>CM067378.1:10634011-10785048 GCA_034510155.1 Eucriotettix oculatus | reverse complement strand
GAATTGAAGGCGTTTCTGACGTCGATGGTTACCAACGCGCAGAAACCCTTCTTCGCCTTCCTGGCAGTGTCAACTACCAGCTGGATAGCATCGGTAGTGGATCTGCCCTTCCTAAACCCGAACTGTCTGTCCGACAGCTCCAAAGCCGGCTGCATCCTATTGAGGATCAATCCCTCTAGGACTTTCCCCATTGTGTCCATCAGGCATATTGGCCTGTAGGAAGATGGGGAATCCAAGGGCTTGTTCCCTTTCCTTAGGAGGAGTAGGTTTTGTCTCTTCCACTCTCTCGGAAACATTCTCTCCTTGAGGCAAAGGTTAAATGCCTGCAGGAGTAGTTTCGGGTAGACCTCGATTCCAACTTTAAGGACCTCGTTGGGAATTCCGTCGGGGCCCGGGGCCTTTCTCTGTTTCAGGGTTTTCCCGACTTTCTTCAGTTCTTCTATATTGAACGGGTCCGCTTCTTCTTTCTGTCTGGAATTAATTTCTATTTTCTGGCCTTTGGGGAATAGTGCTTCAATAATTTTGAGCACCCACATTTTATTGTTTAGACCTGGGATAGCCTCCTTGCATTTAAGCCTTCCCAGTACAATTTGGAAGGCTTTACCCCATGGGTCGGCGTCTACTTCCTTGATTAGTGTGTCCCAACACCGCCGTTTGTTGTTCCTGATAGCGTTTTTCAGGGACTCCCTTTTTTCTTTATACTGTTCGAGCAGTTCCTGGGACCCTTTTGACCTCGTGAATTTCCTTCTCGCTTCCAGGCATCTTTTTCGAGTATCTCCAATTTCTGCCGTCCACCAATACGCTGGCTTGCGTTTGCCTTCTCTCCTCTTTCTACGTGGCATTACGCTGTCGCAGGCCGCTTTCAGTGTCTGCATTGTCTGCCAGACCGTTTCATTCCGGCAGAATCGCTTCGACTGGTCCATTTCATTTGGTCCAGGATCCGTCTCTCCTCCAAGAAATTCCTTAGGTCCTTCTCCTTAATTTTGTTTACGTTCCAGCCGTGTGGAACAATGTTACAAGTTTCCGTTGGACTTTGTACTAGCTTCAGACTGAATTCTAGGTACATGTGATCACTCAGAGTGATCTCGTCTAGAACTTTCCATCCTTGAACCCGTCCACTTGCTCCATTCGAGGCAAGCGTCAGGTCAATGATGGAAGTCATGGTTCCCCTCCGGAAGGTTGCTTCTCCGCCATGGTTTAGAACCACCATATCGTTTCTGGCCACCAGGTCTGTTACCAGAGAGCCTCTTCTGTCCTCTTTGTTGGCCTCCCATTCTGGTGACTTGGCGTTGAAGTCTCCGCCTATTACTATCTCGGTCCTTGAGCGTCCTACGCTTTCTTCTAAGGACTCTAGATTCCTCTCGAACTCGTCGAGACCTTCGTTTGGAGAGTAGTAACAGCTGTAGAATCGGATTTCCCTGGTCTCGGTCGTTGGTCCGACTTCCCTGTGGATGGCTTCTTCCACTTCCTGTTCCGTGGTGAATTCCGGAATATTGCTCACGACCAATGCATCTCCTCAAACCCCATCAAGTCCTTGCCTCTTCCCAGACCCTCATTGAGAGTGAAAGTTGGTGACCTGGTGGGGTCAATTGTTTACGACCTAAGTTAGCAGCACAGCAAATTTTGGCTGCTCAGTCATCGGCTAGCCGATCACTGGAAATGTCTTCCTAACTTTCTGATGGAGTGGGCGGTGCCTCCGAAAATTCAAGTACTCTAAACCTCACAAGGTGTCTACCATCTATGAACCTCAGGTAAGTCACCTTCTTTCTATCACTCTGTCCTTTCCCCATTAATTGTTTATATATATATAAAACGCGGATTTTGTGATATTGTGGCGTTATGAGGCGCAGTTCGGCCAACAACAATGTCTAGTTGGCTGAAAGCGGGTGAAACCCCGAAGGGGGTGCCCCGCGGAAAACCCCCTTGGGGCGTGTGTAAAAAAACGATGGTGATCCCCTGCGGGAAACTCCCACCGTGTGTGTGTGTAAAAAACAATGGGGCTCCCTGCGGGAGACTCCCGCCGAGCGTGTGTAAAAAATGAGGGTGGGGAACCCCAAAATATTGTGAAATGAACTGGTGGGGAACCCCAAAATATTGTGAAATGAACTGGTGGGGAACCCCAGAATTTTGTAAGGGACCTGAGGCGGGGAGCCCCGGAGTTTTATGAAGTGGACCTATGGCGGGGAATTCCCGTCGGAGAATTTAAAAGGGGAGCCATTGGGTGACTCAGGATCAGAAGTCAGACGAGTTGAGGAGAGGATGGACGAACTCAGATGGAATGAGAGTTGGGACGAAGTCAGAAGTCAGACGAGTTGAGGAGAGGACGGACGAACTCAGATGGAAGGAGATGCTGTGAGAGAGGGCAGATGAGTTGCGACCAGATGGAATGAGAGCTGAGACGTGGTCAGACGTCGCCAGATGCTGTCAGAGGTTTGCAGAGATCAGATGTTTCGAGAAAGCATATGAGTTGCGGATCTGGTTCATACTACCATCATCGATAAATATCCTGCCAGAGAGACACAGAAACATTCGTGAGGTGGATATTTGTAGGCCCAGTAATTGTGGGTAAGTTATTAAAAAGCTGTGAAACTTGCTCATTGTGCTGGTTGAATAATGCTTAATGATTTTTTTTCTATTTTCAGTTACTGCATACTCCATCTCTCGAGAGACCCAAAATCCCCTGAGATTAAGCCCATGTAATCACTTTAAATTAATAAATGAAATTTTTTTAAATTGATTATAATTTATTGAATTGATTAATTAATGTTGTATACCCTAAAAAGGATATTACAATAAATAAATAAATAAATAAATAAATATATATATATATATATATATATTAATGAAACCTTTGTAATGTGACGAAGTCACACGTATTGGATATTGTCACGGGTCTCAGTTAATAATCGAACTAGCAGGTTTTATAAAAACACTTTTATTCAACTCGATCCACTCGCACCGAATGCACACCGTAAACTGCCCCTCGCTCACAACCACACCATAACATCAGCTACAATACAAAGTTCTTGTGGGTAAAGACATGTCTACTAATACATTTGTTAATGTCATTGAAATTATAATAAAACTAAAGTTACAAACAAAATAATAACAAATAATGTGGCATTGCTCCTCTTCCAGGAGGACAGCGACCCGCTGTTTGTTTTCAATGCTATTGATGGTTCAGGCGCATGGCTCCCTGCTTGTGTGTGGAGTATCGTGTCCTGGATCACCACCGGCTATGGCAGTCTTGTCGTTCTCGCTGAGCTGTTTTGCTGGGTCGTGGTAGGGTTTCATGCGTGCAACGTGGACGACATCTTTCCGTTTACGCTTTCTGGACGATGGATCGTAGTCTTCGATTTCGTACGTGACATCGGAAAGCTGCCGTGTTATTTGATAGGGCCCAAAGTACCGCCTCAAAAGTTTTTCGGATAGACCAACTTTTCGTATCGGTGTAAAAACCCATACAAGATCCTTTGGTTTATAAGATACCGCCTTGTGTTTCGCGTTGTATCTTATTTGATCTTTTCCCTGCGCGCGTAAGGTTTGAATCCGCGCCAGTTGCCGAGCTTCCTCCGTCCTGGTTATTAGTTGTTTGACGTAATCCTCCTGCCCATCATCTGTTACTAGTGGGAACAGTGTGTCCAGTGTTGTCTCAACCTCTCGCCCGTGGACAAGGAAAAACGGAGTGAAGCCAGTGGTATCTTGTTTTGCAGTGTTATATGCAAAAGTTACAACGGGCAGTATAGTGTCCCAATCATTTTGTTCGAGGTCGACGTACATAGAAAGCATGTCCGCCAAAGTCTTGTTGAATCGTTCTGTTAGGCCATTCGTCTGCGGATGGTAGGCTGTTGTCATCCTGTGAGTGATATTGCACAGTGCGATTATCTCGCTCACCAACTTGGACCGAAAAACTTGACCTCTATCCGAGATCATAACACGAGGCGCGCCGTGCTTGAGAACGATTTCTTCTACAATAAACTTTGCTATCTCTGCAGCTTCCGCTGTTGGAACGGCTCGGGTTACCGCATAACGCGTATGGTAGTCCGTACATACTATTATCCACTTATTGCCTAAAATCGTCTTCGGAAATCTTCCTAGAAGGTCAATTCCAATTCTGTGGAATGGAGCCACTGCAGGTGGAATCGATATCAGTTGTCCGGGCGGCAGTTGTGGTACACTTTTCCTTCGCTGACATTCCCGGCAATGGCGCACGTAACGCCTTACATCTTTGCAGAGGCCAGACCAGTAGTATCTGCGCCTAATCCTATCTGCAGTCTTAGCGAATCCTAAATGTCCGGACGATGGTGCGTCGTGAAAATATCGTAGAATCTCTACTTTCATATGTGCCGGTATGACGACTAACCAATTCCGTCCCATTGGAATATGATTTCGCTTATACAATGTGCCATCAATTAAGTGGAATCCTTCCTTTCTCAGTTTTCCATTTTCCAGATCTTCGATTATCTTCCGCAGATTCTCGTCACGACGTTGTTCATCGGTGAGATTGGTCAACGCAGCTACAGCGGGACCCATGCGGTCCAAGTCCGTTTGATCATTCAACGGATTCCTTGAAAGGCAGTCAGCATCTTTATGTACACGTCCATTTTTATATACGACTGACACTTCATACTCTTGCAGTCTGAGCGCCCATCTTGCCAGGCGACCTGATGGGTCCTTGAGGTTAGTCAACCAGCACAGGGAGTGATGGTCAGTTACGACAGTGAATGGTCTCCCAAATAAGTATGGCCGAAATTTATTAATCGCCCAGACAGCAGCGAGACATTCCCTTTCGGTTGTTGAATAATTTCTTTCGGCTTTAGACAGTATTCGAGAGGCGTATGCAATTACTTTTTCAGTGCCATCCAGAATTTGCACCAGCACGGCACCTATTCCGTAACCGCTTGCGTCAGTGTGTAATTCTGTGAGCGCTGTCTCCTCGAATAACCCAAGTACAGGAGCGGACGTCAAAGCTTTCTTCAAAACATTAAAGGATCTTTGTTGGTCTTCGTTCCACAGGAATTTAGTGTCTCCTTTAAGAAGGTCTTGGAGCGGGCGAGCCTTGATGCAAAAGTCCTTTATAAATCTCCTGAAGTACGAACAGAGTCCAAGAAAACTCTTGACGTCACGGGTCTTCCGAGGGGTGGGAAAATTTGTGACTGCTCTAATCTTGTCCGGATCTGGAAGAATCCCGTTACCGTTCACTAAGTGCCCAAGAATCTTTATCTCCGATGCTGCAAAGAGACATTTCTTGGGATTCAATCGAAGGCCTGAATCTTGTAAACACTTCATTACAGTAACTAGGCGGCTTAGGTGGTCCTTGAACGTATGGGAGAATACTATAATATCGTCCATGTAACACAGACACGTCTTCCACTTAAGATGTCGAAGCAAATTATCCATCATACGCTCAAACGTTGCTGGCGCGTTGCACAAACCGAATGGCATCATTTTAAACTCATAAAGTCCATCTGGAGTCACGAACGCGGTCTTCTCCCGATCCGCCTCGTCTACCTCGATCTGCCAGTAGCCAGTATGAAGATCCATAGTTGAAAAGTATACTGCTCCGCTTAAGCAATCCAACGTGTCATCAATCCGTGGAAGGGGATATACGTCTTTCTTAGTGATTCGATTTAATCCGCGATAGTCGACGCAAAAACGCCAGTTCCCGTCTTTCTTCTTTACGAGAACTACAGGGGATGACCACGGACTTTCTGAAGGTTGAATAATGCCCTTTTTTAACATCTTGTCAACTTCTTCGTGTATGATCCGTCTCTCTGCTGGTGACATTCTATAAGGTCTGTGGCTAACCGGATGATTATCCCCAGTGTTGATGCGATGTTTAACCGTAGGTTTTCGGAGAGCTATCGACTCTTTCCCGGATTCGAATACGTTGGAGAATTCTCTTAGTACGTCCTGTATTTGCTTTCGCTGCTCCTGTGTCAAATTGGCTCCAAGAAGCAACTGCGTAGCCTCCTCGTCGGCTTTCCGTCGTACGTCTGTTTGTCGTGTACTTTCCTCGAGGCTACAGAGCTGGCCCTCGTGTATTGTCTCGGCTATTCCAATGCAAATTCCTCTAGGGATTAGCTGCGACTGATTCTTGCCATTAGTGACCCAAATATCTCCTTCGCCATCGCAAATGTTTAATATTGACGCCGGTACGTACAATTCCTTTCCGAATAGCAGTGTCTTATTACAACTCACGAATAGGTCACAATTGTCAGCGTTCGTGGCACGGACTCGGATTCGCTTTGCTGATGCAGGCGGAACAAACGTGTCTTCTAGTACGAATATCCGACTCACACCTTGTGGTACATCTGAACATTTTTCACTTGCCTCGTCAAGGTAGAGTACAGCGTCGCCACAGTCTATGACGGCCTGCGACGCCTCGAGGAAGTCCCATCCTAGAATAACATTATGACTGCATTCAGGGATGACTATAAATTGAAATGGTTGAGTCTGGCCGTTAATACTGATTCTAAAAGTACAGGTTCCAAGAGACCGTACCTGACTTCCGTTGGCGGTCTTCAACGTAATTTCTCTATCGTCTTTTATCATGGTCTTCTTGAACTGTCGGCGGTAAGCATCGGCTATTACAGAATAGGAGGCTCCAGAATCTACGAGGGCTCTAGCTGGCTGATCGTCGATGTCGATATTTACGTAATTCCCCGTCATCCTAGCGACTGTCGTCCAAGGAGGATTTTTATCAGCAGCGGCCGCACCTCCGTAGGTGGTCGCCCATCTCAGTTTTCCTGGCTGGATGAACGGCTGGATCGTCTGTATGGTGACGGTGAACGTCCGCGGCGTGCAGGTGATCTGCTTCTTTGTGGGGACGGACTGCGATCGGCGGTTCGGCTGTATTCGTCGTCTTCGTTCTGTCTTCTTGGTTGTTGACGTCTGTCGGCGTAGTAGTCATCAAAGATTTGCCTCCGTTCACGGCAGTAACGTACCACGTGGCCTGGACGCCCACAATGGAAGCACACGGGTGTATTGTCTGTAGTCCTCCAAACATCTGTTCGTCGTCGTGGTGATTCCTTCTGTTGACTCGAGGATTGTCGACGGGATTGCACGATATACGACTGTCTCGGTTTGTTACGGATCGTGGCAGCATAACTTATCTGTGGTCTTTCTGCGACGTACGCTGGTTCGGGCCTCGAAAGGGGAGCCATGCTTCTTTGTATTTCTTCTTTTATTATTCCCTCAAAATCTAACGGCTGCGGTTCTATATTTTGTGGCATAAACACTTTCTGTATTTCCTCTCTGACGATCTGTCTTATTAGAGTGGCCATATCTTGTCTCTCATCCACCTTCGTCATTGAAGCGACGTTAGGTAAACGTTCATAGCGTCGTGGAGCTATTCTACTCTGTTGTGATAGCTCTATGTGGTGGCACCATTTTATGAACTCCTCTGTTGTTGTAATGTTCAGGATACGAATGGCCTGATAAATGTTCTCTGCGACGCCCTTCATCAAGTGACCAACTTTCTCTTCTTCGTCCATTGACGAGTTTACTCGATGGCACAGTGCAATGACGTCCTGTATGTAAGACATTGCGCTTTCCGTTGATCCTTGTGCACGCGTCTTCAATTGCTCCTCCGCACGCCTTTTAAGTTTCTGGCTGTCACCGAAAGCTGCTTTTATCCCTTCTTCGAATACGTCCCAGGAACTAAGTCGGTCTTCATTGTTTTCGAACCACTGTTTCGCCGTATCTTCTAAGAAGAAGTACACATTGGCTAAACACACTGTGTCGTCCCAGCGATTGTGTTTGGCGACCCGTTTGTATTCTTTTAGCCATTTGTCTGGATCTTGGCTGGTCTCACCTTTGAATATTGTCGGATTCCTAACTTGATGGCAGGAGCTTAAAGGTGAAACAGCTGTCGTGGTCGCCATCTTTCTAACCCTCGTACGCTGTTTCAAATAAACTCCGTACTCAGGTGGCAAATGTTTAAGGCGACGGCTTCTTCTAATGGGACCCGTGTTGAGGATACCTGGCGTCTCCACCAAACTGTCACGGGTCTCAGTTAATAATCGAACTAGCAGGTTTTATAAAAACACTTTTATTCAACTCGATCCACTCGCACCGAATGCACACCGTAAACTGCCCCTCGCTCACAACCACACCATAACATCAGCTACAATACAAAGTTCTTGTGGGTAAAGACATGTCTACTAATACATTTGTTAATGTCATTGAAATTATAATAAAACTAAAGTTACAAACAAAATAAATAACAAATAATAGTGGCAATATTAGGATAGTAAGTAGGGATAGTAAATGAGGGAGAAAGATAGGAAATACACTTTGAAACATATGTTTGGCACAGAAATATGCTCAGGGAAAGACATATGTCAAGTGTAGAGAAAAAAGGAAGAAGGAAGAAAGACTGAAAATATTCGGTGCCACCGGGACTCGAACCTGTATCGTCACACACACACACACATATATATATGCAACATGAAAAGTTACACACAACAATGCAGGCCAGCTTGCGAGTTGCAATTGTTGAGGAACTGGGCCAACAATGTGGTCTGGCGAGACGGGGCAGTCATCAGGGAGTGTTTGGAGAAGCAGGTTGTGTCGGCGAGACGACGAAAGAATGACCACGCCGTGCAGATATAATTATATTTCATGTTCTGATTGAGATTAAAACTTTTAAAATCAATTTTTGGTATTTTTTATGAAAAATACCTGGCGCCCTAAAGGAATTAAGAAATCCTCGAATACGGAGGAACGACGGATCTGCTACATTTGACGCCGCAACGTTGGGGCATCGAACTTTTGTGAGGTTACGACGGCTGAAGGTGTGGAGGACGAGAATTATTCGAGAGAAGTGGAGGCGCTGCAGAAGGAACGCTGTGGGAAGAGAGCTGATCTACACATAGCTGAGGGGTCAAGTGTTCCAGTGACCGCTGCATGGATATCTTCGAGAGATGTGTGTGTTTCTGTGTAAAAAAGCAGAGTATGGTGTCTGTGGAGAAGTGAAGTATGAGTAAGAAGACAGGTTCCACAAGTTGGTGGCAAATAAATGTATTTTGCTTAATATTTTGGTTGCGGTTTCTGTGTTCTGTAGAGTTTTTAAAAATGGAAGAAGTGCAGGAGGCTATTACGTGTGAAAGGGTAATTGAGAAGGCAGAGGACTCTATGCTCAGGAAATTGTACCTGGTAATTAATAAGATATTTGATGAGTGGATGGAAGATTTCAATAATAGTGTTAATAAAATACAGGTAGAGTTGAGGGCTGATTTAGACAGAATGGCTGAGTTGCAAGGTCGGAAGTGTGAGGAATTGGAGAGTAGGTTAAGTGGAGAATGTAATGAGAGGCATGTGCAACAAGAAGAAAAATTAGAAGAATAACTGCAACAAGTTACAAATATACTATTTGATGAGTTGTAATCTTCTGAAAGGTGTGTACAGGAAAATGTGGAGGAGAAGCTGAAGGTGGTAAACAAGAGAGTTCAGAAGGTAGAAAATTTATCTGACCGGATATGTAAATTAGAAATAGATAGGGTAGAAGTAGAGCGGTGTGTAGATACGAAGTGTGGTATCATAGAAAGGAACAGGATAGTAATTTTAGAGAAATCGTTAGAAAACTTATATGACCAGTGGAAGGCAATTTCAGTAAGTAACATGAATGTGACCACAAAGGGAGGAATCGAACTGCAAATGCCCCGTTTCGATAATGGAGAAAGACAAAATCCTAAGAAGTTTATGAATGAATTACAGGAGTACTTTGTAATTGTTAATATCCCAGAACATAACAAAGCGAGAGTGATGAGACAGTGCTTAGGAGAGAAAATTGTGAATTGGTTAGATGTAGTGGTAGGGGAGTAGCAGAGATTTGAGGTACTTAAGAGAAAATTTTTGGAAAGATTTTGGAATCAGAACAAACAGAGGGTGATTGTAGAAACCTTGCATAATGGGAAATACAGAGGCAGTAAGAATGGGACGAGAGAGGAATATTTCCTGGCTATGATAAATAAGAACAAATACTTGGATACCCTGTTGGGTGATGAAGAACTTGTAAACAGAATCAAGTTCCATTTTGAGGTGGAAATAATTAAAGCCATTGGTGAGGGCCAGAAATCTGTAATAGATATGCTGAAATTACTCAAATTCCTGGATGATGTAGAACAGGAAGAGAGGAGGAGGTCACATGTGGGAAAGACTTGTGATAGGGGGACGGACGAATTGAATAGACATAGAAATCCCAGAGAAAATGTGAGTAATGAGGATAGGGATAATAATCGGATTACATGGAGACGTAATAACCAGCACGGAGAAGAAAGGGGAAATTATAGATCTCAGCAGGCTAGAAAAGACAATCCTAGACCGAAGGAAAACTAAAACCTTCTTCAATGGTGAGTCCCCTGGTTGAGGAAGAAAAGAATAGGGACTACAAAAAAAATCAAATAATACCAATTTTGGTGAATGGGAAAGAGTTATTAGAAGAAATTGAGGATGAAGGGGAAGAGAAATCATCTGACCTTGAATTGTTATCTGTTGATATTGACATTGAGGGAGATGGGAAAAGAAGAGCCATTATTGACACTGGAGCTACATCTACGTTTATCAGTGAACAATTATATCTTGAGCTGATGGAAAGGAAAGCAATTCTAGAAAGCTTGCCAATAACTGGGATGAGAGTGTATGGAACCATTGGGAAGAAATTTGAGAAAAGCAGTAAACAGATTCTTTTAAAGGTTAGAATCCAAGGTCAGGAGATGTTTATGAGATGTATAGTAGTTAAGTCTCTGTTTGTACCATTTGTATTGGGCTTGGATTGGATTGTCAAGCATAAAGTAGTTTTGGATTTTAGTAAAAAAGAGTGTCATATGGGTTTACTAAATGAGATAGCCAAGGAAATAGAAATAAAACTGCCATTGGGGGCTAAGGATGGACCAAAACAGCATAGAGATCATTTGATAAAAAATGAGAGTGTGGTTGCTGTAACAATAAAGGAAGATCTGATGCGGAATGATCGATTTCATGATGTAGTTCAGAAAGTGCCAGGACTGAATGAGAGGGAGAGAGAGAAATTAAGTGAAATTTTGCTAGATCATCAGGAAGTGTTCAGTAACCAACCAGGATTGATGAAAGGCTATGAGTATCATTTAGAAACAGTAGAACATAAACCCTTTGTAACGAGAAAATTTAACATTCCAGAATGTCATAAAGTGGAAGTGAACCAGGTAATTAAGAAAATGATGGAAAAGGATATCATTGAACAGTGTGATAGTCCGTACAATAACAATATCGTGATTGTACCTAAAAAAGATGGTCAACTGTGTTTATGTTTAGATGCTAGGAAATTGAATGAAGTGATTGTGAACACACAGGGGTATCCGTAAAAAATTGAAAGACTGGTTAAGCAATTTCATGGAAAGAAGTGGTTAACGTCTATGGATTTGACTAAAGGATATTACCAGATAGCGTTGGACCAGGAATCAAGGAAGCTCACCGCCTTTACTGTGGGAACACAGCAATATGCTTTTAAGAGGTTACTGTTTGGACTAAAAACCAGTTCACAAATATTTAACAAGCGGCTGCGGCAAATTTTGGGGGATGAGCAGGACAACCTGCAGGTGTATATTGATGATTTAGTACTGGCTGATGCGAATTTGGAAGATACAGAGATTGAGTGCACCAACCAATAAGAAAATGTTACAAAGTTTCATTGGATGTTGTGCATTCTACCAAGGATTTCTACAAGTTGTTGAAGAAGAACGAGAAGTGGAAATGGGAAAGGGAACAGGAAGAAGGGTTTGAAAAAATCAAAGCGGCTTTTATGAATAGTGTTGTACTGGGTCAACCTATAGGGAACAAACCTTTCATAGTGAGAACTGATGCCAGTAAAACGTCTATTGCTGCCGTGATGAGTCAGGAAAATGAAGAAGGGCAAGAACGTATAATTGCGATGAAAAGCAGATGCCTGAAGAAATATGAGAAATCATACACGGCGACTGAATTAGAATTGTTAGCAGTTGTGTATGCTACATCTAAGTTCAAGAATGATATTCTGGTATGAGAGGTGTTACTATACACGGATCATAAGGCACTTACCTTCCTGAAGGACAGCAAGAATACAAATGCTCGATTAACTAGATGGGCTATCTTGTTGGCTGGATATGACATTAAAATCCGCTATGTCAAGGGAAAGGAGAATGTGGTGGCCGATTACTTAAGCAGGCAAAATTGGGATGCAAAGGAAGATGAAGAGGTTAAATGCGGAATGGTGGAACGGATTGCTGTGGCAAGGGGTCATATGCAAAAAAAGAGGACAGGAAATCAATCACTAAGGAGGAAATTAACAAGGAACAAGCTGAAGATGAAAATTTGAAGAAAATTATCAGTATAGTGACATCTGAAAAGGGGGTGCATCAAACGCAAGGAAGACTGAAGCACAAATTGAATGATGGAATGCTGTTTATGCAAAGTCATCTAGCTAGGAAAGAGTGGGTGGTGATGATACCAAAGACATTGCAGCGGAAAACATTAGAATTCTTTCATGAAGAAAATGGTCACATTGGTGTCAATAGAACTATGAAAATGATGTCTGGATGGGTGACATGGAAGGGCATGTATAGAGATATAAAAAATTTTAGGAATAAAGAGTTTGAGGGGCCTTACTAGTCTATCCCCAAGAAGGTTAATGAGGTGGTGGCTTTGGATTTGTTTGGTCCGCTCACAAAGAGTGCGTATGGATGTGTCCATGTCCTTGTAATAGTGGATTTGTTTTCTAAACATACCAAGGTGTATGGACTCAAGGCTGCAACTGCTAGGTCGTGTTTAAAGAAGCTATTAGGGGAATACGTCAAGGAGTGTGGGAAACCAAGAAGAGTGTTGTCCGATAATGGAAAGCAGTTTAACTGTAGTGAATGGGTGAATAAGTTGAGGCAAGAAGGAATTAAACCTGTCTTCACGGCAATAAGGCATCCTCAATCAAATCCTACAGAGCGATATATATGGGAAGTAAGTACGTTGTTGAGACAATTCAGCAGGGAGGACCACAGCAAGTGGATGGCATTACTGCCAAAAATAGAAGAGGTGATGAATAAGAATTTCAGTTTGGCAACCGGGTGTATACCACATGAATTACAATTTGCTACACTTTGCATACTACCATTTGAAAAGATGATTCCATATCCGAAGATGGAGGGAGGAGAGAAGGGAAGATGGAAAGGATGAAGGAGAGAGCATACAAGTCCCTATCTAAGAACGCACGCTATAGAGCTAAAAGGCAAGGAGATTTTGTGCTGGTAAAAAAGTTAAGGGTATCAAATGCTTCTAAAAAGATCAGCTTCAAGTTGCAAAATATTTATGAAGGCCCTTTCATGATTATGGAGCAATGTCAAAGGTCATTTGCTGTTTAAATGTTCCTGCCAACTGAATTAATAGTGACAAGTAATTAGTTCAAGCATCATGAAAGTAGACTATATGTGAAAGAAGCCGGGGGACGGGGGCAGATACCAATTGGACTACATAATGGTGCTTGACTGCAAAACCTACCCAGGAGCAGATGTAAACTTGGACCATAATGTATTGATAATGAAATGCAGGCTGAAAATGAAGAAACTCAAGAAGGGAATTAAAATGATGAGATGGGAATTAGAAAAACTGAAACAACAGAAGGTGCTTTAGGGTTTTAAAGAAGAAAGCAAGAATAGATTAATGGAGGAAGGAGAAAGAAACAATATGGAAAAGAAATAGGCATACTTCAAGGAAGAAACGACTAGAGCAAGCAACGAAAAGAGTAGGAAGAATAACTCAGACCAATAGGTATGCATGGATAACACAAGAATGATTGATGAAAGGCATAAATATAGAAACACAAGAGATGAAAATGGTAAAGAGAAGTACAGATGAAGGAGACTTGGACTGATAGATGCAAACAGCACAGGACAATTGATTTAGTATCTCATGCATGCAAAATATTAATGATAATAGTATATAGGAGGATAGAACATCAAATGGAATGTAAGGAGAAGATCTGTTTAGTTTTTGGAAGAATGTAGGGACAAGAGAAGCAATATTTTATTGCATCTAATTTTAGAAAACAGGACTAGAAAAAACTGGCCTATGTCATGGCATTTGTAGATTAAGAAAAAGTATTTGATACTATTAAGGATTTTGAAGAGCACAGGAATAAAATATTGAGAAAGGACGCTTCTACATAACTTCTACAGAAGGCAGTCAGCAGTTATTACAATTGAAGATCAAGAGAGGAGTAAGACAATGATGCAGTCTGTTGCCCATACTGTTTAATGTATATATAGAACAGGCAATAAAGAAAGTTAAAAGGCAATACTGCAAGGAGAAGAAAAAAAACTGAGGTATGCTGATGATATTGTAGTATTAGGGGAGTCTGAAGGATTTAGATAGGGGACAGAATATTTTGAATGAAGTTATGAAATTCTGCTACTTGGGAAGCATAATAACTAGGGATGGTAGAAGTATAGTAGACATAAAGAGTAGGAAGAAGAGTAGAAAAAAGAGGAATTTACTTACGGGTAATATAAGTGTGAATATTAGAAAGTCATTGCTAAAAATGTCCGTATGGAGCGAGGCGTTATATGGGTGTAAAACACGGACAATAGGAATTGCATATAAAAAAAGAACAGAAGCCTTTGAAATGTGGTGCTATAGGCAAATGCTGAAAATCAGATGGGTGGATAAAATCACGAATGAAGAAGTTCTAAACAGAATAGGGGAAGAACGAACAATATGGAGTGTGTTGACCAAGAGATGGGATAGATTAGTAGGCCATGTTTTAAGGCATGAGGGTCTTGTAAAATTAGCATTAGGGGGAAGTGTGTGGGGCAAGAACAGGAGAAGGAGGCCAATGATAGAATACGCTAAGCAGATTAGGGATGATGTGGAATGTGCTAGTTATGTGGAAATGTAACAGGCTTGCACAGAATAGAGGGTTTGATCAGACCAGTCTTAGGACTGAATACTACAACAACATAGCATCTAAAAAAAATTTCTACAATTGTTGAAGTTCGTTTATTGCCAGATTAGAATATCCCTTGTTCCTCATTTTGAATTTTCTGATATCCAATGATGATATTATTATTACTTTTTCTTTTTTAATATTTTTCAAGATATAAATTAAGATACCATTCCTTTTGTGGTTACTATAAATAATAACAATAATTAGTAATATTGTGTGTAGTACCTGAATTCCTTGTGGCACTGGAACTCTGAATGGAGGCATGGGGCTACTTGCTAAGACAGCTGGTGCCAGCAAAATGGCTGCACGAAAACTATTACAGGATTTCTGTTGTGAAAGTGAGGCACAGAACACACACAAGGCTGCAGCAGCTGCTGAGTGTCCAATGTAATATACAGATTTAAACTCTGACGTTAACAAAATCACTTCTAGAATAGCAGGCAAATCAAGTTCTCCCATCTCTTGCCAGCTGCACATACACAATGTGTAATATTGAACACAAATGAAAGAAAGATCATTTTAAGTTTGATAGATGATACAGAGTCAGGTTTACTATATAAATTCAGGCAAGTTGGCAGCAAAAATTATCTTCATAATCTATTAATTTTGTAATTTTAATATACCAGAAAAATGTCACAGCTGTTTGCATGTAATGCCGTGGGTTGTAATTGTTGCTGGCAATTTATGTGACAAACTGTATTGATCACTGCACAATGAATGACATCAGGTAGTTGTTGCACGTATGTTAATGACAGGATACCACTCCAATAGACTGCATTATAAATTGTGTAACTAGATTTTTTAGCTTGATTGGCTTTATTTCATTTTCTTCTTCATAAATTAGTATTACATTTCTAGTCACTAATTATCTTTGAAATATCTTGATTAATGGAATTTAAAGGACAAGATCATTAATTTATATATATATATATATATATATATATATATATATATAAACAATTTATTTAAAATACAAGGATCTTGTATAGGCTGAACACTCTACAAAAACATCAATTTTAAGTTCTCAAATGTTTTGCTCCTTTAATTATAATTACATCACATTGGAGCTTTCAGGATGTCACCATTGTGATTATATAATCATTAGATATCATGAATTGTAACTTGAAGATTATTAATGTTATATGATGTTTTTTTTTATATTAACAACACGTTTTATATCAGCTGACATGTACAGTGTTACATAAATTAATACAGCTAATAGAATTTTTTAAATTCCAAAACTTTAAAGTTTTGATGACGCAGTCCAGGATATTGTTGTAAATATCGTTTAAAAAACTTACTACATCGAGGAAATCCACGTGGTCACAATTCCCCTTTAATTACATACGAAGGGATTTGAAACGGCGAATGTGGGAGGGAGAGAAATTAACAATTACGATATAAGTGTATGCATGAATATTCCTCTTTAACAAAAAAAAAATCGAATTAATTGGAGGCCAATACCTCAGTAATAAAATAAATTACCTAGTCATTTATTTTATTTGATAACTGTTTCTTTATTTATTAATAAATACAAAAAATTGTTAAAAAGTACAGTCAAATCATGTAACGGGGAATCGCGTACGCTGTGTGGGCGAAGAATATAAAGTGAGCGAGTGGTTCCGATCTGACCGTCTCACAAAGGAAGCGATACAGAGGACAATCGCCAAAACAGGACACTGGGCTGAGAACACAAGTTTCAACTTCAATCATCTAAGGTAAAAGCGATCTGCTTTTCCAGGAGACGCAAACAAGTAATGCAGCCGTTAATAATATAAGATAAGAAAATAGCATACATCAGAATGTAAAGATCGTGGGAATTCTCTGGGAAACAAGAATAACCGAAAAAACTCTCCTGATTGGAGAATTTAAATAACAACTAGTAATACTGAAAATACTATCACCAAAGAATACTGGAGGAAATAGAGAGATACTAAACACTATGTAAAAGGCTACCAAAATGCTAAAAACCGTACACAACGAGGCTATGAGAATATAAGAGCAGGCTGCCCCAGAGCTACGCCGATATGTAGACTTATGATGGAGACGAAGGAAACTAAACAACTTGATGTAAGGTATGCTCTATGACAGTGATGGGTAAACTTTTTAAAGAGGGGGCCAAAGGAAAGTAAAAAAACCTCCGACGGACCAATATAATTTAGAGTTCAAGTGTTGTGAAATGTCATATCCTTTGTAGAATGCTAGAATTCCGTTGCAGATGAGATATAGTGGTGTAGTGTACCATTTGGGATTTAAGAAATATTTTAGGTTCTACACTAAAAATATCTATTTATTATAAAAATAAAATAATTAATTTACGAAAAATTGAAAAAAAATATTTCCCGGCTAGCTAAATATGAAAACGTTCTCTACACACAGCGAATTCTGCAGTCAGGCTGCGACAGCACCAGACATCCTCTCTCTTCGTCATCAACCGCAGATTGTCTGATCACCCAACCTCTCCCTGGATCTGTGATCGTCAAAAGGCTCTGATTGGTTCTTACTTATCCCGTACTTTTATGGGAGAACCAATCAACAAAGTTTTATCCTTTACGTCACATCAGCGTAGGGCAAACGTGGGCGGGTTTCCGAAAACCCTTACACCTTTAAGCGAAGGCGGAGGGGAGCATTCCTTCGTATCTGAGACGCAGCATTTATTTCTAAACCGTGAAATCCTTGAGCCATTATTATTCCATGCCATAAGTCGCGCTACAGTGTTTCTCTCTAAAGACTAGTAACTCCATTCATATTTGAAAACACAGCACTCAGAATCAAATTAAAGTTTCTTAGATAACATCTTAGGGCAATTTTTTTTACAATATGCAGAGTAAAATTAGCTAACCAACTATGGTAAGGAACGTTTATCGATGCTTTGCCGCGGTGGATGGGGTAGCTACTGCGAGGAGGCTCCGTTGCCAATTTTACTCTTCGTTACAAAGTTCTCACTCAACATAACATTCCAATATTTATGATAAGTCAATTAATTTGTATGTCGTCACTTATACAAAACTAAAAAGAGGAAAATATTTATTTTCCTTATAGCCTGTATTCTTTTTTTATTCGTCAGATTAGGAATAATGTCTCCAGGGCCCGATAGAGCATTTCAGGGAGCCGCGCATCTGGCCTACGGGCGGTAGTTAGCCCATCACTGCTCTACGGGTATCGCAATCATCCGAACAGATAATAATAAATCAAACCTCCAAATGAACCGAACCCTTTCCATACCTCAATAAGAAACCTGTTAAAAAAAGAAAACGCCTCAATATCTGAAATTGATCACAACTAGATGCCACTCGCCCCACCCTGTAAAGAAATGAATTTATATATAGACACATTGCTACAGGATAGGAAAAATGAACTCTCTTACAACGTAGACTGGATAATATAGAAGAAATCCACATAGGCGGATAGCTAATTCTAATAGCACGGATTCCCGCAAACACAGCCATAATCGGATAGGAGATGGTGAATCGGTTAGCAAAGGAAAGAAGCACAGGCAAATTAGGAAGTCCAACCAACTGACTTATTCCGGGAAAGAGGCTAAGTATGGTACCCTGAGAACGGGATGGGACCATTCGGCGCAGCCACTTCGGCGCGGCCCATTCGGCGCAGCCGTTTCGGCGCGAGCCGTTTCGGCGCAAGCCAGTTCGGCGCGAAACTCGCTTAACATTATTAGACGTAAAGCAGCCGTTTCGGCGCGAAACTCACTTAACATTACAAGACATATAATTTCAAATTTAGCAAAATTTTTAAATATATTCCTAAATACTTAATCAGTTGCAATACCTGAGAGTTGTAAAACATTAATAGTAAAACAAGCTATAAGTATGGACTAAGCGTCGTAGGTTTATTTAATTAAATATTAAGCTATGTTTTTATGACAAATTATCTGGACTTTTCATTAATGTTTGAAGATGCCAAATTATTTATTCATTTAACAATTTGTAACAATAACTCATGAGACTTTTGTGTGCAGAATAAAAATCGAAATATTTATCTTTCAATGAAACATAAATTTTATAAAAGTAGCGATTTAAATTTATTTAAATTACTTGTCTTTTAATAATAATAATAATAATAGCCGAGTTGGTCTGATGTGATGCGTCTCACTCATGAGTCTAAAATAAATATTACATTTTACATCTGAAATTATAATATTTTTCTAATAAATCTTATGGTTGTTTCAATATGTATTCTTCCACAAAACTGAATAATTTTTCACATTGAATTTTATATTTTTCCAAGTCCCATGAATACGGATATTAAATGTGGGCATAGTTTGGCCAATATAACTGTAATTACAATATAAACAGATACCGAAATTATTAATTTTATTTTTAATATTTTAACATAGCTTAAATTGTTGCAAGATTTTAAGATAATTTGGATATCATAATTCATTAAATCATGTCATAAGCTTGTATTATTTCTTACTGCGTAATTTTACGGGTAAATTATTAATTTCATATTAATCTTAGTCAACCCAATTTTAATGTATTTGTAAGCGAAATGCAAAGGATAAATATTAAGAAGAACACAATATTTATTTTTTCCAGTTTAAATTTATGATAGCGCTGACGTTATAATTTCACATCCATATTTACTGAATTATAAAGCATAGTATCTTATGCAATAATGGCTGATTTGACATGTAATTAAGAATTAATCCTGAGTAAATAGATATTTTTATAGCAATTGGCAACTATCTTATTGACAGAAACAATAACCAAAACATCAAGAAAATTGACAGAGTGATCTTTTTCAATTCAATTTTAAAGTTTCTTTCAGTGTTGCAATTATTAAAAGTATTGAGCAAATGGTTTATGTGGAATCTGAGGATGATACTAAAAAGTCATCATTCTTAAAATATCTCAGTGGTTTTAAATCTAAAGATGTAATACATAAGGCTTCCAAATCTCTCATAATTTTCGCGAATAACGACAAAGAAAAATTCCCAAGGTAGAACCAATGATTTCGTGATAGTAAATGTTCTTGAACGAAAAATAAGTGGAATTTATAATTACATTTATTAAGATAAGAATTTTTGATAAAATAATTTTTGTCAATTTCGAAAAGTAGTTATCCCATCTATTTTTAAAACTTGGGGTAATAATTAAATAAGAACTCTTCATCTAATGATAATAAAACATGATCATTAGTGACGTTTAAATGGTCCAAAAACTTAAAAGACGTTTTGACTGTAAAATTATTTTCCTTATTAAGAGAATTATATAAAAATATAGAAATGTTATGAAGAGGGCTGCTAGTAGAAGAAACGATAATTCTGAAAGATAAATTACATGCTAGAGCATAGGCTCTGGCACTATTATCAGAAGTTTATAACTAGGAGTTAAAAAGTGCTACTATCCACAAGTCTTTTCAAGTTAATTTCTAATTGATCAATAACTAAAGTAATGGATTTAATTTTTATTGCAAGTTCTATGTATTTATTTGTCTGGTAATAACGTTTCAACTTTATAAAACTATTTAGTCAAATTCCTTTGGCAGATTCACTAAAGATAACATTAGGATTATTAGAAATGTACATTTTGGTGTTTTGCACAACTTATGATAATTTTCTATACAGAATTAACTCATTGTTAAAGTTTTCCATTGTAATTATGGAACTAACAATATGCTTATTCTTTGTAAGTGTTATTTGAGCCTCGTTGCTTGTGCGACATGCACAACAAATTTTTATCCATTTCAATTTCTTTTTTCCGTTAATAATTTTTCATTTTATAACATAATTGTATTATACATATATATTGTAAATATTCATTTTTATTATAATCGTAAAAGATGAGGTTTTAAAATTTAAGACGGAACGTCGTGAATAAACTACTGTTAATAAAGTTTATATCACTTTTTTCTGATATATAGGCTGTTTTTCATTTTATTAATATTAATATAAGATGTGTATTTGTATAAAATAACTTATTTGAAACAAATGTCCATGATATTCTCGTTTATCGCCACGTAATGTCCCCGCGCCCAACCTTGCGCCGAAACGGCCGCGCCGAATCGTCCTAGACCCCCCTGAGAAGGGATAGAGAGGGGAGAGCGAGAGGGGAGAGAGGAGAGCGAGAGGGGAGAGAGGGGAGCTAGAGGGGATGAGAGAGGAGATAGAGGGGGGAGGGAGAGAGGGGGGAGAGAGAAGGGGGAGAGGGGAGAGGGAGAAGGGAGAGCGAGGGGAGAGCGCGAGAGGGGGAGAGAGAAAGGGGAGAGAGGAGGGAGGGGAGAGAGAGAGAGACGGAACTTCCGCCATGGTTAAGCTGAGGTATTGTGAATTCCTGGGACGATCAACCTATTGGTTTTGCGGTTTAAAGATAAATCGGTTATTAAAGATCGTTCATGAGGCTTTTTCACACGTCAGTGAGGCTGTGTGATGTATCATTCGGCTTGTGGAACTTGAAGGAGACGGACGGGAACTGACAATTGGTCCCGGACATATATGAAGAAGATCAAAAGTCGACACCGAAGAAAGAGCTTTTCCTCCTCCCCTACAGAGAAACTGGCGGAGAGGCGACGTCACACAACGAAGAAAGTAGTACACTGTCAGGTGACCAATTACTACAAAAGCGGGCCGTACGAATAGTATCTGGTGCGGAGTGGAATACCACTTTCAAGCCTTTGTTTTGCAAACTTGGAATTTTAACCTTGTCTTGTTCGTATATTCTAGAATTATTCTAAAATTTGTAAGGGGCAACATCAATCTATATGTTGTAAACGGTTCAAGCCATTCGTACAACACAAGAAATCGCTCTCAGCTCCGTGTTGAAAAACATCATCTAAGTCTTTTTGAAACAAGCTTTCACTATTCCGGTATAAATCTATACAATACTCTCCCGGAAGAAATCAAAGCTTTAAAGGTTCAAAAATTATTTATAAAGAGTTGTAAATCTCTGCTAATGAAGGGAGCGTATTATTCACTAAAAGAGTTCTAGATAGGAAGGACTAAAACAGTTTGCTGGTGTCATCAAATTCTTCTCTTATTTTACAACTATACTTTGCTAGAATTTAACTGCTGAATTATTTTATTTTTCATGTTTTGGGAACCTACGCATGATCTTCTGCTGCCTTCTCCGTCGGCTGAAAATTGAAGATTGAATTTTATCTTTCTTCTTTTTGTCCTTCAATTCTTAATGATAACATTTGGTATATTTCTTGTAATATTATATTTGACGTATCCTATTTCTTCAACCGTGGATTAATGGATTGAATAGTAATAAATCTAAATCCTTGGCGTCTAGGGAGGGTATTGCCAACGGTTTTTTATCCTGAGATTGTATTAGATCTGATTGCTTCGCCGAATCTCAAATTTTGTAAATATTTCCTTCACTAATGTTTTTTCCTAATTAAGTTATTATGCAAATAAATTTCCCGTTATCTTTTAATTTAATTGCACACCACCAAGGCGCTATTGAACTCTTTTGAATCACTCCCCGTATTCCCCTGACTTGGCGCCTTCGGATTATCATCTTTTCATCTTCCTGAAGGCACACGTGGGTGAAATTAAACTTTCAACTGAAATGGCGGAAGGAGCTTGCGGGGAAGTTTTTCGAGGAGGGCATAAAGAAGTTTCTTCCACGGTTCACCACATGCATTGAACGAGATGGTTATTATATAGAAAAGTAGTCGACAAGTGTATCAACGATATCCTGTATATTTACAAATACACTTTTTTAAAAAAATTATACATATAATGTAGAATATTTACTTTATGAACATGCCTCGTAGTAAAAACTAAATTTAATTATGGTGAAAACGCTTACCTAAATCTCCAAAATTCGGGATCAGATGGATTTAAAGAAATATGTTTCCTTGAATAAAAATTTCCTCTAAAATTTCCCAACCAAACATCAAATCCTAGATCAGCCAACACAAAACCTAGAAATAACAGCCAAAAATTAATAGGTAATGGTGGAGTAAATATTTCTATCATTAAATAAATAAAAATAAGGTTAGCTTTAACCAATAGAAATTACCAAAACTAATACTACTTGGAAGTACGGCAAGCTGACCCAACGCATGTCCTACTTCATCATGAAAAGTATTTCTTCATTTTTACTGTCATACATCACCTGTAATGAGTGATGTTTTTTTTAAAAAAAATTAATGGGTACTCCCAGTTGTAGACGACAAAACATCACGATTTTACAATTTTCGGCAATTATGCATAGTCACACTTTTCAGGCTGGCATGTTAATAGAAAAAAAATATTACGCTATTTTATTTGTGGTCAACATGTCAAGGTGGTAACTGCACTCAATATTTCAAATCATTTTACATTTTAAAATTAAGTGAACACATAAATATAAGCACTGTGTTAGAGTTTAATTTGCTGACTTGCTTACAGTAAATTCCAAAATGGTAAAAGAAGCTGATCATTATCTTCAATTTTCCTCTCCTTGCTTTTCGTGTCGGTTGGCAGATATCTTTCTTCCAGGACCCACGAATTCACGCAATCCACAGGCTTGAAAATTATTTCTGGAGCGCCAGCCAACTTGATGAACATAAGATTTGCGAGTGTATTCAAGTTAATTTGTGAGATGCCTCTTTCACATTCACATCTTGAAATTGGATTTCTGCTCATAGTGTTATAAGGGTCAGGGGAGACACTGGGAATTTATTCTCAGCAAGATATTCACGGAACATTTTAAGATTAAATCGTTTACACAAGTTTCTTATTTCTGCTTCTAATCCCGAAAGACACGCCGCTTTTTAGTGCAAACCACACGAAAAAAACAACACTCTCAAGAAAATTAAGAGGGACCGGTATCACATCAGACAAAAGCTAGCGATCGTAAAGAACGGTTTTGTCCATCTCTAGTCTAATGCACAGGTAGGGAACGTGCGATACCTATAAAAGCGAAACATTGATTTTCGTAGGTATTCTATTGATGAAGTGCAAGACCGAGGGAGTTATTTTCATCTAAATAATTATAAATCCAATAAATTCGTTCCCTATACTAAACAATAAAAAATACATTTCCTGCAGAATATTCATAGTTTAATAATAGAATCCGACGATAACCAAATTTAACTAAAACTGGTGTTTCAATGTAAAATATATTTTGAAATAGTCGAAAATCACAAGAGATAACCTAACCCTTCAAATAGTATGAACCTAGTACTGTTTTTATCGTCGTTTCCACCGTTTATAACGACGGCAGAGAATCCAAAAACATTCAATTTTTTCAAGCTCCCTGGCTGAAATAAAGTAAGATATTTTTAGACCTGGTACAGATGGTCGCGCGGCAGCCGGCGGCAGCAGCGTACACATGGGAAGCGACTTGGGTTATTGTTGACAGTCGGAACAAGGCAGACTGCTGGATTGCCAGTATTAATAAGATTTCACTTTATTTCAAACATGCGACTAGAAGAAAGTAAATGTCTTTGGTTCTCTTTCGTCGTTAAAAACAGCATAAGTGACATGTTATCTCGTATTTTAGCAACACTACTCAAAATTGTGGTATTGAGACACGAATTTTTTAACTAAACATTATTATTTACATTTACAAATTATGTTGCGTATAGATCTTTTGCTGCTGAGTGTTTGGCCTCAAAATGAAGTCAAAATTTGCCGCGACAAATTTTTGTGGCGACTTTGGCTTGAACAGATATCAGAACAACCAGCTGCAATACTGTATTGTTCATATCACTACATTGTATCGATAAGCCAAATTATCGCCGCTAAAACATATTTCACAAGGGATAAAATTTCACCTTTGCAGTGGCGCGTACGAGTAATCGAGGTGACAGCCTGACCATTGAAGATGATCTTCTAAATTCTGAACCAGTGTACAATGAGATTTAATATTTTTCACACTTTCAGTTGGGGTCTGGGTTTACTTCCTTACAAAACCTATGAGATTAGAGAGAGTCGAGTGCGATTCAAACGTTGTTTTTGATCCTGTTTACTTCATCTCATTTTCCTAGTGGAATTCACTATTATTTCGTGCTGGAGGATAAAGTACAGTGACAAAATAAAATTGTATAAATTCTACTATTAGTGTGTTCATTTATCAATATTATTCTTTTCAATAAAAAAATATGACACTTTAAAACTAAAAATAAATAACTTACGAAGACTTCTTTTCGTTTGTGTAGAAATTTTCTAAAAAAATTCGATCATTTATTCCCAGGAATTAATCTCTGTTCCAGTAGTCCAAAATTTGCCTGTTTAATATAGCTGGCCCATTTAGTATTTCAGTATTAACAAATCGATATCAATGTGTGACACAGAAACGCGCACTCAAATAACGCCACGTCATGTTGAATGTGATAAAATTTGTAAAAAAAATAATAATTTCACCACTGTATGGTCAAAATTATTTATAAAATCAGAACATACACGAGCTTCCAATCTCTAGTCATGTGATACTAATCGATTCTGTGGATTAAAATCTGAGTACCGTCATACGTCCGTTATACTGGCTCACTTTATAAAGATGGATTTATAATATATAACTGGTGTATGACGGAACTCAGGATGAGTATGAATAGATTTTAATCCAGAGAATCGATTAATATCATCTGAGTAGTGATCGAAATCTCCGTTCTGTTCAAAGTTGAGAAATAATTGTGGTTCTACAAATGTTAACTAATTTTTTGTTTTACGAAATATTCTGTCATCGATAAATATAAGCAGACAGTGCAGTCAGAATTAATTATATTTTCCTAGTGGAATTCACATGTTACGACAACGTTTATTAATCAGAAGAATTGATTTGTGTATATTCAAATTTGTCAACATCGTTGTCAGTATAATAACGTGAAAATACTCTGAGGGCCGCCGATAGTGATAAAAACATCGTATATTTAATTATACTTTATGTAATATACTTATTCATTTAATTACTTTTCAGAATCATTTTGCTAGTAATTTTAAGTGTTATTTTATAAATTAAGTCATAGCAATATAGATATTATAAATGAAAAGCCCACATGATACAGCTGGGCTGTTTCGTATTTCGTGGTTAAACGAACCGACAGCATTGTCGTCTCAGGTAAAACGCGCGACACTTGTGTACAGTATAGTTTTACTTGTTCTGTGTTTTTACTAGTACATGGAATTATTTCATATTCAGTTTTGCTGCATCATGTCAGGTTGAAAGAGAAGTACACAGAAAACTTAATGTAGACTGGGAGTTGGAACTGCGTCGGCACTGCGTAGAACTTCAGATAAATAAAGCATCCAGACCTCCTCATAACAATGGATTGGCCACACACAAACTTCCACCTGAATTTACATCATTTGAAAAAGAGAATGTTAATGACTTGTCTTGTGACAATTAATTGAAAATATAATTGACCATCATCGAACTCGCTGTAGTTTGGATAACAGGAACAGATGAATATTTGCAGTTCAGTGGTAAAATTCAAACAACATTAATTTAATTTGCAATGTACTGTCTATGGGAAGCTGAGTTTTCGGCGGTCGCTAGAATACAAAATAAATATTCTAGAAAATTTACGAGGAACAGGAGATGAAGTTAGCTGTGTCAATTTTGTAATAAGAACCAAAACTATCCATCCTATTAATTGTTTTATTATTCCTATACAAGAAAGTAGAAATCAAGAATGGAGTAAGACAAGGATGCAGTCTGTCGGCCATGCTCTTTAACTTATATATAGGACAGACGATGAAGAAAGTTAAACATTATTTACATTATTTACTGACCACGCTTTCTAACGGACTGTTACAGGACATGCTCGGCGATCCAGACGTGAAGGAGAAGATGTGGATCGACGCGCATGATACCCAAGCCCAACTACTAACAATATCCTACCAAAAATTACCAACCGCATGTTGCTGTCGCACAAGAGCAGTATACTAGCTTCTTGTGCCCTTCAACCCTTCTTACTATCGCTGAGGTTTTTTTTTCCCGGTAAGGCGACCCTTCTGGTCAAATTATCGGCACTTTTTTCCCTCAGCCCTACGCTCTTCATTCTGTCTCTCTCACAATCTATCTCCGTGAACGACCGTATTAAAGGGTATTATGCCCTCAGGTGCGGATCAAACACAAAATCCCGATCCTTGTGTTCCAGTTAGTGTACTAACAGCACGTGCAGAGGGGGTGTAGAATATGGTAGACCCCCATGCGGGCGGTGCGAGCTTTCAGGGGGCACCGCCCTTGGGGCCTTTGGCCCATTAAAAAAAAAAAAAAAGTTAAAACGGATTGTGGAAAAGGAATCATACTACAAGTAGAAGAAATAAAAACCCTACGCTTTCCGATTATGTTGTAGTATTAGGGGCAGATCCGAATTCAAGGCGATTGGAGCGATTGGGCCCCGCACCAAAATTAAAAAAAAGTTATTTTTCTAAATTTTAAGTTCGCATTGTTGGTGTTGCTTCTGGAGAGAGATCATTTTCCAGGCTAAAACTAATGACTCAGGATAGATTAAATAGTTTAGCAATTACGTCGATTGAAAGTGAAGAAGCAAGGAAATTGGATTTTCAAACTATTGTAGAAGAATTTACAGAACAAAGCCTTAGAAATATGTAAATTCATATATTCATATTCAATTATGTAAATTTATATACAATAAAATGTAATTGTTTTTGCATTTTGTGCATTTTTATGCATGACAATTGATTTATATATATTGTGGAGTAAAAACCATTATACCTTTTTTTTCCTATTGTAAATATTCGAATAAGGCTGCTATTATTGCTTAAATTGTATGTAATATATTGTTAAGGCGAATCCATGTTGCTAGAAGGAGGGAAGTGTGGAGACAATATGACATTTGAGCGCGTATTGTATGTATTGTTGCAAACAAGCTGTGTCGTGAGGTTCACGCAACAAGTCCGTTTGCAAATCATTGTCGCGTGGTCAAGCCACGTGAATGTTCTCAAAGGAACTTAAACTTTTTAACGTGTGTGTGTGTGCTAGAGTGCTCGGCCGTAATTGGCTTAGCAGGCCACCTGACCCAGTTTTAGCAAGATGGCTGAAACGAGATGAGAAGATGAACTTGGCAGCCGTGCTTCACAGTCGAGAGGACCAATATGCCCTGAATTCATATAATTTTTTTCATTAATATAGTCATATGAAATTTTGAAAAGTATTTAATCATTGAAAAATACTTTCCCCTCCCGTTGTATACCACAATATATATATATATATATAATTCGCATTTTATTTAAATATTGAATATATAGAGGGTCTATAAAAAATCCATTTGGGCTCCGCACTTAATGGATCTGGGCCTGATTAGGGGAGTCAGAAGAAGACTTGGCAATCATATTAAATGGCATGAATGTGGTCCTGGAAAACGACTACAACATCAGGATTAATAGAGGGAAAACAAAGTTATGAAGTATAGTATGGGAAACAGTGGAATAACAAAAGGTGTTAGATTGGGAAGGGAGGATTGAAGGAAGTTAAAAAATTCTACTACTTGGGTAGCATAATAACTAGGGATGGTATAAGTATAGTAGACAGAAAGAGTAAGATAGTAAAGGCAAGGAAGGCTTTTGCAAAAACAGGAATTTACTTACAGATAATATGGGTGTGAATATTAGGTAATCATTATTATTAATGTTCGTATAAAGTGTGGCGTTATATGGGTTCGAAACATGGACGGTGCGAGTTGCAGAAAAGAAAAGAATGGTAGCCTTTGAATATTTTGCATTGTGCTCACTTCTTAGAAATCCAAAATTATTTTGACATTGACTGTTTTGCTTTGTATTAATGAATTAGAGTGATCCTTCAATTCAAGATACTTGACACAAAAATTGATTATACAAGAATGTAGAAAATGATGATATATAATATGGAATATCGGTAAAATATTTGATAGGAATTTTACTAGTATATTAATCATTAATACAAAGTGGCTTTATTTTATAATGCAATTGAAGTATAATAATTACCTGAAATTTTAATTTTACGATAAATACTTAAATTTGCCTTGAGCCATAATATTTTAATAAGGTAATTGATAAAAATATAATTTAACAATGTTTCATCCTTAATTCATCTAGAAATTGGAGTAGTTTATGACTTGAAGTATTACATAGTGTTTATAAACAAATGGTGCAGTAATTAAATTTTATTCTTTAAGGTATTTATAACTTTACATGGGTAAACCTTGCAGAATAATCAGTTGTAGCTGTCCAGTTTTATATGCATTAATCACAATCATTCAGTATGTGCACCCTTGGTCACACAACACACATCTACACAGTAATCAAATTTTTCCCATATGCAGTGTAGCACATACTCTATGTTGGTTTGCAGTGCATGCTTTATCAGTTCATCAAGGAAAAACATAGGTAGTGGCAGTACGTAAACTCACCCCGACAAAAATAAATCTCAGAGGGTTTATGTGCCTAATGGGGCAGCCGGAGGTGCAGGTAGTTCTGTGCTGTTGCAGCAATCTAGTGTTGCTGGAGAAAACAATTAACTTTGCATACATTCATGTGAAAATGGTGCACACATTGAAGGATTGTGATTTATGCACTAAAATCTTGGACATTTGCAGCTGCAGACGATTTAAGGTTTATGCATAAAATGTAATAAATACATTTCTTATTAAAATTTATAGCCACAACAATTATATAAATATATTTTGAGTGACTTTAATGGAGGTAACTTCAGTGAAACAGGCTTCAACTTGGGGCTTTATAGTATGTTGTTTGTTGTTTGGTATCCAGTCCTAAGACTGGTCTGATTCAGCCCTCCATGCTAATCTATCTTGCGCAAGCCAATTTCACCTACTCATAACTAGCACATCACACATCATCCCATATCTTTGGCCTCCTTCTTCTGCTCTTACCCCACACACTTCCCTCTAATACTAATTTTACAAGAACATCATTTCTTAAAACGTTAGCCTTCTCTTGGTCAACGTCCGCCATATTCTTCGCTCTTCCCCTATTGTGCTTAGAACTTCCTCGTTAGTGATTCTATCCACCCAACTGATTTTCAGTATTCTCCTATGGCAACACATTTCAAAGTAAAAATTCTAAAAACATAACTTCGGGCTAATTATTTCGCCGTAGTTGTTTAAAAAAATTAATATAAATCTGAATTTACGGTGGAAAGGCAGGTTGACGTCACTTCAATGAAAATGACCATAGTGGGTCGAAAGTTTAAGAGAAATTGATTTATATATATTCTCCCCTTTTTGAAAAAAATTCAGTACAGTTTTTTTTACTTGTTTTCAGTCATCTCTTGGTTTCAGGCGGATCCCGCTCAAGCGCACAGCGTCGCTCACCTCCAATCCCGCTCGTCGCTCGCCACTTATATCCCTTACAATCAAAGCAGAATTTATTATTCCCCATGCCTGCAATTCTTCATCTGCTGCTATCGAGCAGAAGTGATAATTATAGAGTTTGAAGGTTATTATAATATGAACAATAAAGTTAAATCAGAAGTATGGATGATGTATTTAATATCATTCCCCAAATTGACTTTATTAACAATTCAATATTTTCTACAGTTATCAACATATATTAAATTATAGTTTTAAAACTGACAAGGAAGGTACTCTTAATTCTCTATATATTTTCGTGATATAAGCGAATTACTAAATTGTGTTATAAAGCCACGAATTCAGAAGTAACTAATCACATGTCTAGCCACCACTTCACCCATAAAATCGCTGTGGTTTACTGTCTCGCAGATGATGAACTCAAATTATATCATCACACGCACCACAACAAAAATACTGAGAAATATCTCGCATCTTACAACCTTTACTTTTTGTGGAAAGAAGTATCAAAATTACATTGACGACAACTAAATTTTAACCAGAAAAAAATCAATCAAGTAAAATAAAATTATTATATAATTCCTCCTCTTTTCGGTAACAGTCAAAAGTTTAAAATTGACCATCATCATAACAAAACCCATTTAAACCTATTCAAGCCATTACACACATTTCAGTCAACCATAAATTAAAAAATTCAGCGTTGCATTGCCTTTTATTTTGTGAATTTTTGAATATAAAATTATATTCTAAAAGCTACTCAGTCGTTCCCAAATCTGTATAATAATGACAATTCCTATTGCAAAATTCAACAATATTCGACGCAGAAAGTAAAAAGTATTGAAAACGCATTCAGATGATGGCAGTCTCAAATCCCCTGAGCAGTGTACAAACCGAGGTACTATTTGATTTATGTAGATTAGGGCTGGTTGTGTCGAGGATCAGCTCCACAGGGAGAATGTTTCATTTTGTATTCAGAGAATCCATTTCTCAAAGACAAACGTAACTGAATCACTTTGCGTCTTACTCCTCCTTACAATTCAAAGGAAGACTGATTGATACGGTCAATATGTTGCACGTTCCAGTCTCATCGTAAATTTATTCACATTGATATATCGTGTAAAAACACATCAAGGAGGAATTTATTTAGCGTTAACTGGCGTAATTTGTTCCCAATAAAATTTGACAAAATTCGGAATCTAGTGTTTATATTCCCCACTTGAGCTCAATTTAAAACTATTTTTCTCACAAATTCATTTTATTTTCTTTCAGAACAAGAAAGACCAGAGGGAAGGAAGAGGAAAATCCGGGGTTTCCACAATCATCGGCAACACCACGTTCACCCGACTTTCCGCCGGTAGCGGAATCTATAATTCAACCCGAAGGAAGAAGAAAGTTCTGGTCGCCTAGTAACCTGCATCAAGACTCGAATGAAGAAGAAACAGTTTCGGCAAGTGAACGAAATCTTTGCTACACGTGGTTACCCCAAATAGTAATTAACCCTGATATCTACAATCCTCCCCTTGAATTAATTTATTTGTAACAGCACGCAGAACCCCTTTTAAAGTGATAGTTTTTATGTATAAATAAAATTATTATATCATACTCTTAAAGTGATTAAATAACTTAAATAGTTACTCCAAATCATTTAAGATTTGTAAAGAATAAGCGGGGACGGGGTTTATTTAAGTTACTTGTTAATTATTATATAATAAGTGATCGATTAAGAAAGGTTTTATTATTGAAAAGCAATTGGGTAACATTGTAATTTATAAGTCTTAAGGGATCAATTAGCAAAAGTGTTTTAAATAGAAAAGCAAAGTTTGATTTAAAATTCTAAATTTAATTAAGTTTAAATATTTTGACAAGAGAATTAAATTAAATGATAAAAAATGTAAAGGAAAACGTTAGCAATAATAATAAATTTATTTCGAGGCTCTTTAAAATCAGGGTCAGCTGCAGGGTGGACCTAGCGAAACAGGATTTATGGCAATAGGCCCGGCAATTTGAAGTCTATTTTATCAAAATTAACGATACCCGCGAAGTTCTCTGCAGCTTCGTTCTGGCGGCGCTCTGTTTTGTGATGATAGCTGAAACACCTCTGCATCGGACTGATCTTGTTGTCTGCTTTTGGCTGATTGTCCGGAGACTCATACCAAGAAGTCATGAATCTCCTTGTATCGCAGGCGCCTTGGCCCCAAAATTGCGGAGACTCAATTTTCTCTGCTTGGCGGCTAGCAATTTTCTCTCATTGGCGGTTAGCAGTTTAGTGTTTTGACCAATACTTGCCGACCTCTCAACAGTTTCGTTCGGCGGCTAACAATTTTCTGTCTTAGATCAACTCTTGTAGGCCTTTTAACATTTTCGTTCGGTACTAGTAATTTAGTGTGTCTCCACTTCGAAATCAGGTCCTACGTAAGCTTGTTAGTAATCCTTACTCCTCTTATTTAATACTGGTAGCTAATCGGCTACAATTCCCAATAGGATCCTTTGGCTTGGATTTCAACAATTGCAGTCAATGGGATAATTTCAGCTGCAGGACGTAAACATCGCATATGTTTTGTTATTCCGTAGCCGGTTGCAATTCCTAATTATTCACGTAGCTTCCGACTTTCGGAAGCAAACCCTTCCAAATTAGCAACGGATGACCCTACGTAGTGAAATGGGTTTTTTCTTCCATTGTGACAATAGGATTGTCTTTTTGTCCTAAAGAATTTCCTGGGAAAGCGAACCACACACAGCCAAAAGTCCGTCGCAGGACTTAACGTTTACTTTGCGTACTTTTAACACACTACAGACTTAATAAATACAATATTGTGAACATTGTATTTCACAAGTGTAAATAAACATAATTATCTTTGTTATTTGTTTTCTATGAATAATTATTTGATTCGTCGTATGGCATTACAAATTATGACTTACAAAGTTAAGGATGTGGAAGGTATAGCAAGGTTGACGGGTCTGATAGAATTGGAATTCAACATTACGGTCGGCCGTCACTTGGTGCAGTCCTGTTGTAGCCTGTCGAACGAGGTTTAGAGCCTTGAAATTTTGACATGTTCCTCAAAGAACTCGAGAACTTGCCTGTAAGTCTCTGGTGCATTATGAAATATGGTTCTGCCTACCAGAAATTTTATATAGAAACACAGGAAAGAGTTCGAAGACGAGGGGGAAGTATGCCAAATGAATTAGGGTGGAAGTGACCAGAAAAACGGGGAAAAACGTCTCGACTCTGTGTGTACAAGGCTACAAATTATTTATTGAAATCAGAGATAGGCTGGAGAAAACTACATTTGTCAGTAAAGCGGACCACAATTAAAAAATTAAATAAAGAATACAACGGACAGCCATTGGGAAGTTCTCCTTTTGAAGCCAAAATATTGTAGACTTTGAATAAACGGCCTGCAGGAGCCTTACAGAGGTTTTCTATAACAGTCCACTTCGGTTGAATATGTTACATTGTAAAAGTAATTAATTTATCTGGACAGAAACGAGAGACAGAGCGGCTGACTGGTCCGGTATTTATAGTAGGTGTCGTCACGTTGGATTTAAAGAGTATGTAAAAATTTTAATGGTATGGTCACAGGAAGTTCAGTCCTTATTTGTCTTGATAATGGGGTCTTAAGATCAGGAAAATTTGACATGGACCTCCTTATTATCGAACGTGTTGGTACTTTAAGGTAAATCAGCAACTCTCTTTCAATCAAACTCGTTTCCACCGGCCACTCTAGCTCACGTCGATAATGATTTATTCCTATATATAGGGAGCCAGGTATTTTTGGGAAGAAACACCAAACTTTTTAAACAGTTAGCACTATCTAATTTTCAGAGCAATGTGATAAATGATCTAAGGCAGGGCGTAGTCATTACAATCTACTTATCCTATTACTCGTCAAGCATTCGTCAACCTAATATCAGGCCTACTATTCGCACTTCTATTCCGGTCTAGCACCACACATCTTTGTGGATTGTTCACCAGCCACACGCTTCCACATGTGCACACGCATATTCGCGAGCCATAATAATCATCCTCCTCATCAAATTTCTTATTTTGCTCATCAAATTTACAATTAATCAACACAGGCTAATTGCTTGTGCATCGATATCTTTGCATACTCAACTACCACCGATTCTACACTTTCACTCGTAATAACCTCCTGAACTTCTTCCATTTTAAATATCGACTAAACACACAAACCCCAAAACCAAAATATTGCACAAACTATACTTGTTTGCCACCAACCTGTGGAACCTGTCTTCTTACTCGTACCTCTTCGTTTATTCAGACACCATACTCTGCTTTTTTCACACACACCTCTCGACGTTATCCAAGTTGTGGCCGCTGGCACACTTGACTCTTCAGCTGAACGTCCTCTGCAGAGACTCCGCTTCCACTAGTTCTATTCTCGGGTACCACGTTCGTAGTCCTCCACGCTTTCAATGTTCGTGGCACATGTGTCTAAGAGCACATTTTGGCGGCGACTGACAAGCAAGTTCTTTCCTGGCTTACGCCACATTGCTCAAGTATGGTCACCTGACCTAATCTACCAATTACATTCGTGCAAACTCCCGGTTGGGTCAGCCATTTGCAGTGCCAGATCATGCAGACACGACGTGCTCAGTCTATATTTCCCGCGTACGCTTACGTCAGCGTCAACGTCACCCAGACAACAATTAAATCTATCCGCAACTCGCGAAACAAGTCGTGTGCTACATACCCAGCTTGCATTGATTTTGACTGGGGCTGTAACTTTACATGTTATATATATATATATAGCGTTTTATATGACCATGGAAAATGTATCAGGGACAAAATATTAAAAAAAGAGGTAGTACCTAGAGCATTTCCAGGACCCGCGATCAGCCACGAATCAGAGGCTCCGAAGAGTCCGTGCATCAACAGAACAGGTGCTGAAGACGGAATGACATCCGAACTTTTGCGAGGAAGCAAGCGATGCAGCGTCAGTAAGTAACCATCTTTCGTCGTGGCTGTGTGAGTCTCCGAAGCGTAGCCAGCCTCTTCAGCCAGCTGCACCTGTTCCAGGAATTCATTGAATAAAATATAATACAAATAATAAAGTGAAAATAATATTAAAACACTATAAGATATATCAATTTGGCTATCGACTCGACGGTCCCGGGACGGATCAATGCCTAGGACAGAGTTTGTGGTTTAGTCAATAGGAGTCTGACACTACCCGAGGGGTGCGGACCCCCCTCGGGTGTCCATGCAGGATTCCACAGTTCCCCTCGAGAAAAAAAAATCACGTTTTACCCAATAAAAGCAGGTGCTCCACAAGAATGTGCTAATCATCACCCAATCACTAGTACAATTACAGGGACATTCGAAGACAATACTGTTATGGCTACTAATGCAGATCCAGAAACACCAAGTGTTCTTTTACAAGACCATCTTAATTTACTTTAGGAATGGACAGATAAATGGAAAGTCCTTACAGGTTACGTTAACTTTACGAAAACAACAATGCAATTAGAAATAGTAAAAATTTCCCGGTATCAACACGTAAAATATCTCGGAATCCATCTAGACTCAAAATTAACTTGAAGTGCACATACAAACGAAAAGAAAACAAAACAAATGGACTTGCGTCTTCGAGAACTATACTGGCTACTCTGTAGGAGATCAAAACTCTTCTTAGAGAACAAAATATCTATATACAAAGCCATTATTAAGCCTACATGGACATTCGGAATCGAGCTCTGGGGATGTGCTAGCAAGTCCAACATTACCATAACACAGAGGGATCAATCAAATATGCTCAGAGCCACGGTTGATGCTCCATGGTATATGATAACTCAAACTCTATACCAGGATCTAGGCATACCTTTCATCAAGGATGTTATTCAACAGAGAGCTAATAAACACCGCAAGAAATTGAATATCCATACCAACCCTCTGATACAACCACTACTGCAATACAGAAACCATAGTTGACTAAAACGATGGTGGGCTAATGACCTCAAAGTGGCGTTAGCAGGGGTCTGATCACTGGAGAGGACACCATCAGGACACTTCCGAGGCATAAAAAATAGCTTATAGAACCTGTTATTCTGATTACTATTTTAACTTTAAAAATTTTAACGCTTAGTTAAATTATCGCCACTAGAGTGGGCTACTCTCATATGAATCACTTAAATTGTTACACCAAAATTTGTATAGGGCTGTCACCGCTTGAATACCGATCGAATTAAGGTTAGCCCTCTATCGCTGTGTTCGAAACTACTTGAACTATATGATACAACAAACAACTCGATTTACAAAAAAAAATTAAGATTTTCCCATGCTGCCTTCGAGCTCCTCGTTTATTAGTAGACTAGATATACCCGCGATTAATTAATACTTATTTTGCCCGAAAAACGAAAGTAAGGTATCATTTATTTATGATCGTTTCACAGCAAAGCAAACATTATAACTTGCAGTTGGCGTTGAACAGGTCCCGCTAACACATGTGTGAAACAATGGGAAGAATGATTTAGGAATGCCTACTATGACTTTTAACTCACATTTGGTTTTCACGTCGCCTTTCGCACGGAAATTCAATTTATTTATAAATATTTACATTAATATCTTCTGAACTCTGCAATATATAAAAATGAAACATACATGAAATTTTCTGTTTCAATCCCTGAAATTTTGATTTAAATCCGTTGGACCGTATCGGAGCATAAACAGTTCAAGAGTATAGGCAACCCACATTCCTTTTTGTATTCCAATGCACCTAAGCCAAGAAACCTTCCTTGCTGTAGAATAAATATTTACAGTCTAACATACCGAAATGGACATCTCATACCAGGACAACTTTATTTCCCCCGACATATTTTATTAGAAACGTACTTGTAATAACCGGACGCACGCGGTCATTATTTTTTACAGACTTTTCGATAATAATGTCTTTAATAACCGGACAGCAAGTCGAAAACAATTCAGGATTCCAGATGGCTGTACCCCTACTTGTTTACTTTGATGTAGACTATCTCGGAATTTCCCAATCCCCAATAACTTTCACGAATTCTTATCAGTTTTCAGACAGCCGAATTTTAATCGAAGTGAGTTGCGTGTGTTTCAGGTTAAAACGATTTATGGAGATGAGCGCAAAAAAATACTCTTTCTATTAAATAAAAGAGAAAATTAGTGTCCGAGATCTAGCTTTAAGATTCGAATTCGGGAAAACCCAAGTCGCTAAAACTTTAAAAATAAAGTAAAATTTTTTAAACAAGTGGATAGGAAAAGGGGACGACGAATGGAAGAAATCATTTTTAAATACATACGGCATATCTATTGACAAATCTACACACGAGTGGATTTGCATACATATTTCCGGCTCTTTAATAAGGGAAAAGGCTTTGGAATTTACAAAATAATTAGGCATTGCGGACTTGAAGGCGAGTGTCGATTGACTGGGCAAATTTAAATTGATGAACGGCATTACATGTCGCGTTAAGTGGTGAAGCGGCGGTTGTGGACACGAACGTTGTGCCAGAGTGGACAACGACATTGGCGGATATTTGTCAAGGATACTCGAAAACGACGAGACTGCACTGTTTTTCAGAGCTCTGCCATACAAAACGATAGCATTAAAAGGCGAAACTTCGAAAGAAAGGTTGACAATTATGTTATGTAAAAATATCGAAGGCGATTTTGAATCTCCATTAATAATAGGCAAAGCCCTTAAGCTCAGGTGTTTAAGGGGATCAATTTGAATAATTTCGGCATAGAATGGCGACAAATAAAGCATGGATGATGAGAGATATCATGACAGACTGGCTCAAGACTTTTAATAGTAAAATTTTGCGACAAGGTAGAAAAGTTATTTATTCAAATACAGTGCTGCCTCTCACTCAAAAATTGAATTTTCTAACGTTAAAATAATTTTTCTCTCGCCAAATACATGAACCGTTTGTCAACCTCTAAACCAGAGCATAATCAAAATCCATAAATTGAACTAGAGAAAGTGTGTTTTGCGTCATCTTTTCGCACCTCTTCAAACGAACTTGCAAAGACAATTAACGTTTTAGAAGTAATTCAGTGGATTACTTTTGCCATATCAATATAAAGAACGAAGCTGTTTTTGGAAACTGAATTTTCCTTTAGGACCATCCTCGGCGTACAGCGATGAAAACGCCGAAAATGAACCTACCTACTTTGGTATTGCATGTATGTATTGTTAAGCATGCTGAATGACGCAGCCTTCCAATAAGCGGAAACTTCCAACAATCGGGCAAAATCGCGTTCTCCAGTAGTGTCCGCTCATTGGAAGTTCGACTGTATATTATATTAATATCATTATCGAAATGAAAAATTCACGAGTATTTAAGTTAAATTTCCTCTTTTTAAAACCTCAACCTTTTCATTGAAATCCGTTGAGCCGTTTCGAGGCCTATTCGAGACAAACATACAGACAGACAGTCACAGAGACAGATTCTTCAAGTTCATTTATTGTTATATATAAATTGTATTTTTAAAACATTTCAGTTAAGTGTTATTTATTATTGTTTTTCCTCTCTTTATAATAAAATTTATACCCGCAGTATTAATTATACTAGTAAAGATGTATATTACAGTACGCTTGTAGCATAGGTTTCCTATTGTTTCCAAAATGAAACAACTGCTATCAGGACGTTAGTGGTTTCTACTTTAATAGGGCCAATAAATCTATCTATCTATTTACTACTTATAACTATATACATCTTATATCTATAAACATATTTATTTACATTGCATCTTCTTCCCTGGTGGCTGATTTCTTTTTTTAAATGCTACGAATGAAATTTTCCATCAGCCTTCAGTTGTCTTCTTCTTCCTATCTATCTATCTTCTTCTTTTTTTAATGTCATTGTTGTTTATTGGCCAGTTCTCTTTGAAATGTTGTGCATTGTTTACTGCCGGGAATGTGTCGGTGACTGCTCGACGCGCTCTGCTTCGTTGGTGCCGTTTTTGCCACATCTGAAGCACAGATCTCTATTGTTGGGACCCCTGCAGTATTTCGCTGTGTGTCCATATCCGTGACACTTGAAACAGCGTGTGACTTTCGTTCTCTCTCAGATGCCGCACCGACCAAACCTATCTTAATTTTCCCCTTTTGGAGGAGGGCAGATGCCCCGTTGAAGTCATTGTGACTATGGCAAACTGTGTGCCCCTGTAGGCTGGCTTCAGTTTGGTCTGAATTTACTTCCCTTTCTGTGGTGAAGTCGGGTATGTTGGAAATCAACAGCGTCGACTTTTGGGTCAGGGTGAAGATTTTCGCCTTGTCCTGTAACGCCTCCTGGAACTTTCCTTTGAATTCGGAAAGTGACGCGCCTTCCTGTAGTGTGAAAATATATTCCCCCGATGTTGCCTTTCGGATCGACTAAGTCTTCCCCGTCCTTCCTTAGCTGCCGGAGAATATCTGCGTAGGAAGCATTCTCGGCAGCGACCACTTTTATCGCTTTTCCGAGTCTTTTGCGACGTTGAGCGTTAACTTGAGGCGCGCTGTTTTGCTTGCTTTTTAATGCAGTGTTCTTCCTTTTCTTCTAACCGCTATCTGTCTCCTTATTTACCTGTTCTTCCTGGCAAGGTTCTTCTGTGTCATTTTGCAGATTGTCTGCAGACTTTGTCACCTTCTTGGCACTTTCGATACCGTTCTGGCACTCACTTCAGTTTGTGTTGCCTTTTCGACTTTTTCCTCATTGCTCGAACCGTCTCTATGTCTGAACGAAGAGGAAATCAGCATTACTTCGTCGCTTTGCTCCATAAGGACATCACGGAGAGCAACGGCTTCTATGAGAGCCTTCTTCACCAGTTTGTGTACATTTTTCGCACTACAACTATTTTGTGCGCCTTGATAATGCGGACGCCAAGTTCCGAAATGGTTCGCTCAACTGCAATTGCAGTTCCGCGATATCTGTCACGCTAGGTTCAGCCATATTTGTGACGTTTCACAGACAATTGACCGTCTAGCAGACGACCGTCCTCTGGCGCAAAGAGTATCTGAAATAGACGTTGCGTCCAGAAGCAGCGGCCAAAGAATATCTTAAATAGATATAATAAAAATAATTATATTCCGTAGATCCTGTAAAGAAGCTAAGCTGCAAGGATGTGGAATGAGTCAGGGTGTACATTTATTACATTATTTTATTATATAAAAAATAAATATACTTATAACAAATTTTTGTAACGAAATAGAAAGGCGATTCCAACATTATAAACTAATTACTCGTCTCCGATTCTTCTATAAATTCCTTTACTGAATAGAAGGAGTGGCTAAGCAAAAATGAGGATAATTCAGACTTAAATTTACCTTGGTTATCGGACAACTGTTTAATTCTATGCGGCAGTCTGTTGAAGATGGATATCCCAGATTAATGCACACCTTTCTGAGCAATTGACAATGTTTTACATTTTTTGTACAGATTATTTTTGTTCCTTGTATTGAAGGGATGAATATCAGAACTATTAAAAAATAAGTGCCTATTTGTGATTACAAATAACATCAATGAATATATGTATTGGCACGTCAAAGTGAAAATACCTAACTTTTTGAACAGAGTTCTGCAAGAAGTTCGTGAGGTAACCTGACATATTGCTCTAATAACACGTTTTTGACTAATAAAAATCTTATCTATGCCTGCTGAGTTGCCCCAAAATATAATACCATATGATAAAACAGAATGGAAATATGCAAAGTATACTAATTTTCTTGTTTTTAGATCACTGAAGGTGGACATTGCTCTTACAGCATATGTAGCTGAGCTGAGTTTCTTAAGTAATTGATTAATCTGATCAGTCCAATTATACATTTTTAACATTTAATGTAGTAATAACATTTATAATGTTAAAATATTAACATTTAAATTGAAAAACTGTCAAAGATGCTGATTTAACTCACTTCATTGTCAGATAAACTATTTAATTAAAATTAAAGTCGGTTTTCAGCCCCACATTGGTAATGGTAATAATCTAGATTTGTTATGTATGTCAACATGACGGTTAATTTGTAGTCTAGTCCTTGGGTTAAAATATGTTCTGCTAACACTGGGATCAATTTCAATCGAACTTTGTAATGAAGTTTCTTCCGATACGGGTCTAACACTGGATGGGCAAAACACTCTTCCATCTGCAGGCTGGGGGTCTGGAATATCTTTCACTATCTTCTGGTCCTAGGACTATTTTTACCCACTTCAAGTACCGGCAGGATTTTTAAAGCTGTGGAATACAAAATAAGTTGTACTCCAGTCACAGAGTTATGGTGGGAATGTTTAGTGTTGAAGGACTATAACACGAAAAAAAAACAAGTTACTGTCTATGCCGCGGTTCTTCTCTATACCAAGATTGTAGCTATTTACATGTTAAGAGCAGAAGGTATTTTGGTTATTAAACAATTTACAATTTGTTCCTCAAGCAAATTAGATGTTTAAATTACATAGAGGGGAGAAGTGGTCCAGTGACCACACTCAGTCAATGATATATGAATGCAATATATTGTATTGAATAACTACCTCATACATTACATATTTATAAAATATGTTTAATATAATATAATAAAATAGAAATACCAAAACGAATTGTACAATTTTGGATTATAAAATTTACTACTGCTTTGATTTGCTTTCCAACAGATTGTGGTAACAACTCTTACATTTTTATTATGTTTAAAATTTTCTTCCTTCCCTGTGATATCCTACTCTTTATATCTACTATACTTCTAACGTCCCTAGTTATTACGCTTCCCAAGCAGCATAATTCCTTAACTTCCGTCAAAATATCCCTTTCCAATCTAACACCCTTTGTTATTCCACTATTTTCCATACTACAGTCCATTACTTGACCTTCGCAAAATCCTCAATAGTGTGTTCCAGTTCACGTTATCAAAGGCTTTTTATAAATCTACAAATTCCACGAACGTATGCCTGTTTATTTCTTATCCTGTCTTCTAAAATTAGACGCAAAGTCAATATAAATCTACAAATTCCACGAACGTAGGCCTGTTTATTTCTTATCCTGTCTTCTAAAATTAGACGCAAAGTCAATATTGCTTCTCTTGTCCATACATTCTATCAAACGGATCTTCCCCTAACTCGCATTCTTTTTGTCGTTTCATCCTCCTATATACTTAATATCGTCAATATTTTGCATCCATGAGATACTAAATTAATTGTACTGTGCTGTTCGAATCTATATTTTTACAAAAATATTCTGGTATTCTTCCTGTTACGCAAACTATCCTGTACAGTCGTGATATTGCTTCTTCGCCCTATGATCTTATCAAACTTGCTAGTTTTTTCAATAATTGCTCAGATCTGTCATCGCTCTATCAAACTCTGACCTTAAAATTTTGTCCCCCAACTCTTCATCATCCACCTTTTCTTCTTCTTCCTCTACAGACTGATCTAGATTTCCATCATGATACAGCTCTTCTAGATATTCCCTCCGTCTTCATGCCTTTTCTTCTTTATCCAACATTGGCTTTTCAATTATATTTTTTATATTGCCATATTCCGTCGCCTCATAGTGGTAGAGAATAACTTAACTGGCAGTTCGATGTCTGAATTAAATTCCGAATTACCTATAAAATCTGTTTCTCGATTCCTTTCCTGATATTTTTATGTATCGCTCTTCCCCCCCCCCCCCATTATTTGGTACTCACATTCAATTTTGAATGGGGTTGAAATTATACACATACAACATAGGAAGAACTAAGATCACAATATATTTATTCTATTTTAATGTCGCCCGTTTTTGTATGTTTAAAATATCCGCCCTTTGCAGTCCGCCCACAATGTTCACCGCCGATAGTGTTTGTTTCCTGCCCGCAAGGATCACGTACACAAAATTTGGGACAAAATTCTCTGCGCGTTTAAATTACTATAACGAATCGCGAACATACATACGTTTCTCATTATATAGAAGATACAATTGATTTAAGTCAGTATTTTATGTGATTCGTACGCATTTTTTTTTCACTAAACCTCCAAGCAAACGTTTATAATTCACGAAACATGTTCTTACCGTTGTAAACAAGGATCGAGGATCTCCGCTAATCGTCGTGATTGTCAAGGCCGTCAGCATCAGGAAGAGCATCGTGCCTCGCTGTTCACTCGACAACCTCTACCTTGACACTACCACCACCTAACCTTTTATTGCACCACGGTGAAAGAGGGGAAACAACCAATCACATTTTAACATCTCGACACGTCAGTCTTTGCGAAAATAATATATATTAATAATGTTAATCGTCATATTTATAGTTCAGATCCTCAGTAATAAAGAAAAAAGATCCCTAAAAACTAATTTTAATGATATAATTTTACAGACAATAAAATAGCTTAAATGTGAAATGGTTTTACCTGTACTGACACTTTGTAACACACCATAATTTGATTTACTTCAATCTTTTGTTCAGTATGAGATGCATAATTTTACTTTTAAAACAGAATCACTCATATTTCCCATAAAACTTTACTGACCAATTTACATTCCCATGTAATTCTTAATTAATTTGAAATTTTTCACTTCCATAAAACCCTGTATTCTAAACTTCAATTTTCAAGCCTGTTTATCATGAAACTAGTTAAACTATTCGCAGCGCAATATTGAAGTCACGGTTTATATGTAGTGTAATGGGGAAATTTTGAGAAGGCCCAACATATTTATTTGGGGTTTCAAGACTGGGCGGAATGGAATCTTTAATCAAATCTTACGGACCTTTAAAAACGTTCGTGAAAAGAGGACATAATTTATATACACAAGTATGTATACACAAGGAAGTTTATAGAAGAAAGCTTATAGAAGTGAGCTAAAATAATGTAACATTTAATTGTCGTGATGAAGTCTGAGATGAGAGAAAGCAAAAGGCGATGTTATGTTATTTGGAAGTAATAAAAACGGCGGAACGAGAATAATGTAACTGAGAAAGGGAAGTGAATAAGGTAATAAAACGTAGATCAAAGTGTTTATATATATACAGATCTACGGAAGGCAAAGTGAAAATCCAATTGTATTAAGGAAAATCCAGCTAAGTAAACTGAATAAACTATATTACAAAAATTTATTCCCATTCGCCCATAAACCTCTTTTTGGCAACGCCTCTCCACGGTTTAAAAGATTTCATGCTACGTTTATTTTAGAAAATATAATGTAAATTTGTATTTGTAACCAGCTAACCCCCACGACTTCGTTCGCGATGAAATAGTTCCTTTTATTTTGCCCTACAAACGAAACAACAGATACAGAATTTTGATAAAGTTGAATTCATTGAAAATATAAACAGTACGGTATTATCTATTTATGATTGCTTCAGGGCAAACGTCATAACTCGCAGTTGGTTTTGAACAGGTCGACACTATCATACGTTTCGGAGCCAATAAAAATAAGCAATGAAGGCGCTGCGGGAATTTCTCGTAGACGCTTCAGCCCAGAGTGACTGCGGGGCTTACCTGATCATGTCGGGGATGCCTCCCACTCTCTCTGGGTATTTTTGATCAAAGTTCTCATATGCCGAGACACCTTCACCTATTTTAGGAGGTATATGTACCGGGGTCAAAGACCTTGGGCATATGGCAAGAGTTGTCCGCTGATCCCATTGGATCAGTCGGCCAATTGCCTCCTGAAATTTGTGGAGACACGGAGAAGGGAATGCTGCGTCCCCACAGCAAACTCGTCTCCCGTCATTCGGAAGGGCGTGAGAATAGTACCCAATGCCCGACCTACCTGATGCAGGTTTTCTAGGGTTTTCCCTGCATCTCTTTAGGTGAAACACCGGGTAGGATCCTTAAACCATAGCCTGGGGGCCCTAGTTAACCCTTGGCTACCTTGCTCTACCTTCCGCATCCCCCCTTTTCAATTCCCTTCCTATGCTATTAAAGGGGAGTTGCCTGTTTCAGGATCACCCTCATGTAGCCTGTTAACCCAAAAAAAAAATAAAAAAAAGCAATTATTAAATATTAAAATTTACCTGATGCGACAAATAAAACCAATTTACGTATACATCGTATCGACGATACAAAGAAGTTTATTATTTCTCAGGGAGTTAACTCTCTGCCAACAATAGGTTAATCCTACTTCAACAATGGATGGACGCATCCACTTGGATGAATATATATTTATAGTAATATCTCCTGCAATATATTGAACTGAAATATGCACGAATATATAAGTTAAACCCTCAAATTTTCATTGAAATCCGTTGAGCCGCTCGGAGCCTATTCGTGACAAATATACACACAAACTTAAATTTTATGTATTGGTTTAAATATTGGTATAGATTACTTATCAAATAATCCACAAAATAATTTAAAGCATTTAATAATAATCAATTTACATAAATGTCCCCCAACCAATTTTAATGGGCTGTAGTGATTACCAAAGGAATATTCGCGGAAATTAAATTGAATAAATTTATAAAAGAAACAAATAGTCAATATTAAATTTGAACATCGTGGAGGAGTTGTATAATTACTAAGTGTATTTCGTAAGGAATTGAGTTCTGGAAGAAGAAAACTAAATAAATTGAGCCAAGAAATTGTAATGAAGTTTATTGTTGGGTGTTGTGTTGGACTTAGCTGACTTGTATACCATTCCAGGCCGAACCATTGAGCCATGTTCAAGTTAAACATAGTTTATAAGCAAAACTGTTTCGTTTATCAAGCTGAGAGGAGGATAACTTTATAATTATACGACTTTCTCGAAATCAAAATTAATTAATAATTCTGTATATGTTTTGATATTTCATACGTAACTATACGTTTTCATATATCTATATATATAAATCAAAAGATAAATAATACCTGACACATCATTCAGGTTTAAAAATATTCAAGTTGTAAAATGAAAAGTTACTAGCTTATTTAAACAGGTCATTATGTCGAGAGGAGTTGTCAAATAAAATAACGTAACAGGGTAAGCACGAAAAATTGTTGACAAATTACAAAATGCACTATCAGATACTTTTCGAATGAAATTCCATATCTAGGGTTTAATCTTAAAATTTATGTTCGATTCATCGGGATATCCTGGATATTATACATTATATACTGTGTTAAGGATGGAATACGTTAAGAAAATTAGGGAGGATGTGGTACCTATGCGGAATAGGATAGGGTTGCGCAAGATAGGTTAGCATGGAGAATGCATTAGTCTTCGGACTGAATACCACAACAACAATATTTAGTTAAAATATAATCTTCAATAAAATAAATAAATGATTTACATTTTTAAATAGAAAAGAAACCATTAAACAATGTGGATCATATTGTGAGACGGACTTCGTCCAATGACGGTTCCGACCAGAATGATTTATAAACATGAATCAGTAGTGTCGGACGTTAAATTCTGACAATGACAGCAACAGTGTCATATTTTATGAAAATTATTTGTATCACTTTTCATATTTAGTGTATTTGGATTGTATCTGAAATGTAATGTTTCAGTCATCATTCTTGACGATTAATTAATTTCTTGATCCGAAATGATGGTTTTTAAGATATATGTTAAATCTGGATGCCGTCCGGACGTGTTGCGGGGTTCAACATAAAAATGTAGGTAAATATCTTGCTTTTTTGTGCTTTTTAGTTGAGATATATGCAAATGCTAACGGACTATGGCTGTTTATCTGCAACAAATGCAACTGAAAGCCAAATATAACTGTTAGGAATGTTTTATTAGCTGCGAACCGTGTCAACCACCATGAAGTTTTTAAATGCATTCATTTTACGTTTCTCCGCGTGATAAGTGCAGTTAATAGAGATCTTCGGAACCACAGGTATTTATAGGGCAGATATGTTAACAGTTTGGTTGTACATGTAAACAATGAACATTAAAAACAATTCTAATTTCCTTTCTATTCCGAGACTCGCATTTTATAACGGACGTGATAGACACCAAACGAACTGGAATTGGAAATTAAGTATAATATCAATTCGAATATTATAATTGTGGATTTAAATAAATTAACTATAGCTTTATAGGCCGTAATAAATAAAGATTATAAGACAAGTGTTAGGTAATCATTTTGGATAATAGACTGGAACGCAGTAATAGAAAAGGGAAGAGAAAGTGATGTAGTTGGGGGCTATGGACTTGGGAAAAGGAATATAAGGGGATAGGCTAAGAATTTTGCATAGAGCACAGATTAGTCGTGACGAATGCCTGGTTTAGGAATCATGAAAGAAGACTATACACATGGAAGAAGCCGGGGGACACAGGCAGGTGCCAGTTAGATTATATAGTGGTTAGACAGAGGTATAGAAATCAGGTGCTAAACTGCAAGACGTACCCAGGAGTAGATATAAACTCTGACCATAATCTGTGCTTATGAAATTCAGGCTGAAAATGAAGAACTCGAGAAAGGATTTAGAACAAAAAATGCTTCAGAGTTTCAAACAATATATCAAGAGTAGATTAGTAGAGAAAGAAGAAAAAAACAATATAGAACAGAAATGGGCACTCTTGAAGGAAGAAATGACTAAAGCAGCAGAAGAAAAAATAGGAAAAATAGCTCAGACCAATTAGAAAGCATGGATAACACGAGAAATAATAAAAATGATTGATGAAAGTCGTAAGTATAAAACGCGAGACATGCAAATAGTAAAGAGCAGTACAGACACTTCAAGAATGAGATAGATAGGATGTGCAAATCAGCCAAACAGGCTTGGCTACAAGAGAAATGCAAAGCGATTGAAAAATTCATGGTGAAAGGGAAAATAGACGCAGCTTATAGGAAAATCAAAGAAACAATCGGCGAGAGGAAAACTATTAGAAAGAACATAAGGATAGCGGATGGGAAGCAAATTCTGGATAGAGGAAATAGGGGAAAGATGGAAGGAATATCTAGAAGAGCTGTATCACAGTGGAAATCTAATGAGTCAGTAATAGAAAAAGAAGAGGAGGTGGGTGATGAAGAGTTGGGGGACATTTTAAGGTCGGAGTTCGATAGGGCTTGTCTGAGCGTAAAAGAATTGATAACATTCCAACGGAGCTGATTAGATCATCAGGCGAAGACGCAATATCATGGTTGTTCAGGATAGTTTGCGAAATCTACGAAACAGGAAGAATACAAAAAGATTTTAGTAAAAACATAATTGTACCCTTACCGAAGAGGACTAGGATGAATTGCAAAATATTAACGAAAATAGTATATAGGAGAATGGAACGTCAAATAGAATGCGAGTTAGGAGAAGATCAATTTGGTTTAGGAAGAATGTAGGGACAAGGGAATCAATATTGACTTTGCGACTAATTTTAGAAGACAGGATAAGAAAACACCGGCCTACGTTCATGTCATTTGCAGATTTAGAAAAAGCCTTTGATAATGTGAACGGGAATACACTATTAAGGATTTTCAAGAGCACTGGAATAAAAATTCCAGAAAAGAGGCGTATACATAACCTCTACAGTAATTAGAATAGAAAATCAAGAAAAGAAAGCAGAAACCAAGTAAGGAGTAAGACAAGTATGGAATGTAGCGCATGTTGTTGAACTTATATATAGAACAGGCGATGAAGAAAGTTAAAGCGGAATATGGAAAAGGAATCATACTTCAAGGAGAAGAAATAATAACCTTACGCTTTGCCAATGATATTGTAGTATTAGGGGAGTCAGAAGAAGACTTGGAAACCATAATAAATAGCATGTACGAGGTCCTGGAGAAATAGTTCAAAATGAAGATGAATAGAGGGAAAACCAAGGTAATTGAGAGTAGTTTGGAAAACAGTGGAATAACAAAGGGTGCTACAATGGGATGGGATATTTTGACGAAAGTTTAGGAAATTTGCTACTTGTGGAGCGTAATAATTAGAGATAATAGAAGTTGGATGGAACAGGCAAGAAAGGCTTTCGAAAAAAAGAGTAATTTACTTACGGGTAATATAAGAGTGAATATTCGGAAATGGTTTTTAAAAATGTTCGTATTGGAGCGTGGCGTTATATGGATGCGAAACGTGGACGATAGGAGTTGCGGAAAGGAAAATAAGCCTTTTGAAATGTGGTGCTATAGGCGAATGCTGAAAATCAGTTGGGAAGAGCGAACAATATGGAGGAAATTGACCATGAGAAGTGACAGATTTATAGGACACGTTTTAAGAGATGATGGTCTTGTAAAATTAGCATTAGAGGGAAGTACGGTGATGAGTGCATCGGACAAACTATGCTGACCGCTGAACAACGCTGGGTTGAACACAAAAGACATTTTCATCTGTATATCTCGAGCACTTTGACTCGAAGATCATCCAGTACCATTTTGTGGATTTTAGTCACATTTTCTGGCGTAATGCCTTCATTTATTCGACCACTGCAAAAATCGCCTTGCCTGCTCCTGCGGCCTCATTTAAATTTTGCATCCCAATATTTTATTGTTGGAAATGAAAGAGCAGTTTCCTGCAGCCTTAGGCTTTATAAAGTTGGTATTTGAAACCACTTCGGTTTGTCGAACAACCCTCAATCTGTACCAAAGAACATCGCAATAGAGATAGCCTTGGCGCTCCATAAACGGCGACGTAAAATAGTAATATTTACACACCGTCAAATCTATCTTGAAGCAACAAACGAGAAATTAAAGTTTATTTACGCAATAACTAAGTACTTTCAAATGTGTAATGTACAAATAAAATAACACGAAAGTAGTTATGTTTAAAATATGTATTGCTAGTTGGATGCAAAGTTATGTCAACATGTTTATTAACGATAAGCTAAACATAAATATTGCCTTGAATCTAAATTCTGAAAATGAGATATTTCCTATACCCTTGCACCGAATGAAATATAAAATTGAAACACTATCTCATTAAATTATTTCAATTCATTTTAAAGTATTTTATTCGTTATTTAAACCTATAACTAAAATATAAAATAGTTTTAGTCTTTCAATAATTCTCGAAATTTGTTTTAATTGTTAGTCAGGATTTTATATAAAAACCTCAATATTATCGAAACACAAAAAATAATTTAAAAGATTTACATTCAAAGAATGGTAAACTATTTTAAATTAATTATTTTTTATTTAGAATGGACAGGTGATATTGTATATCTCCCTCATTTTATACTAATACAATTAGTAGCCATCAGCATTTTAGCTCATAGAATTGTAACGTATACTTTTTCTTGTTTTCGAAACAAAATTTGAAGTTAAATTTGATATCTTTCTACAATGAGATAAAATTCCCGTAGGGAAACTACGCATCTGAGCTTCAGTCAGGAGAACTATGTATTAAACTTTAGTCAAATTAATTGACCTTCAAGTATCCCTGGTAATATGAAATACATTATAAGACTTTCGGTCACACATTCCAACTTATTTAGAGATAAATGACTGATAAATGCTCCTAGAGCAAATGAAATTGATCTCCTTAGTTCTAACGAAATCAGTTTCTTCTTGTTGTAACTTTGGATGAAATAAGTTTTAACTGTACGTATTCGTCTAAGGACACTTGCATACTCAATTAACACACCTGATGTTTATCAGCTCTGACGTCAAAATTAGCCTTGAGGAAAGAAAAAAAGCGACTAAAGAGCCGATTCACTTCTGAAACGTATGCCATCTAAACTCGAAACAGCTTTTAAAAAATTGGCTCACTGAAAGAATTCTTTTCCTAATTCATATTCCCGCGACACGTGTTTCTTCTAAACTACAAGTAATAATCCATTCGTTACAAACGTTGTTCTATATTTTCCAAACCAATTCCTTTTATTTGTCCTTCGCCTTAGGCTTACATACAAAACGAACATAATTGATCCTCAGTTACATGTACATATTTATTTATTAACAAAATGATGTCCAATTTAGTTATACAGTAATAAAATTCATAAATTTTATTATAAAATACTGTTACATGTATATATATATATATATATATAACATTATATATCGAAGTTTCGAATGAAATTTGTCTAAAAAATGAATATTGAAAGTTTTGCACGTACTTATGCTCGTAATATTCGCTGTATAACACATAGATACAAAAAGAGAAATACTTTTGTCTCATAAAGGGAAATATGTGGATCTGTTAGTATTTTCTCTCTTGACATCGGTTTTTCCCCTATCACACAAAGTTGACGTCATACAGACATTTACGATTTCAAATACTGTAATATTTTCAAAAAGTCTACCTTGTGTAGAATGTAGGAAATGACGATTTTCCTCTATATTTCCCCTAACTACCGACCGGCATATTAGGATTCATATTGCTTCGAGACGTCTTTTCCATAACTGAAATGTGATGTAAGTGTCCCTCGTCTTCTTCGCTCACTGCTTCAAGATTTTCCGGGAATAAATACAGGTGACTTTATCATTGAAACTTTTGTAATTTAGTGGCAGCTTTCCTTTCATTCTACACAGATTTGAAAAAAATATAGTAAAAGATTTTCCTTCAATTTATGAAACTTTATAATATATTTAAATACTTTATCATTGACATATTTGTAATTTAGTTACAGGTTTCCCTTCATTTTATATAGGTTTGAAATGATTTTCAGTAATTAATCACCGAAAAATTTGTTATTTAGTAACAGATTTCCCTTCGTTTTATAGTGTTTTGTAATGAATTTAAATATTTTTATAATCGAAGCATTTGCAGTTAAGTAACATTTCGTACTTTTCGTGATGATTTTTAAATTTGTTTACAAAAATGTTTGTTTGTACATACACATGAATGAATGACTGAATATAGCCTATGTTGTCCCATTCAGGGCAAAGGTCTCCTACAAGTAGCGGTGAGCTAATCCACGTCACTTAGTTGGTCTTCCTTTGAGTCTCTTGCCTATGTAGAGGTCCCATGTGGTAGCTTGTAACGTCCATCTTTCGTCTTGTAGCCTCGCAACATGTCTTCCCCATTTCCATTTGGTCTTTGTAGCCTGTTGTGCAATGTCTATTGTTGTTGACATCCTATGTATCAAGATGTTTGATACTCTATCTTTCAGAGAAATGCCAAGAATCAGACTGCATTTTTCTCTGGCATACTTGTAGTGTGTTTCTCCCTTTTACTGTGAGAGCCCATGTTTGACACATACAATAATACTGGAAAAACGCAGTTTTCTAGTGTCTCCATTTTAAGCCTTATACTTAGGGTTCTATCCAACAATATAAACTTTAAGGACAGGAAAGTTTTCCAAGCTGATGAAACTCTTCTTTTTATTTCTCATTCCATTTTTCTGTTAAAGGAAATTATTTGTCCTATATATATATATATATATATATATATACATATATATATACATATATATATATATATATATCTATATATATATTTATATATATTTATATATTGTGAGTTCCCAACCCCTCTTCTTCTCCTTCTTCGATAGAAGGAAGGTACTCGGTTCGTTTTGGACCCGAGGAGTGTCGGTCTATATAATACACAGCATCGAGACACAGACAAAACAAATTATTGGGAGCAACATTATAGTTTGTAAACACATACAGGTTTTTCTTCAACGATCGCCGAACAGAGCGCCCAACTCGGGATGTGGCAGGCAGGCAGCCTCGTCTTGTTGAAGCGGGGCAGCAACAGCAACTAGGCACCGAAGAAGGTCTAACCAATATCGGCGTCCACGCAATACAGCGGTACTTGCTCAGTTTTTTCCACTTTTTTCGGTCGTTTTCCCACTTTAGCAAAGTCCGTATTCTAGTGTCCTTTTGCTAACTATGAACAATCGACCTTATTTTCGGGTCCCTGTTCGGGCGCCATTTGTGAATTCCCTTCTTCCTCTTCTTCGCTTCGTAGGAGAGGGAACTCGGTTCGTTTGGACCCGAGGAGTGTGGTCTATTCCATATTCAGCAAACGGACAGATAAAACAAAAAATTTCATTTATTGGAACTCGTTAACACATACAGTTTTCTTTTTTTTTTCTAACGATCGCCGAACAGAGCGCCCAACTCGGGATGTAGCAGGCAGCGGACAGGTTTCAGGCAGCAGCAACAGCAACGATTCGGCACCAAAAAGGTCCCCCCTTCTATTGGTATGTTATGGCGTCCACTCCTGCAGACGGCGGCACCCTGTATTGGCTAGACGAGTTAGATTAGTAACACTTCTCCTCCTATATTTAAGTTCAGATGGCTAAGTCAGCCACGTCCGTCCGCTACGATGTCTCGAGCTCAATGTCCGCGTTATTCTTCTTTTCTTTTCTTTTCTTTTCTTTTCTTTTCTTTTCTTTTCTTTTCTTTTCTTTTCTTTTCTTTTCTTTTCTTTTCTTTTCTTCTTTTCTTCCTTGCTATACAATCCATGGAATACTTATTTTACAAAGATAAATTAAATAATCAAATTCCAAGTACGATTTAAATTTATATTTCCTTTTCTATTTGTCAAATCGATTAGAGTTGCATTAACATCGCAAGCGATAGTTAGCCGGTTACGTAATGACTGCGTCACCGGTTACGTAATGACTACGTCATGACGTTCGCATACAATTTCTAATATACATCGGGATTTAGCGCGCCAAAAGTTTTTTTAATAAATCCCAAAATTGTAACGGGTCGTTACAGTATAGTACTCAAGTAGAAGAAACGAGTAAGTGCTTTGCTATTTGTCTCACCGAGCTATTCTTCTCAATGGCTAATCAAGACACGTCCACCCGCTGTGACGTCTCGAGATAGAATCTTTTTTATGTTCGCGTTCTTATTTTTTTATTTACCTTCCATGCCACAGAATACGCCATGGAATACTTATCGTGGCAATACTAGTTATTCTTAGAAGAACGAATCAAATTCCAGTCCATTTATCTACTTGTTTTCCGTGATAAGTACGATTCAAAATTTCTATATATTTAATTGTCCAATTTATTAAAGAATTGCATTCACATCGCAAGCAATAGTCAGCCAGTTACGTAATGACTACGTCACCCGCAGACGTTCGCATACAATATTATATTATATATATCGAAATTTAGCGCGCCAAAATTTTTAATAAAACTAGCTGTTGTAACGGGTCGTTACAATATATATTGTAATGTATACAGTAGCATTGATAAAGGAAGGGCGTTGCGGGAGTTTTCTCGCAGACGCTTCAGCCCAGAGTGACTGCGGGCTCACCTGATCATGTCGGGAATGCCTCGCACTCTCTCTGGGTGCTTTTTATCAAAGTTCTCATATGCCGAGACACCTTCACCTATTTTAGGAGGTATATGTACCGGGGTCAAAGACCTTGGGCATATGGCAAGAGCTGTCCGCTGATCCCATTGGATCAGTCGGCCAACTGCCTCCTGAAACTGGTGGAGACACGGAGAAGGGAATGCTGCGTCTCCACAGCAAACTCGTCTCCCGTTATTCGGAAGGGCGTGAGAATAGTACCCAATGCCCGACCTACCTGATGTAGGTTTTCTAGGGTTTTCCCTGCATCTCTTTAGGTGAAACACCGGGTAGGATCCTTAAACCATAGCCCGGGGGCCCTAGTTAACCCTTGGCTACCTTGCTCTACCTTCCGCATCCCCCCTTTTCAATTCCCTTCCTATGCTATTAAAGGGGAGTTGCCTGTTTCAGGATCACCCTCATGTAGCCTGTTAACCAAAAAAAAAAAACAGTAGCATTGATACACTGACCACGTTTCACCCCAAATTCGGAATGTGTCACGCCAGATGTCAGTCCGCAGCCGCCACGGTAGGCCTAGGCCCTCAAGAGGGCTGTTGAGCCATTGGAAGAAGATATCTCAATGAAATAATGAAAATGACTTACGACATGGTTTCACGAGACGACAGTGTATACGAATTGAACACTGACAAAAAGACTGTAACTGACTGCACACAATTTGTACGAGAATCGATGATTCACTATTTAGACAACAAATCTGAACGCCTTGGTAGACCCCGAGTCGTTTTCGAAATAGATGAAAGCATTTTCGGGAGACGACAAAGAATATTGGAACCAAAATGAAGTCAGACAGGGACTCCGACAGTAACTGGCCGTTAGGACAAAATGTTCTATTAAATTTCATCTTCCCACGCTGTGAACGTATACAATTTTTCAAAAAATGTAAGTAAAATTCATTCTTTCATAATTTTTTCGTACGTGTACATCTTAAATTGAATACATATATGTGTGGCATCACTAATTGTGCATCAATAATGATTTAGGGGCGTATACGTCGGCAATATAACTCCACCAGTTCCCATTTTAAGTTGCCTATTAACCTAAAAGTTTAAAAAGATTTTATTAATGTTGAAGTAAATTGGGGACAGACGTCTTTGTGGGTCTGGAGAGGAGTAATGAGGGATAAACATTTCTTCTCTTGAGAATAGTTACGAGGCTTCCCTTTCATTAAGAGCATTTCTGTTAATACTGGTTTTTCTTGTAAGTGCTAGAGGAGACTCGTTGGTGTGTATAATAAATCTTATGATTGCGTTGGTTTTAATTCAACTGGTGGTTATCCTCTTTTTTCCCCACTTCCAATTGGGTTTAACGTCCTGAGTAAATAACCTTAGGCTTATGCATGCATATAGCAACCATATTTAAAAACTGAAAATAACGTTTGAAGGCGGATTCCCAGGTCAGTTATGGAAATACGTCATTTATGTTATAACATTATGCTCTGACTCCACGAATCATTAAATACAGAGCAAAAATGAACTCTGCTTAATGAAAACGTTCCCTTTCGTTTCATGAAATGCGTTTTTACCCAGTGTGAACGTCCCTGTGTCATCTAATGTATCGGTTTCACGAAACAGTCTCCAGTGTGCACCGGGACTTCAACAGCAACAATATTTTCAACTGAACAAAACAAGCACTATATTAAGAAGTGCTGAAACTTAAAAACCATTGTGCCCAAATTATTGTGACCACTCCTTCAAGTCAATATTAACCCGCCTTTTGCTCTTATATTGTTTGAATTCTTCTGGGCATGGATTCTATGAGATTTTGATATATGGAAGGAGGATTTGAGACCATATATGATTAACTGCAATTTCCAATTCCTTAAGATTTGATGGTAATTGATCCTATTGCCTGATACCTCGTTCGATCTCATCCATCAAATTCGCATTGGATTGAGATCTGGTTAACGAAACAAGGTAAGGTCTCTGTCATGCTCTTAGAATCATCTGAGGACAATGCCAGTCTTTTGATAAGGGGCATTGTCATGTAGGAACTATAAATCAGTGGCAGAGTACACCATTAACAGGATGTGCTTGATCTGCGATAGTACTTAAATACTCTTGTGAATCAAAGTACCTAGACCATGCCAAGAAGCCACCCCCCAAACTACAATATTATTGTGGCAATGCATATAGGATCCATGCATATAGGATCCTTTTCCAGTCATCTACTGCCCATTACTTATGCTCCTTTGCGGAATGAAGACGTCTGCTCTTGTTCAAGGCAGACAGTAGAGGCTTTCGAACAGGTCGTTGGCTTCTTTAGTTCAGAATGTGTAATGTGCGATGAACAGTTCCTTCCAAGACGTTCTCAGTTAGTTCTCCGCACTGTCGCTCTTCTGTTGCACTGGACAACTCTGTCAAGTCTCCTTTCAGCTTGAGCATCCGGTGACGACCACAAGCGTGACGTTGAGTTCCGGTTTTTTGCTTGATAGTCCATTCTCTGTAAACATTAAAAACTGCTGCTCTCGAACACTTCACAAGTGCAGCCGTTTTGCTGATACTGGTTTCGACGCTTAAGATTGTCCCGAGTGAAATAATTTATTTTGCCCATATCTTCGCAAACAAGTAACTACTTAATAATTGCTTATTTTTATTGGCTTCATGGCGGGATCTGTTCAAAACCAATTGCGATTTATAAGGTTTACACTGAAGATATCATAAATAGATGATACCGTACTTTTTATATATTCAATGAATTCAACTTTATCAAAATTCTGTATCTGTTGTTTCGTTTGTAGGGCAAAATAAAAAGAACTATTTCAGCGCGAACGAAGTCGTGGGGGTTAGCTGGCTACAAATACAAATTCAAATTTACATTATATTTTATAAAATAAACGTAACATGAAATCTTTTAAACCGAACAATATCTCGTGGATTGGTGTTGCCAAAAAGAGATTTATGGGAGAATGGGAATAATTTTTTGTTAAATCCATTTTATACTGAACATTTGTTAAAATATAACTTTTATTGTGACATTTAGATTCTGATCCTTTGTACGCCTGATGAGGTCCTAAAGAACAACCTATCGACAAGTTTATTTTTGTATTACTGAATTATTTCTGACAAATTTGGCTGCATTCAATTCTTTGATCATAACCTTATTATTACTTGTTATGGTTTATTGGTGTCCTAAATATAAAAACCACGGGGATTTTAGTGTTTAATCATTCAGATAAAGCCTTTTTGAGGTATGATCGTCATTCGGTAGTCATCGTATCATAATCGATATTTCGAACAATCGATTATATACTATGTGGTATGTCTTCAGGGACAAAGAAAATGTTGCGTGTTGAAGCGTGGCCGCCGGTTACCGTTATAGTGATCGTTGCTTGAAGTAGTCTGAAGTTATTCATGCTTTCCTTTAATGACAATTTTGAGGTCCAGTATTATTTAAAAGTTTTCTTTTAATTGACGTGTGCGTTGGTATTTTTCGATTGTTTTAATTCTTGACTCGTGTATTTTATTTTCATTGTTTATACTTAACGTTTCTTGAAATTCGTAACTTTGATTACTTTAAATGGCCAGAAATCCTTTGGATTTTGTGTTAAAACTACTTGCAAATTATAACAGACATTACTGTATGAAAACAGTAAGTACACGGGGACCAAGGTTGGTACAGGCCTCAGGTGCACTTTTTGTGCAGAATTCTGAGAAATGCCGTCTATATATGATAGCTCTGCCAACAAATCCTATCTCTCACGTCCACGCCGTGGTCCCTGGGCAATGCAGTTTACTGCAGCAAAGAGAGAGGGGTGAAATGCAGACGTTTTATTTCTGTTTAATTAATCAATTGTTTTATTTTACTATGCTCATCCTTCAGGAACATGAATTCAGCGTTGTTTTGATTCAAGATTATTTTTGCCATGCTCCTCATAGCTTTGCATATTTTAATTCATGTTAGCTTTATCTTTGCATTGAATCCATCTTCAGAACTTTCAAATAATTTGTTTGATAGTCCAAATGTTACTACTCTGGTTGCTAAAATACAGTCTATTTGATGGTTGGTAATTAGTGATTCCAATCCCTGTTTTTCCTGTGCTGTTCTTGCTTCTGTGTTAGGAAGAGTGAGAGTCGGTTTACATAATTATGTATTTTATACTATCCACAAATTCTGATTGAAATTTATAATTTTAAACAGCTTTGTGAGAAACATTGAGTTACTATGTTTATTCAATATTTATTAATTGACCTTACAAGTGTTAGTCATTGTTATAAAGAAAAAAGAACGAATATGGCTAGCTTATAATTGCACCTTGCAATTAAATTTTCTACATCCTCTGATATGCCAGGCCAATAGAAAATTTTGTTCTTGCCATAGTTTTTTCTGGATGTATTTTAGTTTATGATGGTTTGACATACTCTAGGAATAGCTAATTTGTCATTTAGAAAAATCAAATTATTTTTAACATGAATAAGAAGGTCTCAGGATTTACGAGAACTTATTATTCAGTCTATGCACTCGGAAAGCCTACATTCTCATTTATAACATTCGCAGAAATGGAAGTAGTAGTTTGGACGACAGTTTAAAGTTTCAATATGAAATGGATATAATGTCGGTATGTCAAACTGTGCTGACACAGTAGGTTTAGATGAAGATTATTGAATATACATTAGTTTTCCTGGGGTATACTCTATATCATAGTTGTATTTCAGCAATTTTAATTGTATCTTTATAAGTGACCACTAACCCTGTAAAAGTCTTTACTACAGATAGACCCTAAACATCGGGCATCTGCTTTAATTCCTGTTTTTTTGCAATATACAAAATTATGAAATTTACTTACAGAAAAGCAAGCAGTAATTAATTTTTTGTCAATATGTGTACAGAGTCTCTGCTTCTGATAGGCTACAAGAACAGAAAGCAACCTTCTTAGAGTAAACACACAATAATGTCACACTGATAGCATCAGCAGGTTACAGTCTGTAAATTTCAAATCATACTTGGAATTTATTTTATTTTCTTAAATGAAATATCGTGATTTGCACTCCAATTCTTAGTAGTTTTATATTTTACTAGGCTTATTAGAGGATCTGAAATTTTTGTGAAGTCAGGTATAAACATAAATAATTCAGCATTCCTAAAAGCTTCTTTTTTAGAAGACATTACATAAGTTCATAAAATTTAGATTGCAGTTTATGCTTATTAAATGAACTCAAAATTACTTTGCATTATTGATTACATTTTGAAGAATGTTCTTCAGTTTTAACTACAATTATAGTCATTAACCCTGTGATGCATGAATTATGAAGGAGTAAGAAAATATGATGGGAAATTGTTTAGAATAATAAATGTCTTATAAGGAAAATTTTACATTGTATTAATTTTTGATTTTTAAAATAAATTACAATGATTTCCACTAGAGTGGACACCATGCACCTGGGTACTTGCGTGAAAATTGGCAAATCAATTGGGACACCGTGGTTTTTTACATTTTGTACCTATTACTGCTTTGTTCTTGCATACTACATCATGGCATCTGGAAGCATTTTTTTTGTCATCTTGTTTTGACCAGTGATTACCTTCATGATACTGCACTTTGTCTGCTGCTTTGGAAACTCTTCCCTTTTTCTTTGGTGGCGGTGTTGGAGTTCCCTTCTTTCCAGTTGTCTGACTATGTACCCCAAAGTTTGAGACTTTTGCTACATATGCTTTGAAATCCAGGAGGCGAGTATCATTTCCTGCCCTTCTATGTTGAAGCCAGTAGTTCACAATAGCCACATCAATAAAATAAAATAATGTATGAATGTACCAACGCTTATTTCTTCGGTGATTTGGGTACAATGCTAACCACTGGTCCATGAGATCAACACCTCCCATGTGGGTGTAATAAAAATACATGGCAAAGGGCCTTGAAACACTTATGTTTTTCTCTTTTTTGCTCCACCGGTCAACTCTACCTACAGGATCTACACCTGCACAAGCTGAGACAATATTTATGCAGGCATTGTCAACCCATTTTGTAATTTGGTAACAACTGTTTCGTCCTCACCTTTGCTTTTCAGATCTTTGTCTGAAGGTAGGAGCAACTGAGCACCATGAGTCTATTCACACGGCATGTGCTAGTACCATAAATGCCACATTTCTTTAGTTCTTGCAGTAGTGGCACACTGGTAAACAAATTGTCAAACACTTTGTGATTCCTGTGTTGGATGTCGTCACAGGGTCAGAGAAAAACATCTGCACAAGCACCCAAAGCAGTAATAGGTTCCCTGTGGTTACTGGCTCCCTGTTATATTTCAAATCTGTGCATGTAACCAGATATACCAGCACAAACCCAAACTTTTCAAGCCCCACTTTTTAGGTTTATTTGCAATAAATTGCTTTATTGTGTTATGGTCCTTGAAAGGTATCATCTGCCCATCAACACTTTGATATTCTTCCGAATCTGTGGCATTGAGAAATGCTTTCTGTATACTGTTGGAAATGGGCATATCTTTCACAGTTGGTCACTATTATTAGATACAAAATAACTATTATCAGAAAAGTGCAAAAATCTCATTGTTTTCAAATCTGTTCACTGGCGTCACATTTGCAATAATGTCCATCCTCAGTCCTTCATCCATAGACCAGTAAGACCTGATTCGATTTACACTAAACTAATTCCCAAAAATGTTTTTAGTTCTGGAACTGTGAGACCAAAAATTTCCTGTCTATTTTGTGTCGCATAGAGATTCTTCTGAAATGCAATATCCTCTAACATTTTTGATGAAATCATTGAAGGAAACAAGTCTATGGGAGTTAATAAATTTTTTATTTGTGCCTATAAAAGGCGGAACTGAGCCACAAAAACTATTATCAACACTTTTCCAAACAGAAATACTTCTTCACTTGCATTGTATACATTTATTCTTCAGTAGGTTCTACGCTAGTGTCCTCTTCTTCAATGATTACTTCTAGTGATATTACACGTTATCGTCACTCATCTGCCAGTGTGCAATCTGAATCAGATAGAAGATCTTCAATTGCCTTCTGTAATACAAGTAAATCAATAACAACAAAAATCATTCGGAACAAATTAAAACAATGTAATCACTGTTAAATAAGTTTTAAAGGCTGTGTATTACATTGCTATTGCTACAATACGTTCAGTACTGTATCGTAGTAAACAGAGGTCACAGTTGCATGATGTCCACTCAAGTATTTTGTATTCTGCTGGTTGTAAAAATATATTTAGAGGACCAAAACATATAATTATTTGACAAAACTCCTACAGAATCATTGAGAATTTACTCACCATTCCTGCTGATCTTCCATAGAAGCATTTTGCTGGAATGATAGGCAAAGACGCTCGCTGTTTTCTTATACTCTCCATCTTTATGCTTTGTTTTGTTCAACAGAAATTACAGGGCCATTAGTCACTCAAGATGCTGTCTGATGGCAGCATCTCATTAACAAAGTCCATTAGAGTGGACTGCATGCAGCAGAGATTTTAAAATAACTTCACATGGGATGTTGCAGCTACCAATAAAAACTGTCCACTATGCATCACAGGGTTAATACAGATGCACCAAACATTTGTTCATTAACTCTGAAACACTTCAGGCTTACATCGAGACCAAAAGTAACCTTTTATAAGAAAATTATTAATGAATAAAGCATAATAAACTCTTAGATATTTTATTCAGGAACTTTGTGTCAGCCATAATCTTGTGTGAATTAATATTTATAGCTAATTCCCTTTTTTCTAGAAAGCTTGCCTAGACATTTGTTTCTGCTGAAGCTTCAAAATTTGGTAAAAATTTATCATTTCATTATCATTGAATAAATTTGTAGCACCAATAGGCACCATGCTTTCAGAATTTCTTTTATTTCTCCAGAAGATTGTTTCTAGGCTGTTACCTCCTCCATTGACGAACTCTCCTTCATACCTCTTGCTGTGAAATAGTGCAACAGAGGCCAAATCTTGGCTGTGCTCTTCCACAAGTTCATAACAATGGTTATCCACGTACAGCCAAAAGATCTTGCCCAGACACACATTCTTATAGACTACAGAATCCTCAAATGCTGTCTCAAACTCTACATCACATACGTTAATGCTCTTTGGTCAAAGCTTCTTCCAAGCAGAAGTTACAGTTCTCTTGGTAACTGCTCCACACACCTGAAGGCAGACAACAATGTGCAAGTGATAATTTCAAAGCTGAGAGTGAAATTGTCTCTTCAGTCAATTAAAAACAGCACTCTAATGCTTTTGTGTAGAGCTGCTGCTTAAAATTAGAAATAACCTGCTGGTCCATAGGCTCCAGTAACATGGTATATTAATCTATCCCTATCTTGGCCAAAGTCCTCAATTACTATGTCAAATTGTCAAATATTTAGTGTTTCAATATATAAAAAACCCAAAACTTATGGACATCATTTCAAGTTATTCATTTTATTAATGTATTGAATATTGTTACTTCTTATACATAGAAAAACAACTAGTGGAATGGATTAAATATTATTATACAATCATTCCATATAGTTATCTATTTACAAACAAAATACATTTCAACAATCATATTCTTAATTTAGCAAAATTATTTGCAGAGTACATATATCATTTCAATCACAATTTTTTTATCATTCAAAGTTTTATTTAACTTAATAATAATCATACATTATCATATTTATTACTTAAATTCTTTAAGCAATTAGCATAATGGATAGCCATTTTACATTTCTTTTATTTGGTGATTGTTCAATATTTGTGATTACTAGTTAAAACTGGTTTTAATTTTTCCTTAACGTGATCCATTTGTGATAGTGGCCATATTTGTTTAGTTTTTAGGGCATATCTGAGGCATTACAAACATTTGTGATTAATTAAATTTCTTCAAACAAGGTCATGTTACAGGAATGAAACTTGTGCAATTTTTTCCACAACATCCTCTTCAATAATTCAAGTCCAAACCAATAGTCTAAAACTTATCCTAGTGGGACAAAATGGCTGCCAAATTTTGTAATCTCAATTGAATAAAATACTGTTTTTGAGGCTTAAATTTTTATTGATTGAATAAAATACCACAGCTAATTTTCTTAACTGTATTTGATATGAGAGTACAAAATCCAAAATATATTAAAAATTTTTTAAAAATGTTTTGAAACTTCGAGACTAAATGTCATAGGTAGGGCTAAGTATAAAAATTAATTTTTTTCGCGTATCTTGTGTGTTAGTAAACTCCAGTAAAACAATTAAACTTCGGTATTTGGTGCTGAACCATGTTATAATTTTTTTATAGTTAAATTAATAATTTGAATTTGAGCTTAAAACAACCTTTAGAGCTTTACATTTTGTCACTGTTGTTCATCAAGTTGTAGCTTACTTTCACAAGCATGCCTAAAGCAGACAGTTAATTTAATATATTCAATAATAACGAGAGAATATTCTTGTGCTGGGTCCTGCCGGATAGTAAAAGTGTACATGAACATTGTTATGTTTCCTGAGAGTGTGATCTTCCTCTTGCCGTAGTAAGCTGAAGAACAATTCTCATAGAAAATAAGTGTGCCCCTAAATGATTTAAATTCATAAAATAAAAAGTGTACAGCATACAAATTTTTATATTGAAAATAGTTTTGCATTGTCAGTCATGGTTCACTGTTTTTACAGCTACATGTTGCTTCATCTATAATATTAAATCGATGTGGATATGTCTTCGTCCACAACCTGTTAACCATTGCAGTGAACTGTGGTGTCTGGGTATTTTTATTTTTAGTCGATAATATTTCTGGCAAAGGGATTTTGTTGTCCCTTTTTTGGTTGTGGTCCATCTCACTTGCCCTTTCGGAATTAGTAAATTATTCATTTCCTAATTCAGTAATGATTTTGTCTGCATGCTGCAGCACTTTCTAATTTCTCTGCAAATTCATATCCTGTGATACCTACCTGTGCCTTTATCCATCAGAAGTGGATTCTTCAGTGTGCTTTTTTAAGCTAAGCTGTAGTTCTAGGAATGGTGTCTATGGTTTTAATGCCTGTAATTACTTTTAAGTGCATTTATTATTGTTCTGCTGTCTGTATAAATGGCCAGTCTTTTCTTTTGGTACAATGTGTTCTGCTTGGGATCAAGAAAGCTAGAGGGGGTCATAATCTAGGAACCGGTGATATAATTCAATGGGACTCCTTAAGGCCATTAAGGAAATAATCCTTAATTTGCTCATTTCTGTGATGCCTAGTTCCCAAAGGCAACTTATTGTGCTCTCGTTCCGACAATAATTGGGAGTATTTTGTATCGCATATCTTATAGCCCTCCTTAAGGGGTGTGTCTAGTGGTAGGTATTTTATTAGTTTGTCCTCTCTGCCTCTTTCTAAAAGTTCTCCGTCCTCATGGCAGACGGATACGTCAACCACAAGGGCATGATGAGGTCCGGTTGGAGGGTTCTGTTCTGAGCAACCAGGACCTGGGCTTTCTTTGTCACTACCATCTTACTTGCCACAGTTGTCTCTATGAAGTCAAATTTCACTGTGATGTTTAATCCGTAAGCCTTTTGTGTGTATACACTGTCATAGGATGTGCCCTAATGTTTCCGCCTGTTCTCCGCATTTCCTACATTTAACGTCTCCAGTTTTAGTGTAGCGATTGGTAGCTACCTTGTTTCCCGCAACGTTTGCTCTGAGCTTGAGGGCGTTACGGAATCTTTTTAGCTTTAACTGTTCGGGCCTGGAGAGTCATTCATTTCCAATTTAGTCTTTTCTGTATGCTTTTACTCCCTTCTCTTGGGACTTCAGTGCTTCCCAGTCTTTATTTTCCTTCCTTTTAGCCTTTGTTTTGTAACAGTCTATTTGGGCAAGGGAGTTTATGGGCCATCGTAGCCTAGTTGTATGGACCAGGGTTTTCATTCTGGATTCGATCTTAGAGTTATTTCAGATGGTGCGAGCCACCAGGTCTCCGCCGTTAAGGAGTTTCCACCAGGACTTTAGTGTGCTTGTTACCACTACAACCTCCAAATTCGGAAATCCGAGACCCCCGCCTCCCTTGGCTTAGTACACGAGGCCGTCGGCGAGTATGGTAGGGGGAGGGAGTATCCGCTTCTCGCAGCTCCGTGTCTACGCTCCCACCTCCGTTACACTGACGCGGCCCGTGGTAAGGGTTCGACTTTTTGGTGTGACTTTAGGGCCAACCTTGCGATTATGCTTTTTGGAGCCCCGACTCCTCTAGGACTTTCCAGAGTTCGGTGTTCCCTTGAGCAGCCCCAGTAGAGCTGTGTAAGCCTCGTCTAGGTCGTCTTGGGTGACTATACTTTCATTGCGGTGTAGCAATGACCTTTTCGATTACGTTGCTTTCGGGGTCGCCTGGGGCTGGAAGGTGGAGGGATTCCAGCACTGCTTTGGACGTGTTAAGTCGCCAGACTAGAGTGAGGACGAGACTAGCCATTCTTGGTCCCCGAAGTTTGGACTCCTGTCACCTCTGACAACTCATCCTCATCCTTGTTTTCTCAGAGGGAGTCACGCTTTCGTCTTCCTCAGAGGCTACTTCTTCGTGGTCCCGTTTCCTGCAGGCTTTTGTCCCAGCGGAAATGTCTTACTCGGTTGAAGGCTCGAGCTGACACTTTGGGGGCCTTTTCCGATTCCGAGAGCCCGTCGTCGCTTTCCGTCACGAACGCGGTATTCAATATATTCGCGTCCACGGAGGCTCCCTCGTTTTGCGACGCGGGGCATCTCTCCTCCGCGTTGTCCGTAGACTTGCGCTCCTCCCTCACCCTTCTGTAAGCAGGCTCGTTCCTCTTATGCCTGACCTGCTTGAGCGATATTCCGGGAAAGTGCTCGCACTTGGCTTGGCCCATGTTTTTAGTACCCTTGAGGCGTTCTTTCAGGGCTAGCATTTTCTCCATGTCCAATTCAGAGAAAACTTCGCCTCCTGTAAGTTTCGTAACATTCTACAGTTCCATTCTGACCTGCCACTTTGTATTGCATATTTCAGGGTAGGCAAATCTAATATATTGGCCAAGGTCTGACGCCGTTGCAAATGATCTGCCGCAATCCGGGCACACCTTCCCCAAGGTTCCTGTGTCCTTTTTCCCTTGCACTTCCCATAGCGGATCGCTGCAGACTTGTGACCGTTTGATTGGCGGTCGCATTTACCGCAGCAGAACTCGTGATGCAAGTCTTATGTTCTCGCTTAACGAGTTCTGTCTTGCTTTTATAGCATAGAAATTTTTTCTTCCCCAATCGTTCACAGGAAGCGCAAATGCGGACCTCCAATGGGTGCATCGACACGAATTTCCTTAGTTCAAGTTCTAATTCTTGGTTTATAAATACAGGTCCCATTATACTCACCAGCTCGTCATTATTGTCCTCCAGTTACATGGGCAGCGACACCTTGCTGACCCAAGTCCGAGGCTTCATTAGTAGACTTTGGAGCGGATTTTATTGACCGGCCAGGAAGCAGCTAACACCCTGGCCCCATCAGCCTAGCCCGGGGTGGGGATGTAATTCATGCAGAGTCGTCGTAAGTCGCCAGACGCCATTTAGCCCTCCCTTCCCAGTTACGGGTCGGGTGACCCAGCGGGACCACGAGGCGGTATAGCATCTGAGGCGGAGCGGCTTTGATGTTCGCATCACGCGCCCATAGCAATCAGCTCCCCCTCAAGTGGAGGGGAGGGACCCCTTCACCTCATGCCGTCGTAGGCAGCTATTCCAGGGCACTCAGGCCACATGGTACCTACTGCAACACTGTAATGACCTGCCTATTAAGAGTCATAGTTACTCTTGCCATTTACCCGCGCTTGCTTGAATTACTTCACGTTGTGATTCAGAGCACTGGGTAGAAATCACATTGGGTCAACACCCTTGGACAGTAGGACGAGGCGCTGATTTTTTCATTGTCCATCAACTGGCTTTCGCTGTATACTGCGAGGAAAAGATCCGGCCTTTTGTTAATGGCAACTTTAACGGCCTTATTCCGTATCCTGTTTGACCCTGAGGCCTTCCCGTCCTTAATTTTCACGCAGGTTGCCTTCAGTTCGCCTGTCGTGATCTCCGAAGCGTCTTCTGCCTGACGCACTCCTGCTTCTTCGTTTGTTGGAGGAATAGTGTTGACACTATTTCCTGCAGTACCTTCGGGTGCTCTACCCTTAATCCGCCATTTTATAAGTCCTCTTAAGTACTGCATGCATCCAGCAACATAATTGGACAATTGTCGCCATTCTCTCACAAATTGAATAGATATAATCTAGAAAATAATCTATAGTAATATAAATATATTTAGTCGTAAAGTTTTAAGGAAATTAGGTAGAAAATAATCATTAGGCAATATTATGTACCTAATCATTACGCGTCTCCAAGTACTGTAAATTACTGTAAATAATAATTCTGAAAGATGGCCTCACAGGATAAACCCCTCTATCAGGTGAAACTTGAGAGCCTCATGACAATTATAGACTCTGAACTTGTGCCCGACAAAAAAATCACGGAAAACAAGGTAAATAAAATAAAGATGACGGTAACAGAATCCTTCCTGCTTATTGCTGAACTCTGCGGTAAAATTGATACTATTGAGAAGGAACAAAGCAGACGCCCATTAATAATAAATAAAAAGGAAGGTGCTACAGTTTTGGTCACCCCAAAGGAAGGACGGAGTCTGAAAAAAATTGAAAAGCAACACCGCGAAACCCTGAAGCCCAAAGAAGACAAAATAAAAATGAAAATCACTAAAACGGCGATCATAATTAATACAAACACTAAGGAAGACTGAAAAAATACTGTCGAACACCTAAAAAAATGATGAACGTACAAACACCCAAAAAGAAGAACCCAAAGGTTATCTACGACGTTCCAGTGAATCTTTCTAACAATGAATTAAGAGAGACATTGTTTAAACAAAACTTTGAAGAACTATACAGCCAGGAGGAATTTGACAGCCTCCTGAAACTAAGATTTAAGACAGGTCCTAGAGACAGAGCTACAGTTCACCATGTAGCTGAGGTGGCCCCGGCTCTGTGGCACTGTCTGATAAAAAGAGGCAGGATATTTATAAATTTCAATTCATTAGCCGTAAAAGACTACTTGGTAGTACCGAGGTGCCACAAATGCCAGGATCTCGGACATGTGGCTAAACATTGCAGAGCATAGGACGCAATTTGTTCCCATTGTGGGGACAAAAACCATGAGAATAAAAACTGCCCAAACAAGTCAAACAGCCAAAAATGAATAGCATGCAGTATGAGGCAAAAAGTGCGATAAGGTAGGGAAGGAAAATAAATTATGTGAAACCTACAAAATGATGGAAAGGGATAGAACTCAGTATGAATACTAATAAAGCATCGGTAGATCAAGGGAAAAAAAGAAATAAATCTCCCTCCAAACGCGCCAGAGACGCCCGAAGGCTTTGCAGCTGGCTTAGGCGATGGAAGAGCAAACCGCCTGAGCTGGAGGTACTGCGTGTTAGTAGGAGTGCCTCGCATTTACCAACGTTAACTTTAATTCGCCATCGTGTTAACCAAGGTTCGAGTGTCCTGAGTGCGCGTTGTAATTTATTGTTAAGTGCCGATGGTCGCCTCGACTGAGCAAAGATGGCGGTGTCGTCTGCGAATATGGCGACCTGGGTTTCTGGTGTTGTGGGGACATCGTTTATGTAAATGTTGTGTAGGACGGGCCCAATGATACTTCCTTGAGGCACTCCTGCTTGTATTCCCCTTATAGTGGACTTAAAGGTGTTGACATCAACGAAGAATGTCCTGCGTGAGAGGTAAGAGTGCAGCAGCCGTATTAGTCCCAGCGGAAACCTACAGTCATTGAGCCGCCGTATCAGACCGTTATGCCATATCTTGTCGAAAGCCTTTTCGACGTCAAGGAAAACGGCTGCCGTAGACCTTGCCAGGTTGTACCCTTCTGTGACGTGTTCAACTACTCGCAACAGTTGGAGTGTTGTGGAGTGATGATTCCTAAAGCCGAATTGCTCCTGCCTTAGGATATCGTTTTCTGTGCAATGTTGTGTGATCCTGCGCAGCATGACCTTTTCGACAACTTTACCTAGGGAGCAAAGTAAAGTTATGGGCCTATAGTTTGTCGGAAGTGCGTGGTCTTTCCCGGGTTTCCGGAAGGTCAGGACCTTGCCCTGCTTCCAGGCGTCCGGGAAATGTGTGCGGAACATGGCATTCGTGATATTAGTGATCTCTTCGAGTGCTCTGGGGTAAAGCTGTTTGAGCACTCGATTTTGAATGCCATCCGGACCAGGCGCCTTACTGGGGTGAGTTTGTCGTATGGCCCACCTGATTTCAGAAATGTTTGTATGCCGTAGAGGCTCGGCGACTTCTTGGGCTAACAACTGTGTAACCACCTGGTCCGTTTCCAGTGTGAATGTCGGATCTGATGGATCGTCATTCGGTTGGAACGTGGCCTCTAATGTGTCTGCCAGCAGTTCTGCTTTCTCCGTGTTGCAGTAGGCATAACCTGCCGAGCCTTGAAGCGTTGGTACTTTGTATGTCTCCCGTGAAGTGTCTCGCCATCTGCCACGTGGAGGTTTCGAAGCTAACTAGGAGCTTGTCCCATTCCTTACTTCGGTGTGTCTGTATTTGTGTCTCTAAGTCTGTTCATATGGGTTTTGTATATCTGCAATCGAGTTCGCTGCCAATACCTTCTAAGTCTATTTCTTAGGGTTATTAACTCCTTTATTCTATCAGGGAGCACCGTCCTGTGTTGATGCGGAGTTACAATTGGTATTGATTCGGATATCGAGTCCTGTATGGCAGCAGTGAGGGAATGAACAGACTGATCTATTTCCGCCTCGCTGTTGATGTTGTCTGTGTTGTTCATGTTTCTATCTAAGGTTTCCCGGAATAAATCCCAGTTTGCCTTTCGATAGTTGAACATGATGCGCTTGTCTCTGTACTGTATAGTGCCTGTATTGGAAATTAGTACTGGATAGTGGTCTGAAGTCAGGTCCTGTAAGACCGTGAGGTCTAGAGTAGTTGTGACGCCCTTTATGAGGGCTATGTCCAGGACATCTGACTGTGCGTTTCGTCTGTTGGGCACGAAAGTTACCTCGCGTGGCCCAAGGACGATGTAGTTATGTGTCTGTGAGTGTGCGTGTAGTGCCCTTCCGCTGGGGTTGGTGCGCCTACTGTTCCATAACGGATGTTTGCTGTTTAGATCCCCAGCTACTATAACCGTCCCTGAGATGTTAAGTAGCCGTTCTATGTCTCTCAGATCAATAGGGGGCCTGCCACGTTTATTATAGACGGCTATGAGTGTGGTGTACGCTCCGTTCAGCTGGAGTCTAACAGCCGTGGCTTCAAGCTTGTTTAGTCGTGGTAGTGGGACAAGCGAATGGGCGATGTCTTGTCTAATAATAATTGCAGTTCCGCCGCCTCTACGACCGTCCTGTCTGTCGGAGCGGTAGACTGCGTGTTGTGTGAAGCGTATCTTGTCCGTAGGGACAAGGTGTGTCTCGTTCAATAGCGCGATGCCGACGGCATGTTGCGTCATGAACGCGGCCAGTTCGACCCTTTTGTTGTTCAGGCCGCGGGCGTTCCAGAAAAGGATACGCGTGTCTCGGCCCATGGGGCGTCTAGCCATGATGGAGGGAGAACGAGGGCATGAGGTTTGCGAGCTGTCCTTGGACAGCGGAGAGGATGGCTTGGGTAATTTGGGGGAGCATGGTCTCTAGGATTTTAGCGATCATGGAGTTGACTAGGGCCGCCATAGGGTCCTCTGTGTTTTGCCTGGTTTCTCTGTTAGGGAGAGCGGTCTGAGTGGCAACAGGCAAAGCAGGAGCTGAAGGCTTCTGCTTTGTGTGTGTTGGGGCCTTGGCTGGCTGGGACGGCCTGCCTTGGCGGGTTTTGTGGTGGAAGGCTGGGCAGTCTTTTTGTTTTTGGGCTTGCCGGCCTTCTTGTTTTTCTGGCTCTTAAACAGCCGTGTTGCTGGAGCAGCCTGTTTGTTTGATGTGGGGCCTGCTCTGGGACCTGAGCAGGTGTAAGGGGCTGCGCTGAGGGCGCAGGGGCATGTGTGGGCTCAGGCTGTCGGAGGAGCTTGTCCCTTACGCAGGGCTTCCTTCCTCCGTTGCAACTCTGCCTTGTATGTGGGGCAACCCCTGTAAAGGGCAGAATGATCGCCTCCAAAATTAGCACAGGTCTTTTTCCCGTCCTTCTCCAACTTGCAATTGGCCACACCGTGGTTTCCGGCGCACACCTTACATTTCTGCTGGGCGCGGCAGCGGAGCCCACTGTGTCCTAATCGCAGGCAGTTGTAGCACTGCAAGGGCGTGGGGGGAGGGTTGAAATGCTCAACTCGTACGCGCTGGTACAGCACTAGATCCACTTTAAGGATCTCGTCAGCTGACGGGCTGTCCTCCAGCTCGACGATGAACATCGGGAGGGCTCGCCTGTGTACATTGCTGCGCATTTGCCAGGCATTAGTGACGGCAAAGCCCTGCAGTCTCAGGTCCTCCACGACCGATTCTTTATTGCTGGACTCGTGAATTCCGCGAACGACGTATTGCCGCGTACGTACGTCACGGATGAGGTATAGTGAGTGTTCCACACTCTTTGACTTCAAAAACTCTTGTAAGTTTTCGTAGTCCCGTCGTGTGGACGTATATATTGCCGTGCATTTGTCCCGGCGCTTAGTGTAGAACCTTTGCGGCTTGTAGAACTCACGGTTCAACGCGCCCAGATCGCCGTGATTGTAGGTCACTATGGGCGGCAGGACATCGGCAGGCATTGTGTTGGTTGTGGTGGGCTGGACTGGGGCGTCCTGAGTCGATGTGCTGGCTTGGGCTTGGGAATTAGCCCGTGTAGCGTTGTTCATGACGAGTTCTGTCCTGGGAATCTCGTGTCTTGGCTTTGAGGTCTTTCGCTTGTTAATGATTAAGGGAGAGATTCCAGGACTCCCTGTAGGGGAACTCCTTTTCTTCCCCTTCACAATTTGCCATTCGGCAGACTGTGCAGCCAGGATTGGAGTGGCTGCAACACTTAATGACTCCAGGCTGCGGGTCGAGCGGAGTGTGGAAGCCATCCTTCCGATCGGCCACCGGTTTTCAAAGTAGTTTCTTTCCTCTATATATTTTTAGATTTCCGGTAGCCTCAGGGAGAAGAAGGTGTGTAAGGAGGACTTGGGTATGTTCTAAAAGCACCTACAGTACGCGCAGTTATCTTACGTGAAGGGGCCGCTGGCACTAATAAATCCCTACTCTAACACTATGTGGGGATAGCCCCCAACCAGGTAAAGATGGGAAAGAAGAGCCTTTGTTACACAATAAGCGAGCACTTAAGGGTTAGTAACAAAGGCGATAGTCCATGAGACGGCGGCCAAACCAGGAGTTCTGCCGCTAGCTGCCACGTGGACGCGTCGCTCTGCCCGAAGACAGGTTGAGACTTGCTCGGTGTTCCGCGTTCCTCGGATGAGGAAGTAGTAGGCTCAACCAGGAAGTCTCGTAGGTGCTGCTCCCACCAGGGCCAGGAAGCAACTCGCTGTATGGTACGCTTAGACCTGTGATGGTCACGAGGACGCAAGTAAGATTGAGTTCCGGGCAGGAGCCCTTGCCTCTGTTTGATGATAAACTATTAATTCATTTGCCTACTTGTCTAATTGGGCCCAGGCATGCCCTAAATTTAGTATTACAGTTATCTAAATTAAACTAATTACCTATTGTAATTTGCCTATCCTACGCTGTCTACAGGCCCTATCTCTTAATAAACTATTTCTATTTGATATTAACCTAATGTCATCATAGGGGGACACGTTTGATCTTTCATAGAACGTGTCCGCCCTATGCCCTACTAAATTACTAACTGTTTCTAAACCTAAACTACTGTAAACGTCTATTAGCCTAGTAAATCTTGGTGCATCTGTGATTAAACGGATGCACCAATTCTGTATTGCCTGGGCCTTCTTGACATGTTTATCTGCTGCTACACCCCAGACCTCGCAACCGTACAAGAGTACGGGACGCGCAATTGTCTTGTAAAGCATGAGCTTAGTTTTTAGGCTAAGACCACGGCTTTTAAACATCGGGGACAAGCTTCTTATTGCTGAGTAGCATTTCGCTTTGGTTTCTTTGATGTGCTCCCCAAAGGTCAGTCGCTTGTCCAGTCTTAGTCCTAAGTACTTTACAGACTTAGTCCATTGGACTTTTGTTCCCCCGGCAAAAATGTCTGCAATGGGGGGTTTTCTAGTTCTAGTGAACATTATGGCCTGGGTCTTTTCCCCATTGATTTTCGTCCTCCAGCGGTTTGCCCAGGTTTGGAAGCTCTGTACGGACCGCTGAAGCTTTTTCGCGACGTAATTTTGATCGTATCCTGTGGCGAAGTAAGCTGCGTCATCCGCGTATAACGCTAGTTCAGTTTCCGGACTCTTTGGGACGTCATTAATGTATATGTTAAACAAGGTTGGCCCAAGGCAGCTTCCTTGGTGAAGCCCGCTTTGAATTTCCCTAATAGGGCTGGCCTTTCCATCCCAGTAGACATAAGTGTCTGTTACTCAGATATGAGTGTAACAAATGTGTTAAATAGTCCGGACACCCTAACTGATCTAGTTTGTAGAGCAGTCCATCGCGCCATAGCCTATCGAACGCTTGTGTTTGATCTAGGAGTACTGCGCCTGTTATGTACGTTTTGTTGGCATATCCTTCGTATGCAAGGTGTGCCAACGTAACTGCTTGATGGACTGTACTGTGACCGTGCCTGAAACCAAACTGTTCCGGGATAAGAATAGAGTTCCTTTCTAAAAAGTCATTGAGGCGCGAGAGTATAACCTTCTCGAATGTTTTCGACAGTGTCGAGAGAAGGGAGATCGGACGATAATTTTGGGGGAAGAGAGGATTCTTTCCTGGTTTTTTAAATACAATGACTTTTGCCGTTTTCCAGGACGAGGGGAAATGGTGTAGTTTCAGGCAGCTATTGAATAATTTTGTTATATATGTGAGCCCGGATGGAGGGAGGTTCTTTAGGGACTTTGGTGTTATCTATCATGTCCCGGGGCCTTTTTTGACTTTGCATGTTTGATCTTGCTCGCTACCTCATCTTTAGAGCATAGAGGCGCTTCTATGACGGGGGCTCGTGCCATCATAGATTCTACGTGGTTTTCGACTTCCTCGTAGAATTCGTCAAGATCATCATCGTCATCTGTAGGGTCTATTGGCTGAAACATGCGCTCAAGGGTATCCGCCATTGCGTTTGCCTTGTCTTCAGCATCATACACTACTCCGTTAGGACCGTGTATGGGCTGAATTGCGCCTCGTGGGCAGCGGAGTGACTTGCTGAGAGCCCAAATTCCATTTGAATTTGGTTCAGAGTCTATATCTCTGAGGGTTTTATCCCAGCAATTCTCCCTAAAGGTGATTAACCTTTGGCGGATCTCGGCGGACAGCCTCTCCGAGAATCGTCTGACCGCAATATCGCGCCATCTCTGCCATATCTTCCTATATCTGTTTTTCTCCCTAATAAGGGCTCTGATATCGTCCGGTATTTCGCTATGGTTGCTAGGAATCTTCTCTCTGGTTGTGGCGTGGTCCAGAGAGACAGTAATTGCATCGCTAATGTGTTTGATTCCTAGTTCTATGTCCTCTACAGAATTTAATGGGGGGGGGGGGCATTGTTCAGCCAATAGTGTACATCTTGTCTGAAACGATTCCAGTCTACAGATGTACGGACTGATGTCCTCGACGGGGCTAGAAAGTTATCATTTACTGATACTGTCGTGAGTACTGGGTTATGATCACTACTCAAATCTGCCAGTACTGTCGTATTTGTGTGTACGTTAAGGTTACGCAAGAGCATAATATCTAGAATGTCAGGCCGGTGCCCTTGCGCAGAGTAGTGGGTGGGGGCGACGATTTAGATATCATTAGATATTATGTAATTAAACAGTGAATTTCCGTTTCTATTGGATGCTCTACAATACCAGGCTATGTTTTTAGAGTTTAGATCCCCGCCTAGAAAGATAGCATCTGTTGTGCCAAATATGGCGTCTAGGTCCGCCCCCAGCAGTCTTTTCTGTGGAGATAAGTATGCTGCTATGAACCTGACAACTTGATTGTCTATTTTTGTCTCGACTATTGTCGCTTCCAAGTTTTCTAGGCGGGGTGTCGCTAAATGTTGGTGTGTTATACGTTGTCGGATGAGAACAGCTGTTCAGCCACGGATAGTTGGCCGATCCGTTCTGTATGTGACATAGTTTCTGATTTGAAGGTTCTGCCGAGGTCGAAGATGCGTCTCCGAAATCAGAGCTATGTCGACTGCATATTTGTCTAAAAAGACTTGCAGTTCTTGTTTTTGCCGAGGGAGGCCATTCGCATTGAATACCAACACCGTGAGTTTAAGGTCCATTGTTATAGTTGGCAATGGCATTGACAACTATAAAGACCTTGCTCATCACGTCGTTAGTATTCGCAAGAGCCGCGAGCGTCTCTTGAATCGTATTCACCAATTTGGTGATATTTATGCCCTTGATTAGGTCCATGATTTGGCCTAGGGCATTGCCTATTGAGGCGTCTGAATTGCCCGCAACAGTTGCTCCAGTACTAGGTGGGACAACTGTGCTTGCAACCTCGGCTGCAGGCCGGCTCGCACTATTTTCCTGTTGAGGAGGGGCGGGTTGGACCATTGTTGGTTTCTTAGTGGCCTGGGCGAAGGATAAACCAGGCTTGATAGTTGATTGAGGGATCGTACTGCGAGCCGGAACTGCTTTCTCGATCGGCTGAGTCTTGTGTACCTTGTCGTATATTTTCTTATACGACGGGCACTTCCTATAATTTGCGGTGTGATCGCCGCCGCAGTTGGCGCACTTGGCAGCCGTCTCTCTTTCCTTCTTACAGGATTGAGAGAAATGCTCACCGCCACATTTAACGCATTTCGGTTTTGCTGTGCAGCATCTGGAGCTATGTCCCCAGAGCTGGCACCTGTGGCATTGATTGAGTCCTTTAGGGGTCCTAAAGGAGGCAATCTCGACTGTGTGGTAAACAAGTCGTGTGAGTTTATAGATTTCCGCGGCTTTCTCATTTTGTGTCAGCGACACGAGAAACATCGGGAGTTTTTGGCGGGAGCTGTTTTTGCGCGAACGCATAGCAGCAACCTCCTGAACAGGGAACCCAAGTTCTTTGAGCTCCTGCTCAATTTCCCCGATGGGCGTCTCCGGATGTAAATTTTTAATAACTACACGTAGGAGCTTATTTTCACGCAACTCGAATGTGTGATAAGGGAGATTGTTGGATTTAAGATAGTCGAGTACTATCTTATAGTCAGCCAGAGATGAGGTGTCTAACCTCACTGACTGACCCCTGTAACTGACATTAAGTTTGCCGTTGAGGTCCCCCCTAAATTTCTTGATATGCGCGAGATATCCCGTGCTATCACGCAAAAGGATTGGAGGAATCCTTCCTTCTTTTTTGGGGGGAACAGGATTGTTGTTAACCTCAGTGAGGTCTTGGAGGACCTCAAACCGATTACTTAGGGTCGGGGATGAGCCCGATTGTGGGGAAATTTGCGTCCTCACGCTGCTACTCAAGCTACTGCGTGACGTCGCGGGCGTAACCGAGGGTGTAGCAGGCCTATCTTCAAAATCCCCCCCACTACTCCCACTTCCACTGATGTCATCACTACTGACAGTAAGCCTGCCCTTCATCTTGCGTAATCGCGACCTCGTGACCACCACGAAGTCGTTTATGCTCGCCACCCTACTCATGACGCTGGTGTGCGCGGGCTTGTCCCACGTGAAGGGGGCCCTGACACACGTAAGCCCTAACTTTCAATTTACCCCCCGGCGAAGACGATGTTGAAGAAGGCTGTCGGAGGAAAGCTACGCCAATCCACACCACGAAGCCCGTCGCAAGCACGGTTCAAACACTGGAGCCCAAGCAAAGCCAGGCAGCAGAGATGGATTGTGTAAATATACACGCTGAGGAGCCAAGACTGTACACACCAACAGCAAGGATCCACCAGCCACGGAAGTCGCGAGGCAGACGTCACGGCGGCGGCCACTCTTCGGGACGTTGCAAGGCTTCTTAAGTGCTGCGGAGCAGCGACGAAACCGGATTTCCACACAGGGGCTAGCCTGCCCGATCTAGACGTATCTAGTCGGTTCTCGTTGAGCCACAGTAAGGACTCAGTCAGCTCAAAGCCAGCTCCAGCCCAAGAGAGAGTCTTCAGGAGATCAAAACAGGCGCGTCCGTCCCCGACAGAATCCACGCCTCGACTGTTGCTGTATTGTACACCAGTCGGGTGAGTTTAAATAACTCTGCGGCTTTCTCGTTTTGCGTTAACAACACGAGAAACATCGGGAGTGGTTGGCGGGCGCTGTTTTTGCGCGAACGAATTGCAGCTACCTCCATAACAGGAAACCCAAGTTCTTTGAGCTCCTGTTCAATTTCCCGGATGGGCGTCTGCGGATGTAGATTTTTAATAACTACACGCAGTAGTCTATTCTCCCGCAGCCCGTACGTGTGATACGGGAGATTATTACCTTTGAGATAGTACTCGACTATCTTATACGAGGGGTGAGGTGTCCAGCCTCACAGACTGACCCCTGTAGCTGAAGTTAAGCTTCCTCGTGAGTTCCCCCCTAAATTTCTAAATGTGTGCGAGATATCCCGCGCTATCATGCAGGAGGATTGGGGGAATCCTCCCTTCTTGGGGCGTACTGAGTTTGAAGTTACCTGTGAGGTCTTGGGAGGACCTCAAACTATTGCTTAGGGTCGGGGATGAGCCCGATAATGGGGAAATTGACGTCCTCATGCTGCTACCAATACTGCTGAAGCAGGCGTTGTGGGTGTTATCAAGGTTGTAGCAGCTCTTCCCCTCCTTGGGAATGAGTATTGTGTTATTCTTTGACCAATCACTAGGCTGCGTGAGTGTATATATCACTAGGTTGAAAAAGGCAGCCAGCGCCTCCACACATCCCTTACGCTGGATGTCCCCCTTGCGGAGTCCATCCGGTCCTGGGGCCACGCGGGTCCTCATGCGGCGGACGCGTTTGGCCACCTCAGAGGCCCCGAACGGGCCCAGGACTAGCGCAGGATTGCCTGGGACGGTTGATATGTCCCGTGTGGATTGCAAGTCGCTGGCTGTCTTCTCCCCCCAGAGTCCCTCATATAACTCCCGCAGCCCCTCCGAGGCTGCCTGTACCCCGGAGGTCTCCCCCATCTCTGTGTCGACCATGTTGTCTCGCACAAGTTTTGCGAGTATCTTAGGGCAATTTTTAAACATGGACTGCGATTTCGAGTACCGCCGGGCCTTGCTCTCGCTTCTCGCGGAGAGTGTTGGCCTACTCTGACTAGATTTAACTCGGGCCTTTTTGGCTTCCTGACTTTGCCGTAGGAAGCCGAGAAGCTGGTTGTAGACTTTATCTACTACTTCCCTGGTTATTGGGTTACCCGACGTCATGACTTCGTGGACTAGATTAGTTACCGGGTTCGTTGTGGAGAGATCCCCTTGGGTCTCTATGACTTTGGCGATAATGTGGCTCTTCCATTCTGGGAGAGCTTCGGCGGGAGTGCCTGACTGACGGAGCTCCACCTCGGGTTCGCCCGTTCCGTGGTGGATTTGTGCTCCCGACAGTCGAGGCTGAGGGAGCTCCCCTTTGCTCGCAGCGGGGAGGGTGCCTAGTGCTCCCTCCGCCGCTGAGTCCCCTTCCTGCTGAGGGGGCCCCTCCTCCCATGTAGGTCCCGGTAGTGAAACCTGCCGACCGGTGGGGCCTGCCTCTGCCCCGTGGCTGTAGAGGCAGGTGTCAGGTCGCCATGCCCCAAGCAGGCTTGGACCCCTTGAGGCCGGAGGGTGGCGCCTGACCCCCGTTGTTCTTTGGTAGCGTTACTATATCTATCTCATTTATCACCGGTTTTGTTACTCGTCCGAGCCTTAGCTGGACCTGACTGGGTGCTGCCAATGGGAGAGCCGAGGTCAGTTGCTGGAGCAAGTATGCGATCAATTTCCGCTTGGTGTTTGGCCAATTGGGTGCGGTAAACTGGCTCGCATCGCTTGTCCCTGACTTGTTTTAACGATTTATCTGGCAGCTGGCTCTATAATTTTGTTGATGTTCCTATTTCCTTCATGTTGGATTTCTAGGGCCAACATGATGTGGATTTCGGACTTCGAAAATACACCTCCTCCCCTGATGTTGGAGGACTTAGGCTCTGCGGCCTCTGCTCTAAGTCGATTGCTGGTCCCCGGGTGCGCGCGCCTCAGGTGCTGCCCAAGACCACTCTTCGTTGAGAAGGTGGCTGGGCAGTCCGGACACGGCTCCCGCGGGCCATCAATCGACTGGGAGGGTTTAACTCCCTTGCACCGGGCATAGTGGGATGCCACTGGGCGCAGTCCGGGGTAGCTGCGCCCACATCGACCGCACTCGTGCGAGACGATTTGTTTCCCGTGATGTTGGGATGCATGTAACTCACCATTTTTTGCAGAGTTCAGCAGGTAGTTTTTCCCTTTGGCCTGACACATAGTGCAAATAGTGTCCGTAAATGGATAGCTGATTTTGAAAGTAAGGCCCTTGTTACTATCCTTATTACCGGTATTATCGCCGGGTGTGGATTGTGGGGTATACCCTAGAGTTATCCTTTGACTAGACGATTCACTGGTGTCGCTGTTGACAATTGTCACACCGGTATTGCTTTCACTGGGATTATTATCACTGTTTTGTCCGATTTCCGAGCCATTTTGCACCAGATGGTGTCCTCCAGAATCGCGGGAGACGACACCTTGCCTTCCCGCGTCCGAGGCTCTGCGAATCAGAATTGGAGCAGGTTCAACCACGGGCCGGGGAGCTGCTACCACCCACGGCCTGTACCTCTAACCCCGAGGTCGGGGGCTCCAGACATGGTTTAGTCACCCTACCCTGTGACAGGTAGGGCGGTTCAGCGGGACCACGAGAAGGTACATGCCTGGCTAGGAGCGGGGGCTTGCGCCCCGCACCCCCTTTCGTAACTACATCTCTCTCAATGCAGCGCCGAGGCAGGCCTCGGCGCTATTTTGAAGAAAATTGCCCGCAACAGGTAAACGACGGGTAAGAGGGTTGGACGCAGACACACGACGATATTCACACGACGAAGGCGATGTGGCGGCACTGACACACGATGGCTCGTTCTTGACGGAGACGGAGTGGCGGCACTGGCACACGCCGACTTATACAGAACGATGACAAGACGGTCACACTGGCACACGACGACTTGCACTGGACGAAGACGTAGACGAAGGCACTGGCACACGACGAGTTACATTGACGAAAACATAGCCGAAGACACAGGCACATGACGAGTTACACTTGACGAAGACGCAGACGAAGACACAGGCACACGACGATTTACACTTGACGATACATATAGGGTGAAGAGGCGGGTCCTCTAAACATAAAGCATGAACCAGCACCTAAATATTTGGACCAGGTTCAACAAGCTTCAGCCGTGACGTCATACGGTTGAACCTGGTCCAATTGGTGTGAGAGCCCTGGAGAACTCTCGTGGTGAGCGATGCTAGGAACTTGTTCCTAAGGCCTAGATTCCGGAGGTCATTTGCTGATATGCTAGACCACACTCCCCTCCAGGAGAGTGTGCATGTTGTAAATCGAAGATCCTCCTGGGTGACATTGTACTTTCCTGTAAGGTAGTTCCGGAGATCTTCGTTGTCCCGGTAGTATGTCTGCTTCCTCGCATGTGCTGAGTTGAGTGATGATGCACCCGAGACAATCTGGGCGTCGATGATCACGACCTTTGAGTCTTTCATACTCACCAGGTCGGGCTTCCTATTTCGTACTGCGTCTCCGGGTCCTGCCATTCGGCAGACTGTGCAGCCAGGATTGGAGCGGCTGCAACACTTAAGGACTCCAGGCTGCGGGTCGAGCGGAGTGGGGAAGCCATCCTTCCGATTGGCCACCGGTTTTAAAAGTAGTTTCTTTCCTTTTTTTTAGATTTCCGGTAGCCTCAGGGAGAAGATGGTGTGTATGGTGGACTTGGGTAAGTTCTAAACGAGCCTACAGTACGCGCAGTTATCCCACGTGAAGGGGCCGCTGGCACTGAGAATTCCCTACTCTAACACTATGTGGGGCTAGCCCCCAACCAGGGAAAGATAGGTAAGAAGAGCCTTTGTTACACAATAAGCGAGCGCTTAAGGGTTAGTAACAAAGGCGATAGTCGATGAGATGAGATGAGACGGCGGCAAAACCAGGAGTTCTGCCGCTAGCTGCCACGTGGACGCGTCGCTCTGCCCGAAGACAGGTTGAGACTTGCTCGGTGTTCCGCTTTCCTCGAATGAGGAAGTAGTAGGCTCGACCAGGGAGTCCCGTAGATGTTGCTCCTACCAGGGCCAGGAAGCAACTGCTGAGTACATGACTCTATCTAATCTAATAAAGGTTTTTAATCCGAGACAAAGATCTCGGAGCCGTTATAGGGCTATGAGCCCTCTTCGGCAGTGGTGGTAAGCAACCATTAGGGAGGACTTATATTTAGTCGAAGGAGGGGAATTAAACAAGCAACAAACATGGGGATTCCGTACCAAGCAGAAAGCTCGTCGCCGGGGCTTTGAAGGGGAGGGTTCGCGATTCGCATGAGGGGGGAGGGGTAGATCAGCAGGCGACGTCGTCCGTCGGAACGAGGGCCAACCATCCGTCACCGTCCACTGAAAAGCGCTACACAAAGATGCCAAAGTCTCTTCATTCTTGAGGTACGTATAAAAAGGGGTAGAAAGGGTTGAGGGTAGGCGGGGGAGGATCGTAGCTATGGTTACTAGGGCCCATTGCTACATTTTTGACCTACTTGCATTTGCCATAGGATGCAGGAAAACCTAGAAAACCTGCACCAAGTAGGACGGATGTATAAGGACCAGTTACGATGTCGCGATTTCTTGACGAAACTGGAGAGAGAATTGAGATTAATGCAAGTAAATTGTTCAAGACCGGCCGGTTCTCGCTATCTGAAACATAGAATGGTTGTTAATTAATGTGGAAGGAGGTTATTGTTTTTCTATTATTTCCTGAAAAAGTTAAAAGAGATTAAACATTTATTTCGTGTATTATGTGTGTTGAGTCCTTAATTGCGTAGGTGGGGGGCAATTGGTAAGTCGATATGAGGGGTATGATTTGGTAGGTTGCAGTCAGGAGCTATTTCCTGAAGATTTTGGTAGCAGACATGGGCAGGGTATTGGTATTTAAATTTTGGTTTCCTGCCGGCCTTGATAGATTGGCTGAAGATTTTAAGGGACGAAGATTGGTTATTGATAGATCGCATCGTGAATTTTGCACGTTGGAGAGCGAGTCTTTTGTCGATAAAAACGTATTTTGGCAATGACGAGACTAATTGGGTTTTTGGAGCATCGAACGGAAGTTGTAGGCAATATCGGAGAATACGGCGCTCGAGCCTCGTCCAGTTGTCCATTTGGGATGGAGACATGTAGACAGATGCCAGAAAGGCATAGTCAAAAACAGGGCGGATAAAAGTTTTGTAAGTATGGAGGAGTGTTTTGGTCGAAGTGGAGCTGGAGCGAGATCGAAGACACTTTATTAAATTAAGTCTTTGGGTGATTCTTTTCCTGAAGTTTTGTACTAGGATGTTTTGACCAAGAAATGCGTTTAGGGGCAGACCTAGGTAGACAGTGTCCTGAGCCGGGGGTACAATAGCATCCCAAAATTTTATTGGAGGTTGGTTGTAGGATCGGTTTGTCTTGTCATGCCTGTGGTTGAAATAAACGAGCTCAGTTTTTGAAGGGTTCGGGGTAATTCTCCATCGTGCAAACCAGGCTTCCAGATGGGGGAGGTACGACTTGAATTGTTGGTAACAAGAGTAGAAATCTTTGTTAGCCATCAGGATTGCAGTGTCATCTGCGTATTGGAGGAAGACTGAGTTTTTACTATGGGGAGTAGGTATGTCGTGGCAGTAAATATTAAAGAGAAGAGGGGAAAAAATTGCACCTTGGGGGAGCCCAGCTTCGGCTGAAAAGGGTGTAGATAGAGAGTTTTTGATGGACACTACAGAGGTTCAAGGAGGAGGGCCTTTTATATATCCCGTTTGGTGGGAGTGGAAAGTGGGTGTAGGGTGACCCACTAGAAGCGCTGCAGGCGCCTATTTCTGGAACCTGTGGTGCGATGGCTGCGACGCGATGTTACACTTGTAATTTTTGTACTGTGCCGCCGAGACGTCACTGAAATAATGGATGCGACTGTGTTTTATTCATTGACTGATTTTCATAATTACATTTTTGATAAACACATGCACTGCAACGAAATAGTGGCGCAGATAATCACTTAACACAATAGCTGAAGCTTTTAATAGTAGTTTATTTTGCTATAAACAACGAAAAGTGCAAATTTGCCTGGAATGCTTTTCTTTAATTTCTTCAACTAATTGCTTTGATGTTCGACAATATAATGATATCGCAATAATTCTGGTCACCATTTTCTGGATGAAATCCTCAACAGTCAATTATCTGGTTTCCAAAATGTCGCCATCAGTGTGTATCCATTGATTAAAATCGGTAAGATAATCAAAGTCGCTGTCCTCAAACCATTCCTGTATATAATTTTTCAACTGTTCCTTTCCCGGACACTTTTCACGTTGACGAAGCATACATTCTTTTTATGTTATGTTGTTATCAGAAACTATTTATTCAATCAATGATTTATAATCTTCAATTCGATTAGAGGCGAGCATTAATTTCAGATTTTGATGTATCTTGCACACGCCCTCAGTATGAGATCCTGACGTTCCGACCGTAACATCAATTTCGGCTTTAACTCACTGAATTAAGAAAATCCGATTTCAGGTCCATATACGTTTCGATAGGCAACGAAAATTTCTTTCAGATTCACCATTAACAGATGCTATTGCATTTTTTTTATCACCCACACGAACAGAAAGTCTTTTGCACCGGGAAAGATTCGACTGAATTCACCATCAATGTAAAAATCGGACACACTATATATTCGGATAGTTTCTTGCCGATTATATTTTCGCCGTCTTTAGCCTTCGGTGGTCGAGCACCCCTTACCATTCGCTCAGAAGCATTAAATTCGATCATCGTCTTGATTATTGTCCAACTTTGTGGCACTAATGTCAAAATCTGGATTTTATTTCGACGACTACATATTGAACTTCGCCTTCAATTCTACAATAAGTTGATCGTAATCCAAACATTTGCAAAACAAATTGGTACTACTGCTGGGTCCAAGTACATCGTTAATACACACTCCACATGCGATGGAAATTTCCTGCGTTTACGGGCGGTGTATACGTCTCTTTTAGACACACTTGAAGTTTTAAAGGAGGTATGTCAATGGCCGACAAACTTCTATTAACTGATTCCTTTGCACAAACTGAGCCCTTTCCGACATGTAGGACAATTTTTGACAGGGTTTGACCTTCCTTCCTGTGGACGTAGATAATATTTTCGCGACATCTAGACAGTCGATCTCAAACATTTAATAACTTTGTGGGTTTTTTTTCTCGAACGGTTTGCAACACATTTTTTTCAAGAGAATTGTATTTATGCAGAAGGGTTGCTTGGTGATGAAGCAAACATCATCATCGACTCGAAATTAACTATCAATTCGAAGACAATCAATTGCTGCTCTTTTACAGAAAAATCGCAGTTCTCGCCAGACCTGGGACACCGTTAGTTCAATATGTCGCTTTGTACTTTCCAGCAACACAGTTGATCCTCGAGTTCGGACGGGTGGCTGCGTCAGGCTCGTTCAGAAAATCACTGCACAAATTAAAATCTTTGACAAACTTAATTGGCTATAATAGATTCAGTGTCGTTCCAGTTACATGAGCAGTCTGAGTGAGCTCTGTAGAAAACTCCTCGTTTTATGTAAAGAGGTTATCAGCTTTTAGGCCAACGAGCAGCCTTGTCTCAATTTTAGTAAACAGCAAAGTGGAGAAACCACGAGGTGTTCAGTTCTCACTCTGATCAGAGGCCACATGTTTACTTAAATACTAAAAACATATAGTTAAAATGGCATATGGCCTGACCTGATATTTAATTAAGTTTAATTAGTCTGCGGCAGGGTCCACCGGCAGGACTAAAAGGGAACATAACTTTTAAGGTTCACATACAGGGTCAGAAAGGCAACATACCTTAAAAGGAGGAGATTAGAACTTATATCGGTGTGAAGCTTTGGCTAGTAATAAAACTCCATCGCCATTAGGTTTTCGTTACTGACCTCCGTAACTTTGAACTCTTTTCTCTTACATCTATAATAAAATTTGATCATGTGGTTTTAGAGCAAAAACATTAATATGCATGATAAAAGTATTAATATTAATACATTGGTTACATTTATTATCTTTCCTACATTATTAACAATACTTATAGGCTGTAGGTCTAACTTTAACTGATTTACATTTAGATGGAATTTCTGAAAAATGTCTTGCGAGAGGTTGGTAAAGGGAATTTATTATAGGGAATGGATGAGTATTGTTCGTGGGTTTTGGTTCCAATGTGGAGGAAATGGGGCAGTATTTATGTGTATAAATAATATTTAACCCAAAGCATTAGTAGTAATCTGTGAATCAAAACATGTTTGTAACAATTTTTTTGTTGCTTTTAGTAAAAATATATATGTACTCTTTTCAATAAGTGCAATAGGGTCATCTCGTTGTCCATGGTGGCGAACTCACATCTCCTGGGTTCAGTTAAATTGCAAGGGGTAGTTCTTATATTGTAATATGTACATATATATAGTTGTGTGCACCTTTGATTTATGGTAAACTGGACATTGAACATTGAATGTAAAATTTTTTTGAGGGGATAAAGATATTTTTATTATGGTTGGGTACTGGGTAAATGGTGTACAATTGATAGTTCCATTGAAGAGGATGTAGGCTTGTGCGGATTTTGAAAAGATGTCAATTATTGTTAGGATACGACTCTGCTCAAAGTGAAAAGTGTTGATGTGAATGAGAGCAACCGGATGGTCAGCAATGATGAGTCCTTGATTTTCTAATTTGTATGTACGTCTCATATTTGTTGCGTTGGCATTGATTTATTATATTTCTTACATTTTCTCTAAGACGAGGCCAGTAATATTTAGGTTCAAGATGTTCAATTGTTTCTGCTTCTCTGGGCATCCTATATCTTCTAAGAAGGCTGGTGACCTAATAATTAGTTATTCGGAGGTAAGTAATTTTTGGCAGACCCTAATGAAAAATATTTCTATAGTTTCGGCCTCAAAGTAGACTGCGTATTTGTTACACGGAACTATAATTTTGAGTAGGGATTCTCATAGATTATTGTATGGGTTATCTTTTTTGGTGATTAAATTTTTGAATAGTCTTTGCGTTAGAAATTTGTGACTATTTCCGCATTTGATGATCTGAATCCTGTGACTATTTCCGCATTTGATGATTCTGAATCCTGTGACTATTTCCGCATTTAATGATGATCTGAATCCTGTGACTATTTCCGCATTTGATGATGATCTGAATCCTGTGACTATTTCCGCATTTGATGATGATCTGAATCCTGTGACTATTTCCGTATTTGATGATGATCTGAATCCTGTTATTGTTTATATTTCGTCCTGAGGCTTTGAGGGTAAAAGTGGACACTTTCCTGATTGGAATGGGTCGTTTCATTCTCTGTCATCATGGTATTTATAAACGTCAACATCTGCTACATTTGATTCACATTCCTCATTGGCGTTTATTTCTATTCGGGAAAGTGCGTCTGCTACGTAATTTGCTTTTCCTTTGACATATTGTATGTATCAAATTCGCCGATTTTGATTTTCCATCTGTATAACTTGGGGTCTTTAAGTGTAAAGTCACTTGATAGTTCTATGGCCTCTGTCTATTAAGAATTTTTGTCCGTATAGATAGGGTTCGAATGTCTACTATAGCTAAAAGTTCTCTCTTTCTACAGTAGATCAGTTTGATTTAAGCTTCGAGAGTAGTACTCAATTGGGTGTCCTTTTTGAGATAGTTCCAATTTCGCAATCGGAAGTGTACTATCTGTAGTTTATGTGAAACATATATTAAAATCGGGGTAGGCTAAAACGGTGGAATAGATCAGACTGGTTTTGAGCGAGTTGAAAGAATTATTTTGTTTTGTGTCTTTCAGATAACTAGTCATTGGTTGCGCGATTTTAGCTGCCTTTTATAAATTTGCGATAGTAACCGGCAATCCCGAGGAAGTGTTTACGTTTGTCACGTGTGGAGAGTGGATACTCTTTAACAGCTTTATCTTGTCAGGATTTGGCTTTATTTCTTCTTGTGTCACTAAGTGTCCAAAGAAATCCACTCCCTTAGAAAGATCTCAGTTTTATGAATTTGGATTCACTTCTGAGGTTCTGCAATACCAGATGTAAATGTTGGGTATGTTCTTCCCTAGATTTACTAAAGATAATAATGTCGTCCATGTAGACGAAACAAAATTTATAGAGAAACGGGCGGAGCATATTATACATTACTCGTTGAAATGTTGCTGTGGCATTTTTAAGGCCAAAAGGCATTCTTTTAAACATTAGGTGCTGATTGTGTATTGTGAAGGCTGTTTTCTCCATTTCTATTTGGCGAAAACCCTGCGCCAAATCTAGAGTGGAGAAATATTGACATCGTCCTAAATTCTCCAGTATTTCCTCTATTTTCGGTAGAGGATATTTATCCTTAATTGTTTAATTGGCGGAAATCTATCATTAGTATCCATTTCTTTTCACCGAAAGAATCCCGTTTCTTTGGTACTATCTAAACCGGACTACAGTACGGTGATGCACTACGAGTGATTTATACCCTGCTCTAACTGTTTTCTACCTCTTGCTTGATGATCTTTCAGACGTGGGGGATAGCGGTGTTTTTTTTCCGATAGACTGGATCTTCATCAGTTCTTACAAAATGTTTGACGGTGTTGGTTAAGGATAGATCGCATCCAGGATAATAGAAAACGTCTGTGCATTGACAGCAGATTTCGAAAATTGTTTCTCTTTCAAGATCATTCGTGTGTTGCGTTGTCAAGTATTCGTGAAAGTCTTGATGGGAAATAGAGAGAATTTCAATTAAATCGACAATATTTTCTAACGGTTCGATTAGGATGTCTTCAAATTCTATATTCAATCTTGATTCTGTAGGATTTGCAACTTGATCATTTTCTGCGGTTAATATTGCATTGGAAAAGTAGACTCCATTCTTTTCGAAACGCTGCAGATATACGCTTCCCTGTTTAATATTAACGGGGATTCCAATAGATTCATGGTTAGTTGTAACCTTGTTTCTCGAGATGATGACATGAATGAAAATATAATAACATAACAAAACCAAGAATTGCCATTTTATTTCGTTTATAGTATATTTTGGCACCTAGTTTTACGAAGTCGACAGTACCAATCAAGGCGTTTAAGTATTTGTGCCACTGCATGACGCAGAATCTAACGGGTGAATCAATGTTGTATTCATAGAATATCGGGAACTGTACCTATTGTTTCAGCGTGAACTGATTGCATAGAGAAAGATTCCTTAAATATATATATTCGGGGAACAATGAATAGGCTATCGTGGAATTCATGACTGAATTGCAAGCTCCGCTATCTATTAGGATAGATATTGCCATATAAAGTAATGAATGGCAATTCGGGAAGCATTATAAATGTTGTTTAGGTCTCCGGAAGTGGTGGCTGGGCCGAATTAAAATCCTGTATTCGCTAGCATCCTCTTCAACTGCAGGAGACGATTGACAATGATGATCGTTATATTCTAATTCTGGGTGGCAATATTGTTCTTCATCTGGAAACCAATAGTGGTTTGTGTAATTATTTCAAATTTTTTCATGAGAATTCAAGTTTTCTCCGATAGTGGATATGCCGAACATATGTTTTGGTGAATTTATGAAGCTTTGTGGAGAAAATCGTCTGCCAATATTGCTGGGAGTCAAGTAAGGACGTCTAAATGGCTTCTGGAAGCCGAGTAATTGGTTTGAGGTGATACCGTATGATTTTGTTGACTAAAAGGTAATCTCAATCTGCCGCTAGGAGATTATGTAGGATTAGGGAGCGGTGCCGTGAAATCGTTAGGTGGAAATGATTAGGAGTAGGCACGTATGGTTTTCCTATCTTAGAGTGAGACTGTCTATGCGTATCCCTTAATTGGTCCATATGATTCTCGTAAGTCCTGTGATTATCATGGATCTACAGGTTCTGAGAGCTTGTCCCAAGTCTGAAATCTGAGAATATCGCAGAAAAGACCGACAGGGTTCCAAAACACCTGCCTTGACGTGATCAAGCTCAAGGCTTCTACCTCATTCAGTGAATGGGGTAAACCGTATAAGATTCTGGCAGGAAAAATATCCAATCCAGAGTCCCTATCCACTTTAAGAGATGATAACCAAATGACCACTGACTGGAAGTCGTCCGTAGAATTACTAATGACTAAACTTCTGCCCGATGATAGCAGTGTAAATGAAACACAATAACAGCAAGAAATCAGAAAATTATGTGAGCAAGACTACAACAACGGAGGAATTGTCACCCTTCGATGAGAGAGAAGTTAAAAAAATAATAATTGAACTAAAATTAGGCAAAGCTCCCGGTCCTGACGGAATTCAAAAGGAGATGCTTAATTACATAACTCTGCTAATACAAATACAGTCATAAATAATTAGAGTATAGAATTAGTAAAAAAGTTTGAACCTACAACTACTCGACCAACGCGTCATGGAGATCCGGAAACAAGGGTCGTAACCGGAAAACCGGAGTTGTTTCCCAAACAAAATGTATAAAGGTGGAAAGGATGAGGAGACAAAGAAATTAAGAATTCTCTCCTTCAGTCTTTCCACAAAAATAGTATAATAATGCTGAAACAAATTTAAATATACGCATATACTTTATTATTGTATTCATACATATTTATATCTATGTAAAAAATGTACCAACAAAAGAAAAATATTGTTATTGAATCTAGAAAACAGGTCAAGTAAATTATCAATAATAAAAAAACCTCATTCAGTTTCAAATGTAAGATTGGACTGTATTTTTTTAATTCAAAGAAGAGAAAATCTAGTGGACTGTTATTTAATTTTTTTGGAATTATTCCCCTGCGGATGATGTATAAATGTTTGAGACTCACCGAATTTATCTGCGGTTATTCCTCCAGTTCCAAACTGGCTTCTGGCGTGGGTGGTGTGAGTTTCTTGGCTATATGTGGTGCAGAACAATGTATGAAGATGCGATGGGTTTATAACTTCGAACTTGTTGCTTACGCGATAGGTTTCCGGATGTGGAATGCTAACAGAAAACAATTGTCTCGGAAAGTCCCGACATAATTTATGGGCCCTGGATGGAAAGGCTGCAGCTTGTGTTCAATGCAGAGATTTTGAAGGGAATTAATTAATGCAAAATGGCGCGAATATCTCCCCGGCTTAAGGATTTCCCTAAACAGAGGAAAATGGAGAAGGTTTAAAGACGATTGACGAAAGGAGACAAATTAAATCTAAAGGATTCATCGTGCGGAATGATTAACAAACTAAATCAACAAAATTTAAAATATACACACACAAAAAAAGATGAGAAAAGTTAGACTGGGCAAAGGACAAAGATTTGCTACAGATCGTATGTAGATACCGCTTTGCTTGCGCACACTCGCTACTCTTACAATCCCATTGGCTGGACCTCGTCTATAAAAGCTAGAGACTCAGTGAGTGGCGAACAGTTATCCGTTTTTATCACTACTATAAGACCTTTCTTAATTGGATTAGAATTCGTGTTCCATTTTGAGTGCGTTTGTAATTCTGATACGTAATTTTTTCATCAACGATTCCAATAGCCCTGAATTAAGTTATCCAGCAGTTGTTTTCTATTTAATAAATTGAGTTTCTCAATAACGAAAGGCATTGAATAAAAAGTGCGTAACGGACCTAGTGTTAAAAAATGAGACGGAGTTAATGCGGTGGGTTCAGAGGGGTCCGAACTCAAGACCGTAAAAGGCAGTGAATTAAGTACACACTCCACCAACAACGCGTTTCAGCTGTAATTTGACACTACGTATATTAGTTTTCCAGACACCACCGAAATGTTGCGAGCTCGGCGGATTCATACTCCAATTGATGCCTTGTGATAAAGCCTTGTCATTGGAAGTTTCACGAAAGGATTTAGATTTGAGAAATTTATGTAACTCATCGAAGTGTGTTTTTGCTCCGACAAAATTGGCGCGCATCGCGTAGACACTCGTTCTCACTGATACTTTAAGGTATACTCGCACTCTCACGCTTCATAAACGCTCGCACTCACGAATAGGCATTTGTAAGCACATTCACTTCGCTGTTATACGTCGTTGGCTTCTAGACGCTGTCTTTCTTCGCTCTCCAGTACCTTCGTAGCGAAGTGTGACACTGTGTCCCAGCTTTCTTGGTCCTGAAGCATAAACGGCGTCTCGTGTATCGACTAGAAGGAAAAGGAAGAATTTAAAGGAAAGGAAGATAGGAAAGATTTTTGGGTTCGTGATTGCCTTGACAATCAGATCAGAGACAGGTGTTATAAGTAATAACGCAACACTCGGAGGTAATTACAATATATTACAAGAAAAAGTTTGGAGTAGAACAGGACCTCCACCCTAGCCGACAATCAAAGGAAGACTGTCCATATTCTCCCGAACTTTCCAAGGAGGGGGTAAATCTTCATTCATCAAACCCACCCAGTTTTGAAGTGGGGATCCAATTAGAAATTACAAATGGCTGCCAAAAGTAGTTGACTTGCATTCTCACGCTAGGGACAGGATGCAAGTTGAAACTGCAGAGTTTTAGATGAGCTAAGCCAGACATTCGTCACCACACACTGGCCGCATGGATATTATATATCCTGTCTGTGCTTAAGCTCCTTCTTGAATAAATACTAATTTAGGTTCCCTCAAAATTATATTACACGGCCTCAATCGACGTCTGAGAAGCTCCTGTACTGCTGCTCTTTCTTCGTTGAAGCGAGGACAGTCAAAGAAAACGTGTTCCGCGTCTTCCACTTCTGTGCATGTTAGACACATTTCATCTTCTGTTATGGCGAATTTCTTCTGGTATTGAAGCATCCGTGTCCCGTCAGGAACTGAGTAAGGTTGTAGTTCAGCTCGCCGTGCTTCCTGTTGACCCACTTTCCTACATCGGGAATCAGCCGGTATGTCATCTTCCCTTGTCAGAGTGGTCCCAACGGTCCTGCCAGGATCTGATGGTTTCTCGACCTTCTTCCGCCGCGATGACTCTTCTAACTGGGCATTGAAGTGGGCTCGATGGAATCGCCGCTTGCATTCTTCTGCCTCGAGTTCTATGGGCTTCATGCCGGCGATTACGCACGCTGCATCGTAGGAGACGGTCCTGAATGCGCTGGCGACTCTTAACGCGCTTGTGCGGTAAGCTCCAGCGATCTTCCTCCTGAACGATTCCGTCTTCAAGGCTTCCGCCCAGATGGGGGCCGCCTATAGCAGGGCCGAGTTGACGACAGCCGCTAGTAGCCTTCTCCGGCTTTGTCGGGGTCCTCCTGCATTAGGCATAAGTCTAGCCAGTGACCTAACAACCGTCGTTGCCTTGGCACTTGTCCTCCTGACGTGATCCCCGAAAGTCAGCCTCGAGTCGACCCATACTCTTAGGTACTTGAGGCATGGCTGGGAAACTATTCTCTGGTTTCCCGCTCTCACGGTGATATCTTCTTTCTTCTTCCTACTCGTTACTAGGACGACCTCCGTTTTCTGTTCAGCTAGCGTAAGGCCGCTGTTTCGGAGCCACCGCCTGCGTCGTTTGCTGCATTAGTCACCTCCTCTAGCAGCTTCGCCACGCCGACTACCGCTAGGTCTTCCGCGAACCCTATAATACGGACCCCAACCGGCATCTCTAATCTTAGTACCCCGTCGTACATCACATTCCACAGGACGGGACCGAGGACCGATCCCTGCGGAACTCCTCCTGTGATGTTGTGGCATACTTCTCCCTCGTTGGTAGCGTAATGTAGTGTACACTCGCGGAAGTAATCTATCGTGGCCACTATGTACTCCGGCACCTGGATCGAACGGAGTGCAGCCATTATGTTGTCCCACCTCGCCGAGTTGAAGGCGTTCCTCACATCGAGCGTAATGATTGCGCAGTATCTCTTCGCTCCTCCCCTCCATCTTGATCCCTGGATGGCCCTACGCGCTGTGCCTACTACATATCGGCGTCTATCATTGATCTACTCTTCCTAAAACCATACTGGTTACTCGATAGCCCTACCACAAATTCTAAATGGGCTGTAAGCCTTTCGCAGACGATTCGCTCCAGCACTTTCCCTGCCGTGTCCAGGAGACATATTGGCCGGTAGGCGCAGGGATTTTCCTGCGGGTCTCTTCCCTTGGGCAAGTGGTAGTTAGATAACAGCAAAACTGGATGAGACTAGCACCTGACCCCGTGTATGCCAAACTGGCTTTACGGGGCGAACGCGCATAAATTGGTGTATAGAACCCCGAGGGGCTCCTCACCGAAGGTGCTCACTCTACTGTTGAAATCCGGCCGGGTGGAGTTAGCCAAGGATTGCTCCGAGACACTCCACCCGACTGGCTCGCGAGTTGCGAAAGTTTTTGCTCAAGTTGCGTACGGCTCCCACAATCGAGATTTTGACGTGTTGGAAATGCACTTCGCCCGCAACGGCGAGAGTGCCCTCGGGGCCGCTGCCTTACCCAAGGGCTGTTGGCTTCAATTGTCGGCTCTGGTCCGCCCCCTACTCTTAGGTCACACATACCCAGGCACCGACTTGCTTGCACCGCCACCGTGGGTTTTTGAGCGCATACCAGTGCTCGACAGTCCAACAATACTATCGAGAAGGAACTTAAAAGAGAAAGGGAAATCACAAATGAATACAAGAAATTACCCACAGCATCTTTTGCGGATGCTGTAAAGACTGGTCATCTGCAAAGCAGACGCCCATTAATAATAAATAAAAAGGAAGGTGCTACAGTCTTGGTCACCCCAAAGGAAGGAGAGAGTCTGAAAAAAATAGAAAAGCAACTCCGTGAAACACTGAAGCCCAAAGAGGACAAAATAAAGATAAAAAACATGAAAATCACTAAAACGGCGATTATAATCAACACTAACACTAAGGAAGACTCTGACAAAATACTGTCGAATACACACCTAAAAAAATTGATGAATGTACAGACACCAAAAAAGAAGAGCCCCAAGGTCATAATCTACGACGTCCCTACTAATCTCAATAACGATGAATTGAAAGAAACATTATTTAAACAAAATTTCGAAGAACTATACAGTCAGGAGGAATTTGACAGCCTCCTGGATCTAAGATTCAAGACAGGTCCTAGAGACAGAGCTACAGTTCACCACGTAGCTGAGGTGGCCCCAGCTCTGTGGCACTGTCTGATAAAAAGAGGCAGGCTATTCATAAACTTTAACTCGGTAGCCGTAAAAGACTACTTGGTAGTACCGAGGTGCCACAAATGCCAGGATCTCGGGCATGTGGCTAAGCATTGCAGATCAGATGACGCAATTTGTTCCCATTGTGGGGAATAAAAACTGCCCAAACAAATCCAACAACCAAAAATGCATAGCGTGTAACATAAGAGGCAAAAAGTGTGATAAGGTAGGGAAGGAAAGCAAATCATGTGAAACTTACAAAATGATGTTGGAAAGGGAAAGGGATAGAACCCAATATGAATAATAATAAAACATCGTCAGAACTAAGAAAAAAAGAAATAAATCTCCCTCCAAACGCGCCAGAGATACCCGAAGGCTTTGTAGCTGGCTAAGGCGATGGAAGAGCAAACCGCCTGAACTGGAGGAAAAGGGTACACAGGTCTACCTGAGTGACCTTCCCAAAAATTGCCCTGACCCATGCATCTTGACAAATTATGTAGGTAGTAATGTAAAACCAAAAATTCACTCAGTTCCTGCCAAAGAGAATTTGACGCAAGTGAAAAGAGTTAGCCCCAATATAGACCCCTCGAAAATATATAGACTTAGATAGGAACTTATTGCTCTCTAAGCTCGAAGACCCCCATAATTTAGTGAGATGCCTGAGGCACATAACCCGGCACTTACACAAAAATGGTGACAGGATCCTTTTCCCTGTCCCGGAGCTGGTGGATAGGATTCAGATTAGAGTTGCTGGTCTCCCCTCAAACCCCACTGATCTATGGGACGCAGTACAATCCATGTTTGATCGAAGGGAAGAAGTTACATCTATCGAACAAATATACTCCGATTTTGTCAAAACTCATGGGAAAAAAGCTTTTGACCCTTCGCAAAAATCACCATTCTGCCACTATATATCGTACTCTCCCTAAATGAAACTGAAATTGGGACAGATAAATGCAATGAGAAGTGCGAATGTACTGCATGAGGTTAGGAGACTAGTAGATGAGCACAGACTTGATATAGTTTGTATACAAGAACCGTATACTACAAAAGGATGCCTACCTGGAATGCCAAATTTGGCTAAAACTGTAACCCATGGAGACAGACCAATGGCCGCAATCGTGGTGTACAACACGGGTGTAACTGTGCACACAATCTCTCAGTTCTGTGATGAACATGTGAATTGCGTGGAGATCCTATCGGAAATGGGCAAAATAGTAATAGTTAACATGTACTTTCAATACTCTGACCCAATTTGGCCGTATATTGAAAAAATAAGAAGGATCAACATGGCATTCCCAAATATACCACTGTTGTACACCATGGATGCAAATGCCAAGTCAGAACTATGGTTCAGCAAAATTACAGATGAAAGGGGAAGCAACTTAGTCGACCTTTTCCATGAGCAACAACTTGAAGTGCTTAACAAGCCTCATAACCCCTATACCTTTGAAAATCGTGCGGGAGCAAAAAGCAACATTGATATAACTGTAACAAACAGGCAAGGGTATGAAATTGTGGCCAACAGGAAGGTGTGGGAAAACATGACCACCAGTGATCACAATCTCATAGAAATGGAAATCACCCCATGTACCGGAAACCAGATCCTTGACAAAGAATATAAAACAAACTATATCCTGGACTGTGCTAGATGGAACAACTTCTATGACGCCTTCACCCCTCCGAATAAACCACAAATCAGTGATGACATCGATCAGGTAGCCTGTAATCTAACTAGTGAGATAAGGAAAGCAGCAGACATGACGTTTAAGAAGAAAAGCGGTAATAAACGTCTGACTCCAGGTTTCTGGTGCGCAGAACTGGAAAAGATGAGGAAAAAAGTGAGGAAGGCAAGACAAAGGTACCAACGATCTGCGATGGACGGTAGCAGAGATCTCCTCCTCAATACCTATAGAGACTTGAAGAAGGACTACAAAACTAGAACAATAGAAATAAAATATAAAAATTGGGAAAAATTTGTGAGTGAGAATGTTGCGATGGACCCTTGGGGAAGACCATATAAACTGATGACAAGGAAGCTCGGCAATGTGGAAAACCTATCTACTATGGTAGATGAAGAAGGGAAAATGACAACTGATTGGAGGTCGTCGGCGGCATTACTAGTGCGAAGACTCCTTCCAGATGATAGCACTCAAAATGAAAATGTTGATCAAATCCTAATCAGGGAACGGAGCTTGGCACCATATGGAAACATAAATGTTGTGGAACCCTTCCACGAAGGAGAAATAAAAAATATAATTCGCAGCCTCAAAAAGAAAAAAGCCCCGGGTCCTGATGGGATCACCAATGAAATGATCCAAATACTGGAAAACAAGTTAACACCTGTCATGTGTGGACCCGCGAATGCCTGTCTAACGCAAGGTAGATTTCCAAATTGCTGGAAGGAGTCAAACATGGTAATACTGCTAAAAGACGAAGACAAAGACAGAACGGACCCCAAGTCATATAGGCCAATATGCCTCCTGAGCTCAGGAAAAATCCTAGAAAGGGTTATGTGCAACCGACTACAAACCTTTAGAGGTTATGTGGGGATGAGTACACATCAATATGGCTTCCGCAAGGGTCGCTCAACAGAGGACGCCATAAACAGGATACTCTCACGTGTTCAAATCTCGAGACACAAGTATGTTCTAGGTATATCCATTGATTTCTCTGGCGCCTTCGATAACCTCTGGTGGCCTGCTCTATGGTGTAGAATTAGGGAAATAGAATGCCCAAAGTCGCTGGCAAAAATGCTCAGGGATTACTGCATGAATAGATCTGTTGTACTGCAGTGTCCCTGCGAAAGCATCCGGAAGATCACATCCAAAGGCTGCCCACAGGGCTCTATATGTGGCCCCATCTTCTGGGACCTATGCTTAGAGTCCCTATTAGAGGACGTGACCCTAAAGGAGCACACTGGAGATATTGTAGCATATGCAGACGATGTTATGCTCACAATAGAAGCGGACTCCAGAGTGGAGATCGAAAGAAAGGCCGCAGCGGCTTTGGTCCAGGTTCAAACCTGGTGTTGTGGCAATAAGATGGAGGTTTCGAAGAGCAAGACGTGCTACCTGCTTTTAAAAGGCAACCTAGACAGGAGCCCAACAGTTAAACTTCAGAGCTTCAACCTCAAACGGTGCCAACATGTAAGGTATCTGGGAATCTGGTTAGATGAAGGGAAGAACTTTGATAAACATTTAGATATCATTAGAGAAAAAAGTATCAAGATGATGAACAAAATTACTAGATTAGCTACTAAAAATTTCAAATTACCTCTGGAAATATATAAACTCTACCATGAGACGATTCTTGTTGGCATCACGGGATACGCGGCTAGCACATGGGCTCATAGGCTCAATCTCGTGAAGCCAGCAAGTAAGATCCTGCAGATACAACGATCAACGCTCTTAAGGTTATCGGGAGCATTCAGTACAACCTCCACGGAAGCGCTAAATGTCCTCCTAGGCATTGTTCCTCTGGACCTACAGATAAGGAAAAGAGCTGCCATGTACTGGTTCAAAAAGAACAACCCCAACAAACTCCTAGACATCCTCGGAATGAACGCGAACAGTACGCAACAGATAAAGGAATCTATACTAAACATCTGGCAGGAACGTTGGGACTTGTCAGATAAGGGCAGGAGAGTGCACGAATTCCTCCCAAACATAAGAGAAAGGCTGGAACTTAAATACCTCCAGCCAACTAGAGGGCTAATGCACTTTCTATCTGGACATGGTCCATATGGGACATACCTGGAGAGGATAGGCAGCAAAGAGAACAACCTATGCACATGCGGAGCTATTGGAACGCCGGAGCATGTGGTACTCGAATGCTCATCTATGACAGACACTCAAAACCTTAGAGCGGAAGTCCTTGGCTCATCAATCAGAAACTTGATCCTGGATAAATCCAAATTTGAAGCTCTGAACGAACTGACAAATCAGGTTTCACGTCTTGAGCTAGAGAAATATCAAAATGACAAAACAAACACTGCCTCTGTAATAAGAAACAGACAGCAACAAGTTCCCAGCAATAATACAGGTTACCTCACCAGAAGTAGGACAAATCCCGTTAGAGGGGATAGACCTGAGGGAACAGCTTTCGGAACGTAAATAAAAGAAAAATAAATAAATAAATAACAAAAACTAAACAAAAACCCTTGGATCATTGACAAAGAATGTGAGTATTGAAAGATGTGTCATCCTGCCAGGACCGGGAAGCTGGGAATACCGGCGGGATGCCATTATCAATACTCACAAACAAAATGACAAAATTCATGCGGCTCCCTGCCTACTCATCCAGGATTCCGGAAGAGCTAGGCGGAACCGGATTTCCGGAGCTGCGAAATAGAATTGCACGTAATTGTAGACAAATTAAACATTAAATAATAATGATAATAATAATCAGGTAAATAATCTAAACAAGGAAACAGCTAACGACAGACAAGTGGTCTCGCTAGATAGAGCCAACCCGCCTCCTCGTGGCAGGGACGGAAACTCGCTGTGGCGAGGCCAAGTGGTTGGTAAATAAATAAAAACTTAAATAAGGAATAATCATCGAATTGAATCAATAACTGGGTATGGATACTGTGGAGACCTATGTAAACACCGAGTATCCATACATCAGCTTTAGGTTAAGTTATATTCTTTTTATATTTACTTAAATGTTCGTCAAAAAATGCATATGTAAAACAAATATATTGGAAAAAAAATAAGTTATCTAAATCGGCCTTCTATAGATACAAGGTACTAGGCCAAAAGTAAGGTTAAAAAAAAGTCCAACCCAATTGTTATTAAGCAACAAAAAGCTGAAGGAGCACATGGAAATAGAACTGACAAAAAAGAAAAAACCGAAAATTATACTTTACGATATACCAAAACAAATGTCCAATCAAGAAATATCAGAAGCTATATATGAACAAAACTTTGAGGATACTATTACAAAGGCAGAATTTCAGGAAATGTTCAATTTAAGATTCAAAAGCGGCCCTAAAGAGAAGGATACTGTCCACCATGTGGCAGAAGTATCTCCCAAAATGAGACAGCTGATCCTTCAAAAGGGTCGACTGTACCTCCCATTCCTGTCCGTCGCCGCAAAGGACTTTCTTGTGATCCCTAGGTGTCTCAAATGCCAGGACTTGGGTCACATTGCGAAATACTGCAAAGGTGAGGCAAGTCACTGCGCACACTGTGGAGATCAGGGACACGAGAGGAAAGAATGTCCCAAGAAGAATGAACCGGCAAAATGCATTCCATGTTTTAAAAGGGGGAAGAAATGTAATAAAGTCTACAAGATTCTATTACAAAGGGAAAAAGACAAAACCGATTATGGACAATAAAAACAAAGAACAAGGCAGTAGCAACAAGAAAAATAAAGCGCCTTCCAGACTGGCCAGAGATAGACGGAGATTAGAACAATTCGTCAATTCAAAGAAAGAGTCCAAAGAAGATAAGGCACCCAGATTGATCCCCAAGATTTTACAACAAATAAAATGAAAGACCCGTCAGGTATATACAAAGACTTAGAAGCTAACATCATGATGACAAAAATGGAGGATCCACAAAATCTGGTAAGAAGCCTAAGGTACATAATTCGGCACTTGCATACAAAAGGCGACACGATTCTCTTTCCCTTCCCGGAGGCGGCGGACAGAATACTACTCAAAGTTGCTGGTCTTCCCACCAACCCACAAGAATTGTGGGATGTAGTACAAAAGGCGTATAAAAGGCGGGATGAAAATGTCAACCTAATAGAATTGTACACAGATTTTGTTAAAATGCATGGTAGGAAAGCTTTTGACCCGTCCAAAACGTCCTCGGATTGCTTCTATGTATCATATAATCCATGAATACAAACAAAATTAAATTAGGGAAATTAAATTCCATGAGAAGCGCAAATGTACTACATGAGGTGAGGAGACTAGTAGACGAATATCACCTTGATATAGTCTGTTTACAGGAGCCGTACTCTGTAAAGGGTTCCCTGCCTGGCATACCTAACTTGGCACGGACCGTATTACATGGAGACAGACCCATGGCGGCGATTTTCGTGTACAGTGCTGGAATAATGATACACAAAATTAACCAATTTAGTGATGAACACACTAATTGTATCGAAATTATAACAAACCAGGGAAAAATATTAGTAAACATGTACTGTCAGTTCAGTGACCCAATTAGCCCATATTTAGAAAGAATTAGAAAAATAAATAATACTTACCAACATATTCCAGTACTGTACTTGATGGACGCAAATGCTAGGTCCGAACTATGGCATAACGCGATCGCAGATGACAAGGGAGATGAACTTGTTGAACTACTACAGGAACTAAATCTGGAAGTGGTTAACAAGCCCAACAACCCTTACACATTTCATAACAGAGCCGGAGCAAAATCCAATATAGATGTTACTGTGGCAAACAGACTAGCCTATGACATAGTGGACACATGGAAGGTGCATGACAATGCAACTACCAGTGACCACAATCTAATCACCATAGACATCGTCCCCAACCGTGCCGCGGATAATATTGAACAAGAAATTAAAACAGGCTATATCACAGGTGATGATAAATGGGATGCCTTTCGGGAACATTTCAACCCTCCGAATGTACCAACTGAATCCGACAATGTGGACACGGCAGCTAGAGAAGTATCCAATGCTCTGCTATATGCGGCCGATTTAACATTTAAAAAAAAAAAGGGAATAAGTAAAAACTATGATAAAGGATTCTGGTGCAAAGAGCTACAAGACCAAAGGGCGAAAGTTAGACACTTAAGGTCAAGATACCAAAGATCAGAGTTAGGAAGGAACAGAGAGTCACTCCTGGACCTTTATCGCCAAGCAAAGGAGGTATATAGGAACAGGATTCTGGAGCTCAAAACAGAAAATTGGAATAAATTTGTTACGAGCAATCTGTTGATCGACCCTTGGGGAAAACCATATAAACTGATGACTAAAAAGATTGGGAACCCAGAGAGCCTCTCAACAATGATTGATGAGGACGGAAAAATGACAACCGATTGGAAATCCTCAGCAGCTCTTCTACTTAGACGACTACTACCAGACGACTCGGTAGAACAGGAAACTGTAGAGCAAAGTGAAATTAGAGAAATAAGTCAGACACGGCTTCCCAACAGGAACATAGTAGAACCATTCCAAAGCTGGGAAGTCCAAGACATAATCAACAACCTAAAGAAGAAAAAAGCTCCAGGACCTGACGAGATAACAAATGAGATGATTCAGGCTACATCAGACAAGCTGGGGCCATACCTATGTGGCTTAGCTAACGCTTGCCTCGTGCAGGGTAGGTTCCCGGTAAGTCTAAAAGAATCCAAGATGATAGTGCTGCTGAAGGACGAGGACAAAGATAGATCGGATCCTAAATCCTATAGGCCGATATGCCTAATTAACACCATTGGAAAAGTCATTGAGAGATTAATGTGCAAAAGATTACAAGAAGTACGGCTTCTAAACGGAGTCAGTGAACATCAATACGGTTTCCGTAAGGGCCGATCAACGGAGGATGCTATAAATAGAGTACTAGAAACGATTCAAAAGTCAAACCATAAATATATTATTGGCATTTCGGTAGACATCTCAGGTGCATTTGATAATCTCTGGTGGCCCGCCCTGTGGTGTCGATTGCGTGAAGTAAATTGTCCAGAACCATTATTTAAAATGATAGTGGATTATTGTAAGGACAGGAAGGTTACGCTGCAATGTCCATGTGAAAAAATCTGTAAAACAACGACAAAAGGCTGTCCACAGGGATCGGTGTGTGGCCCAATCTTCTGGGACCTATGCATAGAATCCCTGTTGGACGAAATAAGCCAGGTTCATAACACAGTGGACGTTGTAGCGTATGCGGATGACGTTATGATAACCATAACAGGGGACACCAGAATTGAAATTGAGAACAAAACAAAGGAAGCTCTAGATCTTGTACAAAGATGGTGTTGTAGGAATAAATTAGAAGTATCAACCAACAAGACTTGCTACTTGGTTTTGAAGGGAACACTAGTAAGGTACCCACAAATCAAAATTCAAAATTTTAATATCAAAAGATGTAAAACTATAAAATACTTGGGAGTCTGGCTAGATGAACGGAGTACTTTTTCGGATCATATTGATAAAATCAAAGAAAAAAGCACAAAAGCGATGAACAAAATAACAAGGATCGCTTCTTCAAAATTCAAAATTCCGATGAATATATTTAAATTATACCATGAATCTATCCTTGCGGGTATCACTAGCTATGCAGCCAGTATATGGGCTCATAGATTAAAACTGGTGAAGCCTGCAAGGAAAATTCTACAAATTCAAAGACAGACATTAATAAGAATATCCGGTGCATACAGCACGACATCTACGGATGCGTTAACTGTCCTTCTTGGTGTGACCCCGTTGGACCTAGAAGTGAGACGTCGCGCGTCCCTATACTGGCTGTGGAAGAATAAACCATCGAAAATAGAAGAAATACTGGGCACCCCAGCTAAAAGCAAAATTGAGATAAAAGAAGCTATATTAGATATTTGGCAAATGAGATGGGATACATCGGAAACAGCCAGGAGTGTTCATGAGTTCCTTCCCAATATTAGGGAAAGGTTAAACCTGACTTACCTACAACCGGCGAGGGGGCTCATGCACTTTCTATCGGGACATGGCCCATACGGGACATACCTGAAGGGTATAAATAGTATAAGTAAAAACACATGCGAATGTGGAAAAGTTGCGACTCCCGAACATGTGGTGCTGGAGTGCACCGTAAACAACATCAATCAGCACTCCCGGGAATCCATTTCAAAATTATCGATTAGAGAAATATTATTAGACAGAGAAAAACTAGTGTTCCTGGAGGAAATCGCAAACCGGGTATCAAGTCTTGAGCTGGAGAAATACAAAACGAGAACTGGAACAGCAAATAGAGAAAGAAGAAATGAGGTGGCTCAACCATCAGTTGTGCACCTAACTCGAAGTAGACACCCTATTCCAAATGACGAGAGACCCATAGAAACAGTTCAACCAACACAAAATAAGAAGGAGATTTCTATGGGTTTCTGATAAAACAAACATTAAGGAATAAAAAACATCGCTGATCCTGGACCGTGGTGATGGGACGAGCCGCCTGGACCCCAGACAGTGACCCATTGACACGGGAACCGGAACGGCGATGTTACACCAATTAGAATATAAGTTAATTATAACCACATAGACTTAATCTCGGTAATATAAAATAGAATAAAAACAGTCAATAATGGAATAGCAAGGTAACAGCAACAACGAGCCCTGTTTCCTGGAATCCAGGAATGCACGGCTTAACCGGAAACCGGTGTTGCAAAAATGGTAAGAAGCACAGGTGCAGGATGGATGGAATAAGTAACTATATAACAGGTTACCCTCCTGCCTCTATGTTACAAGAGGAACAGGAGGGTGGTAAGAGAAGAAGTTATCCTCCTGCATCTGTGTGTATAGGTCACAATTAGGATATACACGGTGGGAATTTCAATAGAAATTCACAGAACCCACCGTGGACACAAAAGTTGTAAATTAAGGTAACAAACAGACAGTGGTCTCGCTAGGTGGTGCCAACCCGCCTCCTCGTGGCTAGGGATGGAAACTCGCTGGACGAGGCCAAGTGGTTGGAAAAACAATAAACTTTAAAATTACTAAATAAAGAAACCCAAAAAAACGAATAAATGTTATAAGATGATGTGCCATAAACATAAGTTAATTAGGAATTTTAATATAATTAGAACAATATTAGTAGCTGTAGAAATAGTTATATTTACTTTATTATAATAATAACGAAATCGCTGAACTGAGGAAAGCCACGGCCAAGGTATGAAGACAAAATGGATAATATCGATGGCTCATAATCTAACCTAAAACTTCTACCGACTAAGCCTAAACAACATGAACTAAACCTCAACTATCATAAGTACCTATAACATGACATAACCTATGACATCACCTAAATCAAAAGAAAGAGTAGAGGACGGTTGTAAGTAATAATGTGCAAATTTGAAGAAAATACTTCCTGATAGAAATAATTGAAGACATACAATGAATAAAGCACCAGAAATTGAAGAAAATGCCTTATAGCTGGCTGGAATCTCCCTGATTGCTAATCATGAAATCAATAAAGATTAATGATCTTCCTAGAGTACTGTCAGATAGATATTTAACTATATGGCCCGCCGCTTCCGAATCTAGTTTAACGGCTTAGGTGGTGTGACTTCATTTCAATTCTGAGTGACTCTTATTACATTCCCTTCATTATTATTCCTACGATTCCCGGGTGTAAATCTAGGTCCCACATCATTCCTAACATAATTGTTTCTGTTTCCGAAGCACTTCCCCTTGTTTTGCCCTACTCCAGTACTTTCGCAAGAAAATTCCCTTAGCCTATTCATAATTTTCGGGGCTTTGGTTCATGGTTTCCAATCCATTGTATTACAGGAATCTCTAGCTCTTGCAATAAAATAGTAAATTTGAAACTCTCAGGTATTCGTTTCACGAGGAAATACTGTTCCAATTGCTGGATGTACTTCCTGGGATGCACGCCCCCAATTTCACGAAACTTTGGCAAAACGATATCAATTCCCATATTCGAAAAATTAGTTTCCCCTGAAATAGAATTAATGGGATTAGCATCGGTTAAAACTCTAAGTCTGTTTACTTCTTCAGACAGTTCCTTGTATTGGTCGTTCGTTTCCTGTAACATTTCGGTACTAGCTTCAACAACCCGCCTCTTAATTTCAGATACATCATTCGCTCAAGAACGTTTCTTATCAGCAATGTTACTTTCAAATTCCTCTCTTAAATTTTGAACTGTGCTTTCAAATATATTGTCTACACGAGCTTCAATACCTTTAAGTGTTTCCGTCACCGTACGTTTTACTTCCGTTTGTAAATAGTAACTTTGCATTTGGGAGTGGATGACGCTCATCAGGAGATTTCTCTTCTCTGATGGTGCGACATTACATTAATAAATATTCGTATCAAAACAAATAAACAACTTTTATTATATTTTTACAAAATGGTTAAACCGTTTTATAATGCATGAAGAAAACACGAGCACTCTATATCTCAGGCCTAATGGGTATAATATTTTTGCCAGTAGTTTTTCCTCGGTATTGCTGTACCGGTTGTAGCTGGTTCTGTTGCACCAGTAGTAAGATGGACTGGAAAGAGGGCAGGATCTGGTGCTTTGGTTCGCGTCTCGGGAAATGCAAGCGGGGCCTGGTCCTGACGTGACGTCACTGGTGGTCAGCCACGGGCGAGTTTGATACCCCTCGTTTCAACGTACAAAGTACATGTAATATTTTAAATGAATATAATTATTAAGCATGGAAACAACAATTTCAATTGAATTATATGAATTAAAATTATTTAAGTAAATTTATTCAATTAACTAATTGAATAGATTGTTTATATATATAAATGTATACAGACAATGAATCGTCGTGTGTGATACACTCCCTTGGATGTCTCACACGCATCCAGGTCCAAGCAAAGCAAAGGAATACAGACATCAACAATACGTTCAGTTCAAAGAAGATATAACTTCAATTGTTTTTCGTTACTGTTTATTCATTGTAATTTTCACTATTTGTGACCAGTATTAATTTCCTTTGTGGTCAACAATTTAACATCAAAAGTATATTAATGTTACACTTTTAAATTAATTAAATCACGCGAAAAATAATAATAAATGGAAACGACATATTTGCGAACTCAAAGATATTTCTGTTTCCAACCAGGGAGATGCTAACATACCAGAGACGTTGCTTACGCGCGAATTATTACTATGTTTGAAAAGAAAAGAAATGCGCGGTAATGTGTACGTATGTCACGTTACAATGGTCCTTCGACGTTTGGCATTAGACGAGCGAGCGCTGCTGCTGTTGCCTGAGCCTCGAAGCCTACTGACCAGCTCCATTCCAAGATAATTGGTTTTCTGGCAGCGCACGTCTGTTTTCCCTATTATGTGTGTTATGAGCAGGGCTTCTGTCTTTTCCTCTGTTATCTCTAGACCCATACTCGTGAGCCACTTCTGGATCCTTTGCAGCGCGTGATTAACTACTATCTCCAGTATAGTAGTGGAATCTGCCGAAGCCACTATGATGGCGTCGTCTGCGAAGCCCAACATAAATACTCCGTCAGGGAGTTCCATTTGCAATAGCCTGTCATACATGACATTCCAGAGCATGGGTCCCACTTTGAACCCTGTGGTGCTCCGCATGTCATGTGGTGTTCTATGCTGCAAGATCCTGTCTTGTACAAGACGGAACTGTTCTTGAAGTAGTCGATGAACATGTCAACGAGGTACTCGGAGACCTTTTTCTCTCTCAGGGCAGAAATCATGTGCTCCCATTGAGCAGAGTTAAAGGCATTTTTAATATAGATTGTGATGAGTGCACAAAGCCCTTTCTCATTCCTGACCCTTCTGGCCGACTCTACTACCAGTTGAATGGCGTCCGTAGTCGACCTTCCCTTCCTGAAGCCAAATTCCCTTACAGAAGGTTTTTTGTTACTCTCCAGCTCCGGCGTACTCTCTCCAAAAGTAGACCCTCTAAAACTTTTCCAATAGTGTCCAGTAGACATAGGACGAGGCCACATCCAAAGGTTTGTTGTCTTTCTTTAAGAGGGTTAGCTTCTGCCTCTTCCAGTCTTGCAGGAAAATCTTTTCCTTCAGGCAAGTGTTCAGCGCATTCAGTAGGAGCTGCGGGTAATACCTGAACACTCCCTTTAATACCTCGTTCGGTATTCCGTCCATTCCTGGCGCCTTGTTTGTCTTGAGAGTGAGCCCGAACTTTTGGAGCTCTTCCACAGAGAACGGGCGTCCTTCCATTGGGGATGGAGCGAACGTGTGAGTCCTTCCTCTGTTAGGAAACAGGGTCTCAATTATCTTTAGGACCCACTCCCCGTCGTTCAGTCCTGGGATTTTAGCTCTACTTTAGTCTACCCATAACTATTTTGTAGGCCTTTCCTCGTGGATCTGAGTCAACTTCTATCAGGTTATTCCAGCAACGGCGTTTACTGTTTCTGATAGCTGTTTTTAATTCCTTCCTCCAACGTCTATACTCGTCCAGGAGTACCGGTGAACCTTTCGATCGAGTAAATCGTCGTCTGGCATCTAGGCACCTTCTGCTTGAAGTATTTCGGCGTATATTCTGAATAAACAATTCTTGGGTTTCCACCCGGGTTAAATGGAGTTTAAGCCACGACGTTTCGATGGCGTACTCTGCCATCGTTCTCAAGTGAAAGTGCCGTCCTGTGGTTTGTGCGTCGACTTTATAGAAGGCAGGGCGTTACCTACTGAGACCAAGAACCAATCAGGAAAGGACACGCGCCATGCCACCTAGGCATGGACTATAAAGTCGACGCACAAACCACAGGACGGCACTTTCACTTGAGAACGATGGCAGAGTACGCCATCGAAACGTCGTGGCTTAAACTCCATTTAACCCGGGTGGAAACCCAAGAATTGTTTATTCATATAGTCTCATGTTATTAACCTCTACCCACACGAAACCTAGCGGTCTTTCATGATCCTCCCGATGCCCAAGCTGCTGTTGTTCACTAGGATCGCAGCTTTCCCCGAGAGGTCCTGAACCATGTCCTAGATCCGGGCTTCCCGTAGGGTTCACTGATTAAAGCCACGTCGGCTTTCCTCTCCCGCATCGTTTGTAGCAGTAGGTCTTAAGCCTGCTTGTCTCTCCCTAGGTTTACTTGCATAATTTTTAGGACCAATGTTGTTTTTTGGCCAGTACTCTTTGAAATGTTCGGCATTGTTTACTGCCGGAAGTGTGTTGGTGCCTGCTCGAGCCATTTTCCTTGCACATGATGCACTGCTTCGTTAGTGCAGCTTTTAGACTTGTGCCCGTTTCTGCCACATCTGAAGCACAGATCTCTATTGTCGGGACCCTTACAGAATTTCACTATGTGCCCATATCCGTGACACTTGAAACAACGTGCGACTTCCGTTCTCCCTCGGATGCCGCACACAACCCAACCTATCTTGATTTTCCCCTTTTGGAGGAGGGCAGTTGCCCCGCTGGTAGTCATTGTGACTATGGCAGACTGTGTTCCCCTGTAGGCTGGCTTCAGTTTGGTCAGAATTTCCTCGGATGTCCCAATTTCTCTTTGGATGGCCTCTTGCACTTCCCTTTCTGGGGTGAAGTCGCGTATGTTGGAAATCAACAGCGTCGACTTTTGGGTCAGACCGAAGATTTTCGCCTTGTCCTGCAACGCCTCCTGGAACTTTTTTTTAAATTCTGAAAGTGACGCGCCTTCCTGTAGTGTGAAAATATATTCACCCGATCTTGCCTTCCGGATCGACTTAGTCTTCCCCGTCCTTCCTTGCTTCTACATTTTGGTTAAGCTGCCGAAGAATATCAGCATAGGAAGTAATTCTCGGCAGCGACTACTTTTATCGCATTTCCGAGTCTTTTGCGACGTGAAGTGTTAACTGGGGGCGCGCTGTCTTGCTTGTGTTTTAGTGCAGTGTGTTTCCTTTTCTGCACCTTCTTCCACCTATCTGTGTCGTTATTTACCTGCGCTTCCTGGTCAGGTTCTTCAGTGCATTTTTGCCTTTTGTCTGCGGGCTTTTTCCCCTTCTTGGCACTTTCGTAACCATTCTTGCTTTTCTGGCAATCACGTTAGTTTGTGTTGCCTTTTCAATTATTTCCTATTTTCTCGAAGCGTCTTTATGGCTTAAGGAGAAGGAAATCAGCAGTACATTGTCACTTTGCTCCATAAGGACTTCAAGGAGAGCAACTGCTTATATGTGCGCATTCCTCACCGGTTTGTGGACATTTTTCGCTTCTACAACTATTTCGTGCGCCTTGGGAATGCGGACGCCAAGTTCCGAAATGGTTCGCTGAACTGCATTTGCGGCTTCTACAACATGTCACGCTAGGTTCCGCCATATTTGTGACGTTTCACAGACAATTGACCGTCTAGGAGGCGACCTTCCTCTGCCGCGTGGTGACGTCATGACTTCCAACACAAAGCTATCTATCTTTTTTTTAACGAGGGAAACTGGAAATCTTCGAAAGACGAAGATGAGGGTCCGCACTCCTTCACGGTGTGGGATTCGTACCCACTAAAACCACAAAACCCTTCCTCCTCTTGGCATTGCATCAGGATGGGGCCAAAACTGTCAGTCTCACTTTGCCCTACTAATTGTCTCTGTCTGGCACTTAGCAGCAGCAGCAGCAGCGGTGACATGTAACTGGAGGTCCAGCCTCCTCTTAAAGTGTCGGAGTTCCTTCCTCGTGGAATCTACTCCGCGCTGACGTTGGAATTATACCTATGACACTAAATATGTCATTACTACAATGTCAGTTTTGTTTACTCATATTCACATAACATACATACAGTTGCCGTTGCGGCTACCTAACAAGGGAAATAAATTAACTACATACGCACATTCATTCAACATTCAAAAACCGCTGCTGCTGTTTCTTCTACTTCCGCTCCTTCTTTCCTGCAAGGCAATTGGCGAAGGGGTTATAGGGATTTAGGGAATATAGTTAAAATAAATAATTTATTTGAAAATATATTAATTTATAAATAAATAAGTAGATATATATGTATATGTAGAAACTAACCAAGTTAAATACAAACTGTAATGGGGCTTGTAGACCTAAATAGAGTTTAAATTAATTAGCAATATTAGAGTATTTAGATACTTTACAGGAAGATCGACATAGGTCGGTTCCTGTTTACCTTCTTGTCAGGGTCGTATCGACCTAGCGATGAGACCAGCACATTGCTAGAGTCGTGCGCCCTTTTGTAGAACCTCTCCGAGGTTTCCAAGATCCTGTCCCGTAAGTTGTCGACTCCAGACAACTGCATTACTATGGCGTTGGATGTCCGCGGCGGCAGGTGGAGTGCTCGGCGAAGACATCGTCTCTAGAGTGAAGTTCTTCTCCAGGTGGCTGTCGGCTGCGCTGGCCCAGACCGGGGCCGCGTACTCCATGATCGGGCGAATGAGGGAGAGGTAGATGGAGATCCCCACTCACGGTGACAGCTTCGAGCTAGAACTAAGAATGGGATGTAGTAGCCTTAGCCTAGCATTTACCTTTCTGGCGATATCTTTGACGTGGTGCCTCCACGTCAGCCTCGTATCCAGGGTTACCCCTAGGTATTTGGCCTTCGTGGACCACGGGATGACCTCCCCGAGGAATCGGATGACGGGTCTATCTGGCCGTCGTCGGGTGATCAGCAGCGCCTGGCTCTTCGAGGCGTTGATCTTCACTCTCCAGTTTGTTGCCCAGCGCTGGATCTTCTCCAAGCCTGTGTTCAGGCGGTTTCCAACGACGTCAGCGTTCCATGACGCAACAAACAACGCGGTGTCGTCCGCGTACTGAGCGATATCGGCTCCCGTTCAAGGTTTCGGGATGTCCGCGGTGAAGACGTTGTACAGGACAGGTTCGAGGACACTGCCCTGTGGAACGCCTGCGCGGATCTGCCGAGTAATAGATAGGGCCTCTCCCACCCTTACTGAGAAGGTTTGCTTCTGTATGTAATGTCCTATGACGCGCACGTAACAACTTGGCAAGGCGGACCTCGCCAGTTTGAACATCAGCCCCGACTGCCAAACGGAGTCGAAGGCCTTAGCGACGTCAAGGAGCACCACGCTGCAGTGCTGGTCTCTGTTCAGGGCAAGAGAGGCACGCTATACGACCCGCGTGATTTGCTGCGTCGTGGCGTGGCCTGGCCTTGCCTGAAACCAAACTGAAAAGAAGGGATTAGTTTTAAGTCGTCAATGTGTACCTGGGGTCTTACCAAAAATAGCTTCTCGAAAACTTTCGAGAGCGTCGGCAGCAACGATATCGGCCGATAGTTATTGGGGTCCCTGCGATCCTTTCCTGGCTTCGGGATGACGCAGATGATTGCGTGCCTCCAGGCACGCGGGAATCTCCTCTGGCGCAGGAGGGCGTTGAAGATGCGCCGCACGTACTCGATGGCCTCGGGTGGCAGTTTCCTCAGGAGGATGTTGGGTAGCCCATCGCCCCCTGGCGCCTTGTTGGTTGGCAGCTTCCGGAGGATTCCTCGCAGCTCGTCGGTAGATATCTCGGGGATGTCTTCGTCTTCATCCTGTTTCTTGGAGAAATATTTAATTAGATATTTGTTGACATACTCCACCTGAGCTAAGTCTATTGGATTATCGACTGGGCGAAAGTTCCCCTCAAAGGCGTCCGCAAGTGCTTCTGCCTTTTCGGAGGGACTGTACGCCGCGCCGTTTACACTCGTGAGATGTGGAATACGTGTCCTCTTCTTCACGTAGCTTCTCGTTGCCTGCCAGAGAGTGCCGTCAGTAACGCAAAGACTCATCAGCCGTGCTTCCCAGAGCACATCGCTTCGAATTTCCCGTCAAGCCGGTTCATATGAGCCTTGGCTGGCTTGTCCAGCGTGTCCTGCCAGCACTTTCTATCACGGTTCGTCTCCCTGATGAGGTCCATGATGCTCGCGGGGAGTGAGGGCGCCCGTTGCGAGGCTGCCGGTCGTAGGGGTCCAGACGTCTCGTTGGCGCAGTGAACGGTCATCTCCGTGATGAACTCCACTGCCGGCTTGGTGTCCTCAGGATCGGCGGCTTCCGCGATGGTCTCGGCGAGGCCTCTCTTGAACTTCGCCCAGTCGACGTTCTTGTAGTTTCTCGGCGCTTCGACGAGTACCGCGCTTCTTAACATTATCTTGTACGCGCTGGTAATTCGGATCGCACCCTTTCTCTGCACTGCTTCTAATTTCCTCGTGGCCGGACAGGGTGGCTTCATAGCGTCTGCCCAGACTGGTGCTGCGTATAATATCTGGGAGTGCAGGACACTCATTAGCATCCTCCTCTTCAAGTCTTGCGGACCTCCTACGTTTGGCATTAAACGGGCAAGTGACGTCGCCTGAGCCCTTCCCGCCGCTTTTGCCATGTGCTGCTTAAAGTTCAGTTTGGTGTCTATTTCGATGCCCAGATATCGTATCGTTTTCTGACAGCGCACTTCGGAGTTACCGATTTTGAATATAGGCTCTTGAAAACTTCTCCTATCGGTTACGAGCAGGGCTTCCGTTTTGTTCACAGCCATCTCTAGCCCTTTTTTCGTGAGCCATCTTATCCGTTGAAGAGCGTCATTCGCCCTTATTTCGAGTAGCTCTGTAGAGTCTGCGGAAGCCACTACGATGAGGTCGTCCGCAAAACCCACGGTTGTCACCGATTTCGGAAGTGGTATTTTGAGCAGCCCGTCATACATGACGTTCCACAGCATTGGTCCTATTTTTGAGCCTTGCGGAGCTCCACACGTCATACGGTACTCTATGTTGTTACTTTCTGTTTTGAAGTTAACCGTTCTGTCCTTGAAGTAGTCAATTATCATAGATATCATGTCTTCTGGAATTTTCTTCTCTCTTAATGCCTCCACCATATGCTGCCATTGGGCCGTATTGAATGCATTTTATGTCAATTGTTATTAGGGCGCAGTATCCTTTCTTACCGTCGAATCCGCATTTTGTTTTCCGAGCAGTTTCTACTACGAGCGTAATGGCATCCGTAGTAGATCTCTTCTTCCTAAAACCAAACTATCGCGTAGACATCCTATCCTCCTCTTCTAATATGGGTTGGATCCTCTCCAGAATTAGTCCTTCAAGGATCTTCCCCATATTGTCCATGAGGCAGATCGGTCTGTAGGATGACGGACTATCCAGTGGTTTGTTCGGCTTTCTGAGTAGGAGATTTTGCATCTTCCAATCCTGGAGGAATATTTTTTCCGTCAGGCAGACGTTGTACGCCTTCAAAAATAGTTGTGGGTTTTCTCGACTACTATCTTCAGTACTTCGTTCGGAATTCCGTCCGGACCTGGTGCTTTCCTTTTCTTTAGAGATTTCTCCACTGCCTGGAGCTCGTCTACGATGAAGTTCTGTGACTCGTCCGATGGGAGACAAGTCATTTGTTGTCCACTAATGGTTGGGAATAAGTTCTTGATTATCTCCAGGGTCCATGCTTCGTTATCTAATCCTGGGATAGGTTGGTGAGGTGTTAGTTTCCTGGTCACTATTTGGTACGCCTTCCCCCACGGGTCGCTGTCACTTCCTCTATTAGTTTCTTCCAGCACAGGCGCTTGCTGTTCTTTATGGCCGATTTAAGTTCATTTTTCCTGGTTTTGTATATTTCCAGGAGTTCCTGCGACCCCTTTGATCTTGTGAAATTCCGCCTGGCCTCCAGGCATCTTTGGCGGGTATCAGAGATTTCGCTTGTCCACCAGTATTTTGCCCTCTTATTGCCATTTTGGCGTCTCCTCCTCGACATCGATGTTTCGCACGCCCTTTTCACTTTTTCAAGTTTCCTTTATTATTTGCTTGGAAGCGGTGTTCCTCTTCGTTCCAGCGGACAGCTGTCGTCCGGCTACTTTTTGGCACGATAGTGTTATATCTATGACGGAAGCTGAGTGTTCCCTCTCAAAAGTTGCGGCTCCGCCATTGTTTAAAACTACTAGGTCTTTCCTAGCGATAAGATCTGTGGCTAGAAATCCTCTTCTGTCGCTTTTTCCTGCCTCCCACTTTTCGGACTTGGCGTTAGTCTCCACCTACAATTGTGGGGTGATGAGAAGAGCTAAGCCTGTGCTCCAGTAGTTCGAGATCGCTCTCGAAGTCTTCGAGGGTCTCGTTTGGTGAGAAATAGCAGCTATATATTTTCATTCCCTTGACCTGGAACCAGACGAAGTCTTTGTGGTCCTCCATTGCTTTTTGAACTGTTAGACCGTTTCTAATACAAATCGCTGCTTTCCCAGAAACATCTTGGTATCACATGCACGATTCGGTTTGCTAATTAACGCAACATCTATATTGCGTTCCATCAGTGTTTGTAGCAGCAGGTCTTGCGCCTGTCTGCTTTCCTGAGATTTATTGCAGGAACCTTAGTTCCATTTTCTTCCTTTGTCTACTTCTCTTTGGAACGTTGGCCACTGCCTACTCCCTAGAATGTTTGGCGTTTGCCTCCCCGTTCTCCTTGCATACTCCACATTCCGGTTCGTTTGTGCAGTTACCGGACTTGTGGCCTTCCTGTCCGCACCTGAAGCAGGCGTTCCTCTTATCAGCCCCTCCACAGTGGATGGCGATGTGACCGTAGCCATGGCACTTGTAGCATCGTGTTACCTCGATTTTTTCCCGGATTGTACACCTGACCCAGCCAATTAGTATCCTTTCTTTTTGTAGAAGATCGCTGGCGACGCTGGCTGGTAGCGTGACGACCGCAGTCTGTGGTGTTCGTTGGTTACACCAACAAAAATATTTTTGTACAATCAAACGAACAATAATAATAATAATGTATTTAATTTGAATAGAAATGTAACTCAAATTAAGTTATAGTGGAAAAAATATAAATTTACGAAAATCAATTTAATCATTGGCTCAGTCGGTAAAAGCAAAAAGAATAATCTACGCAACTTCTGAATGTCTGCTCCCGGGAACGCGGGTGACGAACGATATAGTTGAAAATTAAAATCGCGAATCGGACGAGAATGGTTTGTGTGGAAATACCGGGTAAAATGCCGTTACCAGATGTTAACGCGGGCCTGGCGACGCCGTTCCTCTTATGCCGTGCAGGATGTGTGCCTGAGTAATAGAACTGTCTCAGGCCGCAACTTACTTTATTCTCTTGTCCTATTTCCTTAAGAATAGCCTCCTTTACTTCAGTCTCGGTGGTAAAATCCGGGATATTCTTCACCGTTATCGATGCTTTTCTAGTGAGAGGGATGACTGACCTTATCTGACAGTTTCCTCGAACTTTTTCTTTAATTCTGGTAGCGACGCGTTTTCATCGAGTTCGAATATGTATTCTCCGGCCTTAGTTTTTCTGATAGCTTTAAAATCCTCGCCGTCTTCCCTGGGAATGGTTTTCTCTTTTAGGTCCTTCAGGATAGCGACGTACGATGTATTTTACTCCGCGACTATTTTTATTGCATTTCCTAGCCGATTTCGCCTTTGGGGGTTAGTTTTTCTAGCGGGATTCTTTCGGGGGTTTTCCGGGGTTTTCCTTAATTTCCCTTTCGCTACAATCCAGGGATTTCCTTTGTCTTCTTTTTGGTTATCTTCATTTGGCGTGTTGTTACGTCCCTTCCGGCTATCGTCCTGTGTGCCCTTCTTCCTGAGACTCTCCGTTTGTGTTGATCTATCTTCGACTGAATTCCTCTCTATATTATCGCCGATGATATTGTTGCATATTTCGAGCGGTGCCTCGATTTGTTCATTCAGGATTCTATTATCCAGTTCGGATAGTCACCTCCATTGCGTTAACCGCGCCTGTCATGCTAGGTCCAGCCATGTTTGTGACGTCTAGCAGTCGGATCCCTGGCGCTGATCTAGGTAGCAGCCACACCCTGGAATGGGGCAGTTACGTCACCTGTCCTCCCTCGTGGAGGGCGGCCATGTGGTCGTTAAAAACTCTCACAAATCCTTTTACGAGCGCCAAATATTAAAAATTATTATGCAACACGTGCTTTTATGTCTTTTTTCACGTATCCATCGTGTGGAATTCACGCGATTCTCGAAAAACCCTGTGCTCTCTCTCTGTCTCACTCGCTCTCTCTCTCTCTGTCTCACTCGCGTTCTCTCTCTCTCTGTCTCACTCGCGTTCTCTCTCTCTGTCTCACTCGCGTTCTCTCTCTCTGTCTCACTCGCGTTCTCTCTCTGTCTCACTCGCGTTCTCTCTCTGTCTCACTCGCGTTCTCTCTCTCTGTCTCACTCGCGTTCTCTCTCTCTGTCTCACTCGCGTTCTCTCTCTCTGTCTCACTCGCGTTCTCTCTCTCTGTCTCACTCGCGTTCTCTCTCTCTCTGTCTCACTCGCGCTCTCTCTCTCTGTCTCACTCGCGCTCTCTCTCTGTCTCACTCGCGCTCTCTCTCTGTCTCACTCGCGCTCTCTCTCTGTCTCACTCGCGCTCTCTCTCTGTCTCACTCGCGCGCTCTCTCTCTGTCTCACTCGCGCTCTCTCTCTGTCTCACTCGCGCTCTCTCTCTCTGTCTCACTCGCGCTCTCTCTCTCTGTCTCACTCGCGCTCTCTCTCTCTGTCTCACTCGCGCTCTCTCTCTCTGTCTCACTCGCGCTCTCTCTCTCTGTCTCACTCGCGCTCTCTCTCTCTGTCTCACTCGCGCTCTCTCTCTCTGTCTCACTCGCGCTCTCTCTCTCTGTCTCACTCGCGCTCTCTCTCTCTGTCTCACTCGCGCTCTCTCTCTCTGTCTCACTCGCGCTCTCTCTCTCTGTCTCACTCGCGCTCTCTCTCTCTGTCTCACTCGCGCTCTCTCTCTCTGTCTCACTCGCGCTCTCTCTCTCTGTCTCACTCGCGCTCTCTCTCTCTGTCTCACTCGCGCGCTCTCTCTCTGTCTCACTCGCGCTCTCTCTCTCTGTCTCACTCGCGCTCTCTCTCTCTGTCTCACTCGCGCTCTCTCTCTCTGTCTCACTCGCGCTCTCTCTCTCTGTCTCACTCGCGCTCTCTCTCTGTCTCACTCGCGCTCTCTCTCTCTGTCTCACTCGCGCTCTCTCTCTGTCTCACTCGCGCTCTCTCTCTCTGTCTCACTCGCGCTCTCTCTCTCTGTCTCACTCGCTCTCACTCTATGTCTCACTCGCTCTCACTCTATGTCTCACTCGCTCTCACTCTATGTCTCACTCGCTCTCACTCTGTGTCTCACTCGCTCTCATTTTCTGTCTCACTCGCTCTCTCTCTGTCTCACTTCTTGGGCAGTTTCTTCTTCTTCCCCTCAACCGTGTGCCATACATCCGGTTGTGCGGTGACGGGGGCCTCTGGGTGGTGCTCCTCTTCTTTTGACTTCCGTGGTGCTGTTGGTTGGGAAAAAGCCTTGCTTCTTTCCTTCTTCTTTATCCCTTGCGATGGAGGGATCGTCTGGGTGCTGCGGTGGCTTTTCAGCTGCCGCATTTCTTCGTCAGCGGACGTGAATTCGGTAGTTGGTGGAGATCACAGCTATCAACCGCCGAATCTCCATGTGGACATTGTGCCTGCCCTTCACAAATTCGGCAAGCTTACAAATGCCCTCCTCCATAGCATTTAAGGCCTCCTGCCTCAAATGAAGCTCACTCTCAACTGCAGGAAGCGAAGTTCCTGCTGCTGGAACGGGTCCGCTCACATCAGCGCGCCTCTCTACTTTTGAACCTGCTGCGCCCTCGCAGCAGTTCGCACAACCCGCGCCATTAGCGCTGTTAGCGCCTTCCTCTTCCGCCGCCTGTAGCAGCGCCGCACTGCGGCCGCTGCGTGAACTTCCAGACATAACCTTACTTACGTTTTGAGAAAATAAGGCCACCGAAGCCGCAAAAAACTCTCCTACCAATCACCGATGTTCCGGAGGTCACTCGGTGATCGGCAGTAGTGAGAAATTCGGCTCCAACACACGAAAAACCTTAAACAGCACTCACCAATGTCGATTCGCACAACACGTGTTCGCGCCAAGCAATCTCCACAGGAAGCATCTTTTTTTTAATTGCATGAAAAGAATAATAGTGACAAAATAATATGATCTATTACAACAATATGAGGTCTCAATTAAGATTGGAGAGTTTTAATAGCAACTCGCGATATTCGATATAAAGTTTACTGGGGGACATTAAAATCACCTCTGGAGGACCATTTTCTCTTGGGGATGACGTCAATCCATATATGGGAGAGTGAATATCCATTAAAATTCCCGTCTCGATAAAAGTTATATAACCAATTGTACGCTGGATTGGTATCTTTAACAGCTTTGGTGTCATGTGCTCCACCCTGAAGAGCATTGCTCGCCCAGATTCTAGCGGAGAAGAGTGCTCTCCCCAGATCGGCTGCTGATGAAAACTTCTTCAGGTTCATCACGAGTGACTTCAGAACCCCTGATGCCAATATAATCCCCATCGGAGCTGTTGATCCCTGTGCATTGTCGGCCCATCGGGATGATGCACTTGCTAGAGTGTAATCAAGTTGAGTTATCATTGACACCCCGGTTGTGACATGAGATGAGATAAAGTGGATTGCAACCACCGGATATGCAGCTCTCTTTGTCGACTTTATCCAAGATGTCATCTTTCCGTTCACCTCATTATCTAGGTAGATGGTTATTCTGAAACCGCTACCTGCTCTAGTCCTAATTGATCCCTTCTCCAATGGAACTGAACTAGTTGAACTCAACGCAAGGAAAGAATCAAGAATGAACAACCAATGTGTAGGCAGGTCAACTCTTGCTGGCCCAACCCAATCGCCATGGGGGTCTGCTGGGAGTACTTGTTCCGCTGATGGAAGACCTGAAAAACAAAATTGGGTTATTTGTGGTTGAGAAAGGTATTTGCTCATAGAACTCATTTCTGGCTCTGTCATGGTTATAGGGATGCAGGGGAAAGAATATCTTACCTTTTTGATCCCTCTTTTGGACAACTGGAGAGCTCACTTGGAATGGAGCAACATCTGTTATAGGGACAGATGACATGGAACCAGACGGGGTTTCTTGACTAGATTCCATTTTATCAACATCCTCCTCTTCGGTTAGTTCAGGTCCTTGGGACCCCTCCTCATCCAGCGACTCGTTACCTTCACTCTCAGTGACAGGTGGAGGTCTCGAGTCCCTGCTCGAGTGGGGGATCGAACCAACTGGGGCAGGCTTCTTAAATTCAGGATGCTTAGTGCCTTTCACAATCGTTCCAGTGAGTTCTCTCAGACGTTTGCCCTTAGGATGGCATTTTGGTTTATCATCATTGCTTTCATCAGACTCGCCACCTCTTCCTCTCTTCCTACTGGATCTGTCTGAAGGGGGTGCTGGTAATGATCGAAAGCCTCCTCTAGGCTGATTGTCATCATCATCTGAGTCACCTCCATCACTATCAGGTATCTCAAGAGGCTCAACATCTCCATCGTCTTTCGTTTCTGAGATGGATGAGAATGTTATTGAGTCACTAATATACTTGCAAACTCCAGCATATCTTTCTGCTTCGAGTTCGAGTTCAGATTCACTCAGGGGCTTCATGAGACTTGACGTTTTACTCACTTCTAAGAGATCAAGAATGAATTTGTCGATACTGGGTTTCATCGGGACCTTCATTTTGCTTGTGTCTCCTCCAACTCCATTGTATTGCAGTAGGCTAATTTCTCTCACTCACTCTCTGTCTCTCTCACTCACTCACTCGCATTGAGGCGGGCTCGGTGGTCCTCGGGGTCCTCCTGCATTAGGCATAAGTCTAGCCAGTGACCTAACAACCGTCGTTGCCTTGGCACTTGTCCTCCTGACGTAATCCCCGAAAGTCAGCCTCGAGTCGACCCATACTCTTAGGTACTTGAGGCATGGCTGGGAAACTATTCTCTGGTTTCCCGCTCTCACGGTGATATCTTCTTTCTTCTTCCTACTCGTTACTAGGACGACCTCCGTCTTCTGTTCAGTTAGCGTAAGGCCGCTGTTTCGGAGCCACCGCCTGCGTCGTTTGCTGCATTAGTCACCTCCTCTAGCAGCTTCGCCACGCTGACTACCGCTAGGTCATCCGCGAACCCTATAATACGGACCCCAACCGGCATCTCTAATCTTAGTACCCCGTCGTACATCACATTCCACAGGACGGGGCCGAGGGCCGATCCCTGCGGAACTCCTCCGGTGATGCTGTGGCATACATCTCCCTCGTCGGTAGCGGAAATAATCTCTTATCATGGCCACTATGTACTCCGGCACCTGGATCGAACGGAGTGCGGCCATTATGTTGTCCCACCTCGCCGAGTTGAAGGCGTTTCTCACATCGAGTGTAATGATAGCGCAGTATCTCTTCGCTCCTCTCCTCCATCTTGCTCCCTCGATGGCCCTACGTGCTGTACCTACTACCTCTTCTACGGCATCTATCGTTGACCTACTCTTCCTAAAACCATACTGGTTGCCCGATAGCCCTTCCACGGATTCTAAATGGGCTGTAAGCCTGTCGCAGACGATTCGCTCCAGCACTTTCCCTGCCGTGTCCAGGAGACATTGGCCGGTAGGCGGAGGGATTTTCCTGCGGGTCCCTTCCCTTGGGCAGTAGGACGAGGCGCTGCTTCTTCCATTTTCTGGGAAAGACTCCTTTCCTCAGGCATTCGTTGTACACTGCGAGGAAAAGATCTGGCCTCTTGCTAATGGCCGCTTTGATGGCCTTGTTCGGAATCCCGTCTGGCCCTGGGGCCTTCCCATCCCTAATTCTCACGGAGGCGGCCTTCAGTTCGCCTGCCGTGATCTCCGTGTCTGCTTCCACATCTGCCTCTCGCACTCCTGCTTCTCCCATTGCTTCTGCCGTTTGTCGGGGAAATAGGGTTGACACTATTTCCCGCAGTACCTCCGGGGAAGTAGGGGTCGCGGTTCTTCCCATCTTGGCCATAACGATTTTGTATGGCCGTCCCCACGGGTCTACGTTGACTTCATTGCACAGCTCGGTCCAGCACTGGCGTTTGCTGCTCTTGATGCTCTTCTTTAGTGCCAGGCGATCCATGCGGAACTGTTCCCATCTTACACGGGCGTCTAGTTGTCCTCTCCCACGTTGGTAATGGCGCCTACTAGCGTGGCACTTCTTTCTTAGTTCCGCAATGGACTCGTTCCACCATAAAACTGCTTGACGCCGGCCCGCATACGCGGTCCTCGGCATGGCCGCGTCGCAGACTTTGGTGACGAGCGCCATTAGCTGCTCCGTCCTTTCCTCCGGCGAGCCGGTGACGTTGACGTCTTCTTCCATCATGATTAGGAAGGAGTCTTCGTCCATCTTCCTGCAGCTCCATGCAGTCCCACTCCGCTTCTTCCTGTCTCTTCTGGCTGTTCCTGGTGCGGCAACCGTAGTGAGGACGGCCTGGTGGTCACTGTGAGTTTAGAGGTCGCTGACCTCCCACCTCAAACCCGGTGCCAAGATTCACTTACGAATGTTATGTCGACGACCGAGTTCTTCCTTCCGCTCACGTACGTCGGCTTTCCCCCGCTGTTGGATAGGATTAAGTCCTGTGCTGCCATTATATCCAACAGGATCTGTCCTCTCCTGTTGGTCTTCCTACTTCCCCACTCTACTGCCCAGGCATTGAAGCCGCCTGCTATCACTATAGGTCGACGTCCTCGGCTGCCTGCCGCTATTCGCCCTACGAGGGTTTCAAACTCACCTATCTGGAGGCTCGGTGGGGCGTAGACGCTATATATATAGACATATATATATATATATATATATATATATATATATAGACATTGTCTACCTTAGCCCATGCTTCTGCTCTTCCCGCCTTCCTCTGAATTTGCCGTCCGCCACATATCCATATTTCGGCGCGGTTCGACTCGTTGGATATCCAAGACTCGTGTCTGTGGTTCCTGTATTGCTCACACAGGATAGCGACGTCGACGTTCTGCTCCCGTACCGTTTGTCCCAGTAGGTCCTGCGCTGCTTCACAGTGGTTGAGGTTCAGCTGAAGAATCGTCATGTCTTCTTTGCGTTGATCCTCTGTAGGGCCTGTCTGTAGGTTGTGCACCTGTAGCCGCCCGCGAGGTGGCAGCTGTCGCCTTTCCCTTTGCAGAGGGCGCACTCCGGCCCTTTGCTGCAAGTGCTGGCGATGTGTCCCTCTTCACCGCATTTGCGGCATAACTTGGACCTGTCGGGTCCCGCGCAGTTCCTGGCCATATGGCCGTAATCCCAGCAGTGGAAGCATTTGCTAGCCGTCAGCTTTTCCCTCATTCGGGTGGCTACCCAGCCCACTCGGAGCTTCCCCAACTCCAAGGCCTTAGCCGCCAGCCCTTTCGGGAGACAGACTACGGCCGTTTGGGTGTCCGTATAGGCCCTTCGTATGGACTTCACCACTGAAGGTTCCAGTCCTCCTGCTCCGGGGATCTGATCCTTGAGGGCCTCCCAGACCTCTTCCTTTGTCGTAATTTCATCGAGGTCCTTCACCTCGATGAATTTCTCCTGCGTGAGGGATTTAACATCCGCCACGGCTTTAAGCTTCTGCCCGTCAGCCGTGCAGAGGGTTCCCGTCTCCTGCGTCGGTGCTCTCTTCATCTCGAGGAGTTTCCCGACGCCTTCTTGATCCTGCTTACGTTGGATCCCAGCTCTTTTAGATCTGGGTCCGCCTTCAGGCTTCGCAGAATATCGGCGTAGGTCGCCCCCTCTTTCGCCTTGACGACTATGGTGTCAGGCAGCTGCCTTTCCGTCTTCTTGGGCAGTTTCTTCTTCTTCCCTTGAACCGTGTGCCATATATCCGGTTGTGCGGTGACGGGGGCCTCTGGGTGGTGCTCCTCTTCTTTTGACTTCCGTGGTGCTGTTGGTTGGGAAGAAGCCTTGCTTTTTTCCTCCTTTATCCCTTGCGATGGAGGGATCGTCTGGGTGCTGCGGTGGCTTTTCAGCTGCCGCATTTCTTCGTCAGCTTACGTGATGACGGGCCTTGCCGCATGGTAGTTGGTGGAGATCACAGCTATCAACCGCCGAATCTCCATGTGGACATTGTGCCTGCCCTTCACAAATTCGGCAAGCTTACCAATGCTCTCCTCCATAGCAATTAAGGCCTCCTGCCTCAAATGAAGCTCACTCTCAACTGCAGGAAGCGAAGTTCCTGCTGCTGGAACGGGTCCGCTCACATCAGCGCGCCTCTCTACTTTTGAACCTGCCGCGCCCTCGCAGCAGTTCGCACAATCCGCGCCATTAGCGCTGTTAGCGCCTTCCTCTTCCGCCTCCTGTAGCAGCGCCGCACTGCACTCTGTCTGCCTCTCTGTCTGTCTCACTCACTCTGTTTTTTTTGTTTTTTTTATCGAGGGTAGGGGAAAATCTTCCAAAGACGCCGTGAAACCCGAGTTTCACGGTGTGTGGGATTTTTACCCACTAAAAACCACCCCCCTTACAACGTACCCCCTCGCGGGAACAACCTGTTAGGCACTACTTCGCGAGGGGCGGATTGCCAATTGGCTTACAACTGAGTTACTTTAATAATTAAACTTATCTTATGGATATAAACATCTTTATTAATTTCTATCACACTCCCGCACTCACTTAGTCTTCGTTGGCACTCGCACTTCAGTACACATACACTTCACTCTGCTAGTAGGCGTCTCCTACGTTGTTTCTAGGCGCTGCCTTTCTTCGAAGCGAAGTTTCTCCAGCACCTTGGTGGCGAAGTGCGTCACTGCGTCCCAGCCACCTTGGTCCTGGAGCATAAACTGAGTTATTTCTTTTGGCTTCACTTGCCGTCCTAGGAGCTCCTGTAGTGATTCTCTCTCTTCATTGAAGCGTGGACATTCAAAGAAGACGTGAGCCGCGTCTTCCACTTCTTCGTTGCATGCTGGGCACCCGTCTTCTTCGATGATTCCAAACCTCTTCTGGTACTGCTTGTAGCATCCGTGCCCCGTCAGGAACTGGGTAAGGTTGTAACTTAGCTCGTTGTGCTTCCTGTTTACCCATGTTCCTACATTGGGGATCAGCCGGTGGGTCCATCTTCCTTTGTTTGAGTTGTCCCATCGGTGTTGCCAGGACCTGATGGTTTCCCGACTCTCTTCCTCCGCGATAACTCTTCTGTCTTCCTCGGCGTTTTGGCGAGCTCGATGAAGTCTTCGCCGGCATTCTTCTACCTCCAGCTCTATGGGTTTCATGCCGGCGATGACGCACACCGCATCGTAGGAGACGTTCCTGAACGCGATTGCGACTCTTAACGCTCTTGTGCGGTAAGCTCCGGCGATCCTCTTCCTTAGGGTTGTCTTCTTCATGGCTTCCGCCCATATCGGGGCCGTGTAGAGCAGGGCCGATCTAACGACTGACGCCAGTAGCTTCCTCCGGGTCTGTCGAGATCCTCCGGTATTGGGCATTAGCCTGGCCAGGGCCCTAACCACCGTTGTAGCCTTCACACTAGCCCTCCTGACGTGTTCCCCGAAGTTCAGCCTCGAGTCGATCCACACTCCTAGATACTTGAGGCATGACTGGGAAACTATCATCTGGTTACCCACTCTCACGGTGATGTCCTCTCTTCTTCCTGCTTGTAACGAGGACAACTTCCGTCTTGTGTGCAGCTAACGTAAGGCCGCTGTTCCGAAGGCACTGTCCGATGGACTTTACTGCTTCGTTGGCCGCTCTCGTCACCTCTTCTGTTTCGCTACGACGACTACCGCCAAGTCGTCCGCGAACCCTATCGATCGAACTCCAACCGGCATCTCTACTCGTAAGACCCCATCGTACATCACATTCCACAGAACGGGGCTGAGGACCGATCCCTGCGGGACTCCTCCTGTGACGATGTGTTGTACTTCTCCCTCGTCGGTATCGTACAGCAGTGTACGGTCGCGGAAGTAGTCTCCTATCATGGCCACTATGTACTCCGGCGCTCGTAGCAGTCGGAGTGCGGCCAGAATGTTTTCCCACCTCGCCTAGTTGAAGGCGTTCCTTACGTCGAGCGTGATGATTGCGCAGTAACGTTTCCGTCTTCTCCTCCATCGTGCTCCCTCGTTGGCCCTGTGTGCAGTATCAATCACCTCTCCTATGGCGTCGATCGTGGATCTTCTCTTTCTGAAGCCATATTGGTTCCCCGATAGTCCTTCCGTGTATTCTATATAGGCTTTAAGCCTGTTACACAATATGCGCTCCAGCACTTTCCCTGCCGTGTCCAGGAGGCATATTGGGCGGTAGGCGGAGGGATTTTCTTGCGGGTCCTTCCCTTTGGGCAGCAGGACGAGGCGCTGCTTCTTCCATCTTCGGGGAAAGACTTATCCTCAGGCATTCGTTATACACTGCGAGGAAAAGGTCTGGTCTCCTGCTGATGGCAGCTTTGATGGCTTTGTTCGGGATGCAGTCCGGCCCCGGGGCCTTCTCGTCCCTGATCTTCACGCAGGCGGCTTTCAGCTCGTCTTCCGTGATCTCCATCGCTGTCTCCTCTTCTATCAAGCTCCCTCTTAGATCTTGCATTGTACCGCCCGTTTGGCGGGGAAATAGCGTTGCCACTATTTCCCGCAGCGCCTCTGGGGAAGTAGGAGTCGCCGCTCTTCCTAGCTTGGCCGTAACTATTCTGTATGGTCGTCCCCACGGGTCAACGTCGACTTCTTTGCAGAGCTCGGTCCAGCACTGGCGTTTCCTGCTCTTGATGCTCTTCTTTAATGCCAGACGATCCCGGCGGAACTGCTTCCACCTTAATCGGGCATCTGGCTGTCCTCTCCCACGTTGGTATTGCCGCCTAATTGCGTGGCATTTCTTCCTCATTTCTGTGATTTCGCCATTCCACCAGTAGGCTGACTGGCGACGGCCCACTTGTGTGATCCTCGGCATGGCCGCATCGCAGGCTTTGGTGACGAGCGCCAATAGCTGCTCCGTCCTTTCTTCTGGCGAGCCGGTGACGATTACGTCTTCTTCCATCATGGCCAGGAAGGAGTCTTCGTCCATCTTCCTGCCATTCCACGCGGTCACGCTCCTCCTCTTCTTTTCTCTTCTGTCAGCTTCTGGCGCGGTTACCACAGTGAGGACGGCCTGGTGATCGCTGTGGGTGTAGAGGTCGCTGACCTCCCACCTCAACCGCGGCACCAAACCTTCACTCACGAAAGTGACGTCGATGATCGAGCTCTTCCCTCCGTTCACGTACGTCGGCTTTCCCCCGTTGTTGGCCAGGATTATGTCCTGCGTTGTCATTATGTCCAGCAGGATCTGACCTCTTCTGTTGGTCTTCCTACTTCCCCACTCTGCTGCCCACGCATTGAAGACGCCCGCTATTACCAATGGTCGACGACCTCTGCTGCCCGCCGCTATTCTCCCTACGAGGGTTTCAAACTCGCCTATCGATAGGCTCGGGGGGGCGTAGACGCTATATATATATAGACATTGTCTACCTTAGCCCATGTGTAGAACGCTTCTGCTCTCCCCGCCTTCCGCTGGATGTGCCTTCCGCCGCATATCCAGATCGCAGCGCGGTTTCCCGCGTCGGATATCCAAGACTCGTGTCTGTTGTTCCTGTACTGCTCACACAGGACGGCGACGTCGATGTTGTGCTCCCGCACCGTCTGTTCTAGTAGGTCCTGCGCTGCTTCGCAGTGATTTAGGTTTAGCTGCAAAATCTTCATGTCCTTTTCTTGATGAACTTCTGTGCTGCTCTTCTGTAGGCGGCGCAGCCATTGGCGCCCGCGAGGTGGTTGCTGTCGCCTTTTCCTTTACAGAGCACGCACTCGGCTCCTTGCTGCACGTGCTGGCGACGTGGCCCTCTTCTCCGCATTTCCTGCAGGCCTTCGATCTGTCTGGTCCCCCGCAGTTGCGGGCCATGTGCCTGTACTCCCAACATCTGAAGCACTTGTTGAGAGTGGTCTTCTCTCTCATGCGGGCGGCTACCCAGCCCACTCTAAGTTTCCCCATATCCAGGGCCTTATCTGCCAGCCCTTTCGGGAGACAAATTACGGCCGTTTGGGTGTCTCCGTAAGCCCTCCTAATGGACTTCACCGCTGTGGCCTCTAGGCCTTCCGCTCCGGGTTTTTTTGCCTTTTGATGGCCTCCCAGACTTCCTCCTTGGTGGTGATTTCGTCGAGGTCCTTCACCTCGATGAGTTTCTCCTGCGTGACGGCCCTCACCTCCGCCACGGCTTTAAGCTTCTGGCCTACGGCCGAGCAGATGGTTCCTGTCTGGTGAGTCTGCGCTCTCGCCATCTCTAGGAGCAGTTCCCCCGACGCCTTCTTCTTGATCCTATTGATCTGGGATCCCAGCTCTTGGAGTTCTGGGTCCCCCTTCAGGCTCCGTAGTATGTCGGCGTAGGACGCCCCCTCCTTCGCCTTCACGACTATGGCGTCTGGGCGCTGCCTCTCTGCCCTCTTAGGCAGTTCTCTCCTCTTCTTCCCCTCTACCGTGCGCCATGCATCCGGTTGTGCGGGGGTGTCGACCACTGGACGGACATCCTTTGAGACAACCTTTGGGGCCACTTGGCGGATCTCCTTAGAGGAAGAAGGGTTTTTTGGCTGGGGCGTTACCTTGCCCTTCTTCTTCTTTGCCGCCTCCTCCAACGGCGGGCTGGTGACCTTGCTGTGGCTGCATGTCTGCTGTGCTTCTTCGACTCGAGTGGCGACCACGACGGGCCGTGTCACCTCGTAGTTCGTGGAAATCACGGCTACCTGCCGCCGGATCTCCATGTGCACATTATTCCGCCCTACAATGAAAGCGGCAATCTGTGCTACAACCTCTTCCATGGCTTTTAAGGCATCATTCCTCACGCCGACTTACGTTTCGAAAAAAACGTAAATTACAGGCCACCGGAGTCTCGGAAACCCTTCCTACCAATCACCGGAGATCAGTCGGTGCTCAGTAGTAACAAGTAACTCGACTCCAACACACGAAAGCCTTAGAAAACAGCACCCACCAGTAACGATCCACCAAACACGTGTACACGCTAGGCAATCACCACAGGAAGTGTCTCACTCATCTCTGTCTCACTCACTGTCTGTCTCACTCACTGTCTGTCTCACTCACTGTCTGTCTCACTCACTGTCTGTCTCACTCACTGTCTGTCTCACTCACTGTCTGTCTCACTCACTGTCTGTCTCACTCACTCTGTCTCACTCACTCTGTCTCACTCACACTCTGTCTCACTCACTGTCTGTCTCACTCACTGTCTGTCTCACTCACTGTCTGTCTCACTCACTGTCTGTCTCACTCACTCACTCTGTCTCACTCACTCACTCTGTCTCACTCACTCACTCTCTGTCTCACTCACTCACTCACTCTGTCTCACTCACTCACTCACTCTCTGTCTCACTCACTCACTCACTCTCTGTCTCACTCACTCACTCACTCTCTGTCTCACTCACTCACTCACTCACTCTCTGTCTCACTCACTCACTCACTCACTCTCTGTCTCACTCACTCACTCTCAGTCTCACTCACTCACTCTCTGTCTCACTCACTCACTCACTCACTCACTCTCTGTCTCACTCACTCACTCTCTGTCTCACTCACTCACTCTCTGTCTCACTCACTCACTCTCTGTCTCACTCACTCACTCTCTGTCTCACTCACTCACTCTCTGTCTCACTCACTCACTCTCTGTCTCACTCACTCACTCTCTGTCTCACTCACTCACTCTCTGTCTCACTCACTCACTCTCTGTCTCACTCACTCACTCTCTGTCTCACTCACTCACTCTCTGTCTCACTCACTCACTCTCTGTCTCACTCACTCACTCTCTGTCTCACTCACTCACTCACTCTCTGTCTCACTCACTCACTCACTCTCTGTCTCACTCACTCACTCTCTGTCTCACTCACTCACTCTCTGTCTCACTCACTCACTCTCAGTCTCACTCACTCACTCTCTGTCTCACTCACTCACTCTCTGTCTCACTCACTCACTCTCAGTCTCACTCACTCACTCTCTGTCTCACTCACTCACTCTCTGTCTCACTCACTCACTCTCTGTCTCGCTCACTCACTCGCTCTCTGTCTCGCTCACTCACTCGCTCTCTGTCTCGCTCACTCACTCGCTCTCTGTCTCACTCACTCACTCGCTCTCTGTCTCGCTCACTCACTCGCTCTCTGTCTCGCTCACTCACTCGCTCTCTGTCTCGCTCACTCACTCGCTCTCTGTCTCGCTCGCTCTCTGTCTCGCTCACTCACTCGCTCTCTGTCTCACTCACTCACTCGCTCTCTGTCTCGCTCACTCACTCCTCTGTCTCGCTCACTCACTCCTCTGTCTCGCTCACTCACTCACTCTCTGTCTCGCTCACTCACTCTCTGTCTCGCTCACTCACTCACTCGCTCTCTGTCTCGCTCACTCACTCACTCGCTCTCTGTCTCGCTCACTCACTCACTCTCTGTCTCACTCACTCGCTCTCTGTCTCGCTCACTCACTCGCTCTCTGTCTCGCTCACTCACTCGCTCTCTGTCTCGCTCACTCACTCGCTCTCTGTCTCGCTCACTCACTCGCTCTCTGTCTCACTCACTCACTCGCTCTCTGTCTCACTCACTCACTCGCTCTCTGTCTCACTCACTCACTCGCTCTCTGTCTCACTCACTCACTCGCTCTCTGTCTCACTCACTCGCTCTCTGTCTCACTCACTCGCTCTCTGTCTCACTCACTCGCTCTCTGTCTCACTCACTCACTCGCTCTCTGTCTCACTCACTCACTCGCTCTCTGTCTCGCTCACTCACTCGCTCTCTGTCTCGCTCACTCACTCGCTCTCTGTCTCGCTCACTCACTCTCTCTCTGTCTCGCTCACTCACTCTCTCTCTGTCTCGCTCACTCACTCGCTCTCTGTCTCGCTCACTCACTCACTCGCTCTCTGTCTCGCTCACTCACTCGCTCTCTGTCTCGCTCACTCACTCGCTCTCTGTCTCGCTCACTCACTCGCTCTCTGTCTCGCTCACTCACTCGCTCTCTGTCTCGCTCACTCACTCGCTCTCTGTCTCGCTCACTCGCTCTCTGTCTCGCTCACTCACTCGCTCACTCGCTCTCTGTCTCGCTCACTCACTCACTCGCTCACTCACTCGCTCACTCACTCGCTCTCTGTCTCGCTCACTCACTCACTCACTCGCTCTCTGTCTCGCTCACTCACTCACTCACTCGCTCTCTGTCTCGCTCACTCACTCACTCACTCGCTCTCTGTCTCGCTCGCTCACTCACTCACTCGCTCACTCGCTCACTCGCTCTCTGTCTCGCTCACTCACTCCTCTGTCGCTCACTCGCTCTCTGTCTCGCTCACTCACTCACTCTCTGTCTCGCTCACTCTCTCGCTCTCTGTCTCGCTCACTCACTCGCTCTCTGTCTCGCTCACTCACTCGCTCTCTGTCTCGCTCACTCACTCGCTCTCTGTCTCGCTCACTCGCTCGCTCTCTGTCTCGCTCGCTCTCTGTCTCGCTCGCTCTCTGTCTCGCTCGCTCTCTGTCTCGCTCGCTCCTCTGTCTCGCTCGCTTTCTGTCTCGCTCACTCGCTCTCTGTCTCGCTCGCTCGCTCTCTGTCTCGCTCGCTCTCTGTCTCGCTCGCTCGCTCTCTGTCTCGCTCGCTCGCTCTCTGTCTCGCTCGCTCGCTCTCTGTCTCACTCACTCACTCGCTCTCTGTCTCGCTCGCTCGTTCTCTGTCTCGCTCGCTCGCTCTCTGTCTCGCTCGCTCGCTCTCTGTCTCGCTCGCTCGCTCTCTGTCTCGCTCGCTGTCTGTCTCGCTCGCTCTCTGTCTCGCTCGCTCACTGTCTCGCTCGCTCACTGTCTCGCTCGCTCTCTGTCTCGCTCGCTCTCTGTCTCGCACGCTCTCGCTCGCTCTCTGTCTCGCACGCTCTCGCTCGCTCTCTGTCTCGCACGCTCTCGCTCGCTCTCTGTCTCGCACGCTCTCGCTCGCTCTCTGTCTCGCTCGCTCTCTGTCTCGCTCGCTCTCTGTCTCGCTCGCTCTCTGTCTCGCTCGCTCTCTGTCTCGCTCGCTCTCTGTCTCGCTCGCTCTCTGTCTCGCTCGCTCTCTGTCTCGCTCGCTCTCTGTCTCGCTCGCTCACTGTCTCGCTCGCTCTCTCAGTCACGCTCGCAACTCAATTCTCGCATCAGCCTCACATGGACTGTCTCCTGCCTCCAAAAGGAAGCCCAGGAGACAAGAACAGAGCAATGGCTGACCTCCTGCGTCTCCACACATCTTTTACTGGTAGAACTTATGCAGGGAGAGCGTCTGCATAACACACAGTCTGCTCTACAGACCCCCTGCAAAAAATATACTTCCATATTCGATGTATATATATATATATAAGTATTATAAAAAAAAAATGTTAAAAATCTCAGTCTGTAATGTAATGTAAAAGAAGATGGAAGCAGATATGACAACATCGTTTTCCTCTCCCTTCAATTAGAGCGCCCGCTCTTTCTTCCCCTTCCATATTCCGCCAGCTGTGATCTTACAGCACTTTTCCCTTCAATTCTCCCACTCCCATTCACCCTATACCCTTCTGTTTTTTAGTTTTAGTTTATTAGTTTTATTATTTTTTAAGAAAAATAATTATTTATAAAATAAAATAGAATATATCTGTAAGAAAAACACTGTAAGAAATTAAAAATAAGGCCTGTTATAGATACTCAAGAAAACAGGTTATTAGTGTAATTAGTGAATAAAAAAAAAAATGTCTCGCTCGCTCTCTGTCTCCTTTCGGACATTTTAAATTCCGGGGCTAACTTCATGATGGTGTACAGTCAGTAAAAATTGCAGAGTTTACTTTTCACTTTTCCTTATCAAAATTTTTGAAATATGTCTCTCTATCCGAACCTAGTTTTCTTCTGATTTGAGAAGAAAAGCGACTAGATTCTCATTGAGATAACTCTCCAGTTCTTCCCTTTCTTGTCTCCACGCATCGCAGTGGAACAGTGTATGTTTTGTGTCGTCGCCTGCGTGGCTGAACTGGTCGCACCTACTGTCATCCGATCCCCGGAATCTGTGCAGATACGACTTGAAGCACCCGTGCCCGCTTAACGCTTTTTTTAATGGGCCAAAGGCCCAAGAGTGGTACCCCCTGAAAGCACGCACCGCCCGCATGGGGGTCTACCATATTCTACATCCCCTCTGCACGTGCTGTTAGTACACTAACTGGAACACAAGGATCGGGATTTTGTGTTTGATCCGCACCTGAGGGCATAATACCCTTCAATACGGTCGTTCACGGAGATAGATTGTGAGAGGGACAGAATGAAGAGCGTAGGGCTGAGGGAAGAAAGTGCCGATAATTTGACCAGAAGGGTCTCCTTACCGGGAAAAAAAACCTCAGCGATAGTAAGAGGGGTTGAAGGGCACAAGAAGCTAGAATACTGCTCTTGTGCGACAGCAACATGCGTTTGGTAATTTTTGTTAGGATATTGTTAGTAGTTGGGCTTGGGTATCATGCGCGACGATCCACTTCTTCTCCGTCAAGTCCGGATCGTCGAGCATGTCCTGTAACAGTCCGTTAGAAAGCGTGGTCAGTAAATTACGTATAGACAATCATTATGTGTTGGGTTCGAGGAGGAGGTGTTTGGGGCGTTTGTATTTGGTGTCGCGGGTGTGATCATTTTTGCCCAGACGCTTTATGATTGTGTCGTGTGAGAACTGTGTCATGCTGTACAGACGTACAGCATGCTCTCTGATAACGTCCATTAGTAGCAGAATTTTCAATTCCCGATGGACGTCTTTAGTGCGTGCCCTCCAAGGTGCCTTGGCGATGATTTTAAGGACCTTGTTTTGTACAAACTGGAGGTCACGGAGGTGGGTTTTGGCTGCAAAGCCCCAGACTGGTCCTGCATACGTCAGAATTGGCCGTATGAGTGTTAAGTATAGGGCGCGAGCAGTGGAAGTGTTTATGGTGCTTGTTCTGTTAAGCATAGGGTATAACTGTTTTAGTCTGTTCGCTTTTCTGATGGTGTTCGTGGTATGGAGTTTCCATGTTAGGGTCGGATCCAGCGAAACTCCTAGGTATTTAACCGCGTCTCGGAAATAAATCGGGCGATTGTGGAGTGTGAGTGGACTGTGACAGTGTTTGTGTAGGCGTGCGTGTCGTGCCCTACGTGTTAGTAGGAGTGCCTCGCATTTACCAACGTTAACTTTAATTCGCCATCGTGTTAACCATGTTTCGAGTGTACTGAGTGCGCGTTGTAATTTATTGTTAAGTGCCGATGGTCGCCACGACTTAACGCTTGTGTCGTGTAGTAGGAGATGGAGCCATGCTTCCTATTTACCCATTCCTTGAGTTGTGGTATGCGAAGCGTCCATCTGCCAGTCTCTTCTTTGTCCCATAGCCGTTGCCAGCGCGCTAGGAGTCTTTCCCTGGCTTCCAATTTACTCATTTTTGCGTGGTTTGAGTTTCTCTTCTCGTGGTATACTTCTTGCCGCTCCATAGCTAACAGCTCTATTGGCGGTACGCTCGCTGTAACCAGCACAGCACTTTTAGAGACTGTTCTATACGCCGACGTAATTCTTAGCGCTCCCTTTCTCTTTGCAGCCTCCATTTTGCATCTCGCTTTGTTGGTGTGCAGTGATCCGCCCACACTGGTGCCCCGTACAGCAGTTGCGAATGGATGACGCTCATCAACATCCGTCTTTTGCCTTCTTTCGGCCCGTCGACATTGGACATAATACGTGCCAGTTGTGCAGATGTTCTCTGGGCTTTTTCAGCTGTTCGGGCAAATAGTAGGGAGAAGTTCAGCTTGTCAAGTTCACCCCAAGGTAGGAAATACTTTTGCCGCATTGGATCCTTTCCGAGTCTATGTGGAAGATTGGTCTCTTGTTCGCCCTTCTATCCGTTACGATCATGGCTTCGGTCTTACTCACTGCCATCTGTATGCCTTTGCCTCTCAACCATTTCTCAATTCTTTGTAGCGCGTCGTTGACCGTGATCTCCAGTACTTCCACAGTACCTGCCGAGGCTGCGACTATCGCATCGACGGCGAATCCCACTACGATCACCTCTTCAGGAAGCTTCAAATTTAGCAGACCGTCATACATAAGGTTCCAAAGTAATGGACCTATCTTCTAACCTTGTGGTACTCCGCAAGTCATTTCGTACTCGAGGTGGTCACTGAGTGTTTGGTAGTAAGTCTTCCTATTGTCGAAATAATTTATTACCATCTCTATAATGCCTTCCGGAACTTCTTTCTCTCTCATTGCCTTTTTTATGTCCGGTCATTGTGCTGTATTAAAGGCTTTTTTCACATCTATCGATATGATTGCGCAAAAATATTTTCTTGCTTTTCGGGCTGTCTACTACGAGCTGGATTGCGTCAGTGGTAGATTTCGCCTTTCTGAAGCCGAATTGTTGCCCAGAGATTTTATTTGCACTTTCCAGTGCTGGTTGGATCCTTTCCAGGATTAATCCCTCCAGACCTTTCCCCATATTGTCCATGAGGCAAATTGGCCTGTATGATGACGGACATTCTTGTTTCCTTTTCTTAGTAGTAAAAGATTTTGCTTCTTCCATATTTGGGGAAATTTTTTTCCACTTCAAGCAGGTATTGTATACATTCAGTAGTAGCTGCGGGTAAGTATCTATAACCACTAGAAAAACCTCGTTCGGGATATCGTCGGGGCGCGGAGCCTTTTTCTTTCTTAGTGATTTCCCGACTTTCCGTAGCTCATCTATGTGAAAGGGACGCTTTCTTCTGAACCTCTCGTCTCGAAGTGGGTCTTTTCTCTCCTGGGAAATAGGGTTTTTATTATTTCTGACACCCACGACTTGTTTTAGCCCGGGATGATCTGCTTGGTCCTTAATCTCCCCATGACAATATGAAACGCCTTCCCTCAACGATTGGAGTCGACTTTCTTTACCAATTTTTTTCAGCACTGACATTTGCTATTTTTAATTGTTACTTTCAGTGCTTCCCTTTGCAGTTTATACTCGTCGAGAAGTTCTTGCGAGCCTCTCGACCGTGTAAATCTGCGCCGGGATTCCAGAAATCGTTTGCGGGCTTCAGCAATTTCGTCTGTCCACCAGTAGGCTGGTCTGTGATTTGTCGCGGTTGTGTGTTTCCTGCGTGGCATTGAAGTGTCACAGGCCTCTTTTATAGCCTGGATTGTATCATTTATTGTCGTCTCTGGGGGTTCACTTTTCTTTAGCCAGTTCATGTTTGGATGATCTTCTGTTCCTCTAGAAACTCAATCCATAACCCATAACCCAGCCGATTTTTATTTTCTCTTTTTGGAGGTGGTTTGTTGCGTTGCTCGTTGGCAGAGTCACAATAGCAATCTTTGTGCCACCGTATGCTGGTTTGAATTGGCTGTTAAATTCCACCTCTGGTCCTATTTCTCGTCGGATGGCTTCTTCCACTTCCATTACGGTGGTAAAGTCTGGGATGATAGAAATCGCCAGCGTCGACTTTCTTGCGTCTTGGAAAGCTTACCTCGGTCTCGATGGTTTTGAGTTCATTGCTTTCTGTGACTCATTTCTTCTCCTCCCCCTGGCTTCAATCCATGGATTCTCTGCTACACCCTGAGAGATATCCGTGTCGTAGCGAAGAGCAGTCCTCGAGCCGATGTCTTTCTCCTTGGTTGCAGTCGATGTTTCCTTGTCGCCGCCCTGCCCTTTCTGTGCTGATTGTTGGATGTTATTCTTACCTCTCGTTTGGGTTGCACGTTCAATCGTATCAGTCTTACCGCAGTTTAATACGTGACGAGAGGTCAACATCTTCATTTCTATCAGAAGCTCAAAAAGCGCCTTAGCTTCTTTAATAGCCGCCTTCAGCGGCTTATGTATATTCCTAGCTCCTGCCGAAATTTCGTAAGTCTTGCTGAGGTGGCTCCCTAATTCGATGACGGTTTTTCTGGTAGCGGTCAATGATTACTTAACATTCTCAGATATATCCATCGTTGACTCGTCTACTGTTTCTCGTGGGGTAATTTCAGTCGATTCGTAGATTCGACCCTCTGCAATCGCAACCTTACCAGATATGTAACGAACCGCTTACGACATTTCCGTGAGTCCGCTGCAGAACAAAAGGACTGCACGGCCGCAGGCCTCTGGACCGTGGTCCAGGTAGCTAGCGGACTAAGGCGTCTGTGACGTCAGCTGTCCTCCCTCGTGGCGAGGGCGGACACGTGGGCGAGAAAAAACGCTCACAATTCCTCTTACGAGCGCCAGAAGCGAAAATAAATATGCTACACTTGCTTTGCCGAGAAACAAGAGTTTAGAGAAACAGAAGAGTGTAGAGAAACAGGAGAGTGTAGAGAGACAGGAGGGTGTAGAGAGACAGGAGGGTGTAGAGAGACAGGAGGGTGTAGAGAGACAGGAGGGTGCAGAGAGACAGGAGGGTGCAGAGAGACAGGAGGGTGCAGAGAGACAGGAGGGTGCAGAGAGACAGGAGGGTGCAGAGAGACAGGAGGGTGCAGAGAGACAGGAGGGTGCAGAGAGACTGGAGGGTGCAGAGAGACTGGAGGGTGCAGAGAGACTGGAGGGTGCAGAGAGACTGGAGGGTGCAGAGAGACTGGAGGGTGCAGAGAGACTGGAGGGTGCAGAGAGACTGGAGGGTGCAGAGAGACTGGAGGGTGCAGAGAGACTGGAGGGTGCAGAGAGACTGGAGGGTGCAGAGAGACTGGAGGGTGCAGAGAGACTGGAGGGTGCAGAGAAACGAAAGGTCGTTAATCCGAGTCCACATTTTTTGCAGTACATATCGATACCCCTCAGCCATGGCTGCTAGTTTCTAATTGTGGCAATATCTTTCAATCCTTTCACAGATTACGTATTACGAAAATATCAGAAGGCTCGTTACTTTGTACCCTAGTTGAATACAGTAGTAAAAGATATAACTTTAGATCATCCATTTTTTTACTCAAGTCGTTTAAAATTTCCATCATTCTATAACTAAAATCTCCCTCAAACGTCGACTCTTTACTTCTCCTATCTGACGTTCCCTCTACATTAACTAAGCCGCGATCACCTTCACCGAACTTTCGTGTCGACTCAATATCTACTAACTCGCCGCCTGCCAAATTGCCTCCACTGCTAATAATTTCCTCACTATGTTGCGACATATTAAATTCTATTATTTTGCCTGACCTCAATAGCATAAATCACAAGACAAATAACGTATATTCCCCCAAAATCTTAAAATTATAGTGTAGCAAATATTGTAGCAATTCAGTAGTGTTGCTGTGCTTACTACTAAGATATAAGCATCGGTAAACTAGTGGCAAAAATTTCTTTTACACAGGTAGTCAATTTTTTCAAGAGACAAATTATTCTCTATTTCTAAACTCGAGCCGATCGTTGAGGCGCCAATTTATTTATGCGACATTACATACATAAATATTTGTATCAAAACGAGCAAACAACTTTTTATTATATTTTAACAAAATGGTCAAACCGTTTTATAATGCATGAAGAAAGCACGAGCACTCTTTATCTCAGGCCTAATGGGTATAATATTTTTGTCAGTAGTTTTTCCTCGGTATTGCTGTACCGGTTGTTCTGTTCCATCAGTAGTAAGATGGACTGGAAAGAGGAGAGGATCTGGTGCTTTGGTTCGCGTCTTGGGAAATACAAGCGGGGCCTGGTCCTGACGTGACGTCACTGGTCGTCAGCCACGGGCGAGTTTGATACCTCTCGTTTCAACGTACAAAGTACATGTAATATTTGAAATGATTATAATTAATAACAATGGAAACAACAATTTCGGTTGACTTATATGAATACAACAATAATTAAAATTATTTAAGTAAATTTATTGAATTAACTAATTGAATAGATTGTTTATATATATAAATATATATCGTCGTCGTCTGTGTTGTGGCGTACTCTCTTATTTGTTGGGCGCCAGAGTGGATGTCCTTTTAGCCAATTTGTATAAGGGAGGAGAGTTAAATAATTCTTATTTAAGGTATAAAAAATATAGAAATTTATTTTTTACAAATTTTGGCGGACCGATCCTACTCAATATATATTTGTTATGCCACTGGCTACTCAGCTATGAAATCCAAAACCTCGGGTTGACCGTGGGATAAATTTGGTCGGAAAAATGACGAATTTACGTTGTCTGCGTAATCATGAGAATGTTAAGGACTACCATGAGTGGAACTTATCTGGTATTTTCCCCTTTGCGATGTCGTGTAGTCAGCTTCTCTGGACCCTGGCGGCTTCTGCCGTTTGCCATCGAATGATGGCGACTGCTATCTGTCGTATCTTCTTCAATGCCAGAGACCGGAGTCCAGTAGTTTCATCGAGTGTTGCCTTCCGAATTTTACCCTCGACTGTCTTCTTACGAATTTTGCCCTCGACTGTCTTCTTACGAATTTTGCCCTCGACTGTCTTCTTACGAATTTTGCCCTCGACTGTCTTCTTACGAATTTTGCCCTCGACTGTCTTCTTACGAATTTTGCCCTCGACTGTCTTCTTACGAATTTTGCCCTCGACTGTCTACTTATCTCCGCTCTCATGCCCTTTAAATAGTTTTGGGCAGTCGCGCTTCGTAACGACACAAAAACTCCAAAACTTTCCCTCGCCAGGGCATCTCCATCAGGGGTAAGTGTCGCAGTATGCACATTCGTCACCCTCGTGCGTCCGAAGATTGTGAAGAAGCCCGGCGCCATAGGGGGTCCGCTCCTTTACTCTTTCACTGGCGATTCTGCAGGCCTGTCACTCATTTCCTCCAGATGTTCAATCCCGGGGGTCTGGACGTTCCTTACATTCCACATGGTAGTACTCAACAACTCATCATTACTCACGCGATTCACTGTCTAAATCGCAGTTTAAATTAATTGCGCCTGTACTTAATATCGCGCTATAGTGTGATACACTCCCTGGGATGTCTCACACACATCCAGCTGCGAAGCAATACGGACATCAATAATACGTTCAGTTCAAAGAAAATATAACTTCGATTGTTTTTCTTTACTGTTTATTCATTGTAATTTTCACTATTTGTGACCAGTATTAATTTCCTTTGTGGTCAACAATTTAACATCAAACGTATATTAACACTTTTAATTTAATTTAAATCACGCAAAAAAATAATAAATGTAAATGACTTATTCGCAAACCCAAATATATTTCTGTTTGCAACCAGGGAGATGCTAACATACCAGAGACGTTGCTTACGCGCGAATTATTACTATATTTGAAAAGAAAAGAAATGCGCGGTAACGTGTACGTATGTCGCGTTACAACTCTGTACGCCCTCTGACTGATAGGTGAGTAGCTTCCTATATTAATTTTATGTTTCACCTTCACAGTGGTTGATTTTTCCCTGATCACTGCGTCGAAGCACGCAGAATATTTGTGAAGCAATTCAAGAAATTTCGTCTGCTGATCCATGGTTAGCTGCGGCGCCAGTAACTTATGAAACTCGAATTCGATGTTTTTCGTCACTGTAGGAAGTCTGCGGCTGGATGGATTTTCTTCCATGACAGTCAGATGTTGTTGTGTTATTAGCTCAGCCCTTGCTAAGCACATATGTCTCGGAAGAAACTGAGGTTCGTTCTGCCCATTAAGTACCTATAAACCTCCAGTGCCATTCTTGAACGAAATGACCGACGCAGGAATAATGACTTGTGATAATTTCTTCTTCGCTTCAATTATAAGATCTACGTGGCCATTTAACTTAGGTCACGTGACTGTAACCTTGGTAGCGCTCGACGCAGGAATGGTCACATCGTCGAGAACAAATAACCGCCACGAATCCTTATTTCCTATTTCTTCTACGGAAGCTTGTAATTCGTCTAAGAGAATTTCAGAACGTCCACAGTCAATTACGGCTTGCGAGCTCTTCAAAAAGTCCCATCCGAGGATAACGTCGTGGCTACATTGCGGCAGGACGATGAATTCGAACGGTTGAATTCTGTTATTAATTTTCAGCCTGATGGTGCATCTTCCGGCTGGTTGCACATATTTGCCATCCGCGACCCATAAAACAGTATTTCTGTTATCAGCGATCTTGGTCTTCTTCAGCTGAGAATAACAGAGAAAGATGCGCCGGAATCTATTAGGGCTCGTACCGACTTGTGGTCCAACATTACGTCTATATAATTTCCAGACATCTTGGCGACGGTCGTCGACGGAGAATTTTCTTCTTCCGCGGCCTCACCTCCAGGGAAGGTCGCGTCATCTAGTTTTCCAGGTTACGTCGGCTAGGGGAGCGACCGAATGGCGACGGAGATCGGGATCGACGTGACGAAGAACGTCCTCTCCTTGCGGCAGGATGCGGTGTCGACGACCTGTATCTTCCTCGAAACAACTCCGTCTGTTCAAGTTCGTCATATTGGCGTCCATGGTCATATGCATCCTGTCCTCGCCTAGTTCTTGCTTCAGCGAATACACGTCTCCTGTCCTTGCAGTATCTAACTACATGTCCAGGATGGCCACAATGGAAACACACAGATCTATTATCCCGTGTCCTCCAGACGTCTGTCTTCCTTGGGGCGTAGGTTGCCTCTTCCTCCCGTGGAACTACTTTCGCATAGGTCGGCTTCCGCTTCGGAACGACCTTTCGCCAGGAGGACGTTGGGGTGGAGATTGGCGCCAAAACGCATTCCACTTCCTCCCGGATGGTCTCTTGGAAGGTTTCTGGTTGTGCCACGTCGTCTCGAAGGGATAGACGACGAATCATTAGCCTCTCCTACTGAGGCAATCAGCACAACGTTATGAAGTCTTTCGAACCTTCGTCGAATTCGTTTTTGGTTCATCTCTTCGATGAACTGGCAGTGCTTTACGAACTCGTCCGTCGATTTTACGTCCTTTAGTAGGAGGGCCTGATATAAGTCCTCCGCGATACCTTTCATCAGATGTGCCAGTTTTTCATCTTCCCCCATGTTTGGGTTAACCGTTCGGCACAATGCGAGAACGTTTTGGATATATGACTGGACGTTCTCGCCACTTTTCTGAGCTCTGTATTTTAACTCTTCTGTGGCTTGCCGAACGTGACGCTCAGAATCGCCGAATGCATTCTGTATCTCGGACTGGAAAGTTTCCCAGCTGGTCAACTTTTCTTCAACATTTTCGAACCACTGTCTTGCGGTTCCGTCCAAATAAAAGTATGCATTGGCTAGGCAAACCGTGTCGTCCCACTTATTGAATTTGGCGACCCTTTGGTAGTCCTTAGCCATCTGCCTGGGTCTTGTCCGGCATCTCCTGTGAAGATGGCAGGGTTCCTTATCTGCTGCTGAACAGCAGAATGGCCGGTGAGCTCCTTTCCTGGCGATCCATCAAAGTACTTGTTGGTTTTGAGTATGGTACGAACTCCGGATTCAAGCCTTGGAGTCTCCTGCTTTGTCGAGGTCTAATGGGAGCCACTGTGTGTTAAGTTTAGATGTTACCCGGCGCCTCCACCAAAAAGTCACGTTTCTTAGGGATCGTGAGATTCAATAACACACACACGTAGAGGTTATAAGCATTTAATCAACGGCGAATTGCTGTACAAAGCTCGTACTGGTTAAGACTGACTCTCATTTGGAATCCAGTCCTATTTATATATATACATGTTATAAGCATTTAATCAACGGCGAAGTGCTGTACAAAGCTCGTACTGCTTAAGACTGACTCCGATTTGGAATCCAGTCCTATTTATACACACATGGAATATTCTAGAAGCAGAACATTCTAGAAACAGAAAATACTAGAAACTAAAGGCAAATAATGTAAATAAATTAATCAAATAAAAATAGTTGCGTTGGCTTGGACTCGAACCCGAGTCTACGTGTAAGCAGTCCGGCTCGCTACCGCTCTGCCATCACTGCAGGTCTTGAGAAGTGGCAATACCTCACCCTCTGCCTTTATGGCGAGCGTTTCGGGGTCTTGACCCCACTTAACAGAAATCCGGCCTAAAGCCTACTACCATAATTCCTCCGCATAAGCGTCCAACCCTCGTCAGCCATTGTTAGCATCAGCATTATCCGGAGGCATGTACCCAATTGACTTTTTGGGGCTTGTTCGTTTCATTCCCTGAGTTTGGTTAATAGGTTGGACACTATAAATCACAGTACTCATAGCCACACCTGGTATTTCTTGGCCAACCTGCACATGTCGACTACGGGTCTTTACAGGTGAAGTCTGTTCAGACACCGTGACTGTAGATGCACTTCTCAAAAATTCCTCTTGACATGAAGCTAATTTCGCATAAGCAGACTGCATTTCACTTGCAATTTTTTAATTTCCGCATGGACATTAATACGTGGTGTAACGTATGTCAACAGTCTTTTATTCAAGTGCCCTAGAACTTCGATTGCCTCATTCCGGGCATCCAAACCACTCTGTGACATAAAACATTATCTGACTTGTATGTATTAAGTGCACACACAATAATAAATGAAATCAAACCACAACTGTAATTGAAATTGGGAACAAAATCAAAGTACTTAAAACATTAATATTAACTTCGTAACAACAGAACTGAAACAACACTACACTACAAAACTGATAACTTTACCAACTTCTACAATAAATAAATCAGAACTTCTTCTATTGCATATCGGCATTGCTACAATGTCCCCAACAGAAGTTGACTGAGTCATGTGGACCAGAAGGGGTTCCATACATAAATTCCAGAAAACCGGACCACAAACGGAACCTTGTGGACATCCCTTTGTGGTCGTCTTCTTGATCAGGTCGTGTGGACATTGTAGCGTTACCTCTCTATCTTTAATGATGCCGTATAGTGTCGTAGTACAGTCTATGTCTTGTAATCTTTGCGTCAGAGAAGGCCACCCTAGGTTGTCGAAGGTACCTCTTGTATTGATTACAATTCCTATTGTATATTTTTGGTCGATTTTTTGTATACTGTAGAACTTGTGTTTATTGCGTCTTCAGTTGATCTGCCCTTGCGGAAGCCGTATTGGCAGTCATTATTCCCTCTCGGGATCCAGCAGTCTTAAAGTCTCTTACACATGAGTTTTTCCACTATTTTCCCGATTGTGTTGATTAAACATATTGGTCTGTAAGATTTGGGGTCTGTAATATCCTTATCTTTATCTTTTAATAGAATTACTAATCGGGACACCTTCCAGCGTTTCGGGAAGTTTCCCTGTGCTAGACATATATTCACCAATCCTCATAGGACGGGGGCCAATTTGTCAGAAAGTGCCATCAGCATCTCGTTTTGAATTCCGTCAGGACCGGGAGCTTTGCCTAATTTTAGTTCTGTTATTTTATTAACCTCTCTCTCTCATCAAAGGATAACACAAGTCCTCCGTTGTTGTAGACTTGCTCACATACTTTTCTGATTTTTTGTTGTTCTTGTGTTTCGTTTACAATGCTGTCATCGGGCAGGAGTTTACTCAGTAATTCTACGGATTACTTCCAGTCAGTGGTCATTTGCTTAATGTGGATAGGGACTCTGGATTGGATATTTTTCCTGCCAGTATCTTATACTGTGTACCCCAAGGGTCGATCATTACGCATTGACTCACATATCTTTCTCAATTGGATTGCCTAATTTCCTCCAGTCTTGTTTTATTCAGTTGTTTTATTTCTCTGTAATTATCTAGTAATCTTGTTCTTGAGGCTATATCCGTTCACCTCTGATAAATTTTCCGAAATTTCCTGACTTTGTTTCTTAGGTTTTGTAGTTCATCACACCAAAATCCTAGGCTTCGGCTTTTTCCGATCCTTCTTTTCTTAATGATTCCGTTTGCGTCTGTGTGAATTGCTTCTTCTAGTTCCTTCGCTTTCTCGTTTACATCATCATTCAATTGTGGCATCTCTGGAGGATAAAAACTTTCCAGTAAAGCGCTCCAGCCTACGTTTTTTTGATTTTTCGGAAAATCCTATCAGGTATCGCGGCAGTTACATCTATGTACGATCTACCACCAGCACGATTTTGAAAGATTGGGGGGGGATTATTTGGTCGGTTGATCACTTCAATTTTGGAGTTCTTCAAAAAGGTCCGAGAGTAATTCGCCTTGTTCGTCTGTGATGCCACTGTGCCACAGAGCCGACTTGGCATTCGCGTCCATCGTGTGTACGACGGACCTATTGACGTACGTTGCATTTACTCTCCTGATTCTTTCAATATACGGTTCTGTATCTTCACAAAATTGAAAATATAGGCTTACCATGATAAAAGTACCTTTTTCTGTTAATAGTTCTCCGCTAGTCATATTTTCATCGCAAAGATGGCTGACTTTTACTACTGTTATATTTTTAGTATATACTACTATTGCCGCCATTGGTTTATCTCCTTTTGCTACTACTTTTGCCGTCATTGGTATCCCTTTAAGTTTTCCGTTTTTTGAGTAGGATTCTTGTAGGCACACGATGCCAAAATTTAGTTCTCCTACTAATTTGTTTATTTTGTACATTACTGTGTTGCAGCGCATTGCATTTAATTGGGCTATCTTAATTTTGTTACTTTAAGGGTCGCGAGAAATGTAGAAGCAGTCGGACGAGGTTTTGCTAGGATCAAATGCTTTTTTTCCATATGTAGTAACAAAGTCTGCATATAGGTTTTGTAGTTCATCGCGAGAAATGTAGAAGCAGTCGGACGAGGTTTTGCTAGGATCAAATGCTTTTTTTCCACATGTAGTAACAAAGTCTGCATATAGTTCCTCTAGGTTCACACCCGCGCCCCACCTTTTAAATGTTTTTTTTGTATTTTATCCCATAATTCTGTTGGGTTTGTTGGTAGCCCTACAACTTTTAATTGCAACCTATCGACCGCTTCAGGAGAGGGGAAGATCACCGTTTTCCCTTTTTTTATGAAGGTGTTGAACAACATATCATAAACATCTAGTTAGGGGGGTGGGATCTTATATTGTACTTATCATGACATTGTTTTCAATATCATCGTAGAAGGTTTTGGGATCGATTTGATTTGTTTTATTTCTCTGTAATTATCTAGTAATCTTGTTCTTGACTTTGATAAATTTTCCGATATTTCCTGACTTTGCTTGTTAGGTTGTGTAGTTCATCACACCAAAATCCTAGGCTTCGGCTAGGTATACTCGTGTGATCTCCTACGTGGTGGCGCTCGCAGTCTTCTTAGAATGTATGATCTACGGTCTACGATCTACGGTCTCTAGCAGCTCTATAAGAAGACTTTTATTAACTAGGTAGGTCCGTGGACCATAAGGGCGGAGCGAATTAGTGTAAAGTAATTGCAAACAATAGGTTTAACACATCGCTATGATCAAGCAGTATCGTTTAGTATTTATGGAAAATAAATAAATAACAACGTAGTAAAATATATTAAATAATTTATTATTATTAACTATTATTAGCTAAATTACGCAGTCTTTCCAATTCTTCTCTCCTTTCTACCATAGATTTACTGTTATTAATTAACAATAAACGATTAAAATTGAATGCTGGTTTTAACAATAGTCCATCTGAAGTTTTTACACGTGACAATGCAACATATGTAAGTCCTGCTGCAAATTCGTTTTTACCAATACTAACGATAGCTTTATCAAGCGTTATTCCTTGAGATCTATGGATACTAATAGCCCATCCGAGTACGATAGGAAATTGTTTGCGAGTACACGAGACTCCATTTTTTTTGAAAGATGACGTCAAGGGAACAATCGGGATTGAATTTCGATAAAGAGTTGGTCCAGTGTATTTGTCAAATTGTACCAATAAACATAGCGGCATATAATCACTGTATACTTCACCTTCAAGAGATGAATCATAAACTATATCCGTAATTGTTCCTACTGAACCATTCGCTAGTCCTTTAGCAACCCATAGATTTCTTCTTAAAATTACACGAGCTCCTATGCACAATCTTAATTCAGCAGGTAAGCCTTGAGCATCGTCAATTGTTGCTTTAGAAGCTTCGGCACAATTATGAATAGCTTTGATAAGAGCAACAGGCTGTTTTGTTTCTTCTAGTTTATTGTAATTAAATAAATTAATTTCGTCATTTAAGGCCATAATGCAAACTGCATCTTTAAATGATTGATCATGTACGTTATTAATGTAAAATCGCAAAGATAAGAATTTATAATCATTTTCAGTTATAGTGCCGTTCGATACTCTGTTAAGAGTTTCTCGAAATGACTTCTGTTCATCTCCCAATTGGCGCATTATTTGTGTCAGAAAAAAAACTTTCCTGAATTGTGTGTACAATAAACTGGCTTGTATGGATTCTATTGTTTTTCCCTTGCCATAAAGACTTGTATCACCTATTGGAGGTAACTGTGACCAATCACCAATCAAATACACACAAAGTCCGCCAAAGGGAATGTCTGAATGTGAAGGTTTGGCTTCTCTAAGTCTTCTATCAATTTTATAAAATAAATTCAATCCAAGCATGCTAGCCTCATCAATAAAAATAAATTTTACATCCTTTAGTTCATCTTCAAATGTAGTTTTTGTTTCACCTGTTAATTCTGCGTACACACTTTGCGGTCGTATCCTTAAAGTGGAATGAATGGTTTGACCATTGATATTGTTTGCTGCTACGCCTGTAAAAGCCATCAATAGAGAAGCGTTGCAATTATAATGATGATTAATTTCATGAACCATTTGATTGATAACGCAGCTTTTTCCCGTCCCAGCTTTTCCTTGAACGATTACGCATTTATTTGGATTATTCTCATAATTTCTAATTTGATATTTCACGAAAAAAAGAATGGCATTTTGTTGATCGTTGAACGTGATACTTGCTGGTGTCGAATCATTATAGGTGTTTTCTAATGCCTGTCGACTGACGTCAATGAAATTCAGATTATTATTTATACCTGGATATTTGTTGTAAGCATTTTTCCAGTCAAAGAGTAAGTCAATGTCACGATTTCCAAGAGAAACTTGGGCTGGTAAAGCGTTTGGCCTCACGGCGGCTGCAGCTATCCAATCCCTTTCATTGAAAATAATCTCTTGCCGCTGATTATTATTTTCTGGTTCATATTCTTCTGGAGTTAATAAAGACATATTCAAATTCTCCGGCGCAATTAAGTTACTACGATCATATGCATTTTTCCAAGTCTCATTTTCGCTCTTCAAATTTTCATCACAACGCCATGGCAAATGTAACATAAGCTGTTGTTTACAGAAGATATCTACATTGGAATCGATAACTTTATCAATCTTCGGGTATATTAGTACAATCTTTTCTTTTCTGTTCGTAGATACACTGTTATTCTTTCCTTTACTATGTTTTTTAGCAAATTCAAATAATGTCATGTTCTCCATGTGCTGTGGCCTACTTTGATAAAATTGGATAAATGAAGAGCTAGTATTGTCATCGTCAGTTTCTCTCACTGCAGCATAATCTTGTAGTTTAATGCAAAGTACTAGAAAAGTTCTAGTGGCATGGTACAACGGACTGCTCGATAATATGTGACATGTTTCGCATGCGCCAATATCTCGTTCACCTATGATTTTAATCATTAAACTCACATAGGCTTGGCGCGATTCTTCGTCTTCGTTTTTCGATTGCACTACTTCTTCAAACATCTCTTTTAAACTTTTTGAAGCTGGCTCTGATTTCGATGAATATTTCGCTACATAACATATTACAGCATATTCTGACGTGATGACTTGAAAATCAGTATTAGCTCTCCACGTTTGCGCAATAAAAGAATTATGCTGATTGAGTTTTTCGTCGTTCCTAGCAGGTGTATATACCCAATTACCTTTTTCATCTTTTAATAATGTCGATTCTTCTTGAATTTCTTTTGGAAACTTGAATCGACAAGACCATTCTTTTCCATTCCACTTAAGACAATAACCTTTTGTGCACTGTGTATGTCTTTGAACGCGATTTAGCAGCTCTGAAAGTTTCGTTTCATCATCAATATTTACATCAGTTGATCTTGTTCGCGATGGGTGAACAATTGATGGAGGTGTAGTTGAAATTGGATTGATAGCGCTAACTAACTGATCGTAATATTGTTTTGCCTGTAGCAATTCTTCTGGGGTAGCAGTATCAAAATTTTTCGCATTTGGCGCGCCGGCAAACCAAAAAACCCCGTGTATGTGGCATGAACCACGGTGTTGAAATTCGTATCGGAACCAATAATCTGTAATGGTATATTTCTTACTAAGAATTTTGTCAATGAACAGGTTGCACCTATAAATAAAATAATCTTCAACAATATTTGGATTCTCATTTATGAGCTTTTGTCGCTGTTGTGCTATTTGAGTTTCTGTTAACTGTTCTTCTTGTACGAAATTTGCTCCCATCAGACGAGCTAAATCAGGCCACCACAAATCAGCTGCACTCAAAGTTAAAAATCCCGTGGGTATACCAATTTGATTTATCATAGCTTCAAGCTCGTTTCTTCTTTGAAACCAAAATGAATTTGAACCCCTGATTTTTGAACACCAGTAGTATAAACTACTGATTATTTGAGGATTACTTTGCATTGTGTTGCGCAGTTCTTCAATTGTGCCTTTGAATTTTGATCTTTTTGCAAAAATCGTACCACGTTTGATAGCATCGTGCCTTTGAATAGTATTTAGCGCAAAATATCGAAACCGTGGATCCCTAGCAAAACGTTGATCTTTGTACTGCATTAAAAATTGAAAATATTCCAAAGCTGTCAACTTCATATTGTTTGCGCGAGTGTTATCATTGAGTTCTGATTTTCCAAACGGCAGCAGTGCTGGAAAAGCCATAGTAACGTAGCCTTCGCATGTAAATTCATTCACAATATTTGTCGCCTGTGGCCAAGGCACTACGTTATCTAGCTCAGATTGAATTCTATTTGCTTCACTTATTTTAATTTTATGTGGTACAATGCTTTCGTAGATTTGTTCTGATTCTTCTTCTACTGATTCTGTATTTTCCGGAATTTCGACAGTTTGTATTTGCGCATGAATGCTACCATTTACTGGAAGTTGAGAAATTTGTTCTGTATCAATCTCTACATCTGCATAATAAGGATTGTTCACTTTCAAAAATCTTAGAGCATTAACAACCTTCTCTCTTCTAACGTGAAAATCCCGATGTTTGTCTAGCACTTCTCGCCTTACAATTACAACGCTCAATGATGACGGTACACGAGGCAATGAACGCGCAACATCTGTTATGTTTTGTCCTATATTAATAATATTGCCCTTGTACGCATATTGTCCCGGATTTCCTCGGGATCGGACTCTATAAACACGCATTACGGGTTGAACTCTCGCTATCAGTAATTGTTCGATTAACGTCAAATTTTGTAATTCAAGAGGCACTGCGCCTGGATCCATATTATTAACTGCAGTGAATTTATTCGGATTTGTTTTGCACTTGCTACATTTATCAAATCTTTCACTCTTCAGTTGCAAGCGATGACAATTTGTACATTCAAATAGATCCAGTTTTTCAAGCTCGTTCTCAAACTCATGTTGTAGCTGTTTAGGATCTATAGGATTCGAGGTGTGAGTAGTCGTGGGATGAGATTGTTGACTCTGTCGGTAACGCTGATATCTACTCAATCGCCCAACACCTCCGCCTCGACCTCGTTGTCTGGGCATTATCACTGCAAAATGCATTTGACTATTCATATCAAGACTGACTACACCATAATCAGTAAAAATTATGCAGTGTTATTTGCAACGCGATATACATACCATATACGAGTTCACGTATTTATTACGTACCGCAAAAAGTACATATTGGTACAAATGATGGCTGTAGCTCGATCAATATACATACCGTTTATTTATAAATAAAAGATATTTCAGGGGAGCATAACCAAATTTTCGAAGCTCTTTTTTCAACTCATGTTGTGTACGTTTATCGTTTTACAATTCAAGTTTTTATGCTGCTATAAATTCTACGTACTTGCACACCGAGATCGTTGCACGTTTTAACCTGTTAGTGTCGTCTGCACTGTTAAACCGCGAATCATGATTCGTTGTAGTTGCGACCGCGACCGCTTGGCGCTTCGCCCACTGTTTCGCATCGCCTGTCTTTGTCTTACTCATTTGTAGCATACGGATCTTATTTTATTTGTTTATTACTAAGAAACGAATCGATGAATTGTTATGTAACTGAAACAGTGCAATCTACGATACCAATAGAATAAATTATCATAATCTGAAGTAAATCAGATCGAGTATCTTCGGAGGAGTAGCGTGCGGAAAATACCTCGAAGTCGGGGATAAGGTGGCTCCGCTTCGCTCCGCCCGATTACCTGTTTAACTGGTGGTTAAGTGTTATTCTCCATAATTAGCTTTGTCTTTTTCTCTTTGCAATAGTAACTTGTATGTTTCACATTCATCGCTATTTCTCCCTCGTTTTGTTACATTTCTTTTCCTCATGAGTCAGGGAACACATATTTGGTCAAGATCCTTCTTCGTACAGTCTTTCCTTTCGTGATCGCTGTCTCCGCAGTGTGCGCAAATGCATTCTTTCTTTGGCAATGCTTTGCAATGTGCCCTACGTCTTGGCACTTAAGACATCTAGGAATCACTAAAAAGTCTTTTCCCGTCACCGCCAAGAACGAAAATAAAGTTTTCTTTTTTGGGTGTATCAAATTTCTCATACATGGAGAAACTTTCGCGACGTGGTGTACCTCATCATTTTCCTTCGGTCCGGTTTTGAACCTGTAGGTTGAACTCTTCTTTAAATTCCTCCAAGCTCAGTTGCGCTTCAAAGTTTTGCTTAAACAAGGATTCCATTATTTCGCCGTTCTCCATCATTTTAGGTACACGACTTTTTTTATATTTTATTTAACTAGCGACGTACTACCAAGAGTCTAAAGTAGGCCTTTTTTACACAGATTATAATAATTTTTTACAATATTTTAGAAAAATTTATGGATAAACAATTACTAAGTAAACGTATCATGGTTTCCACATATATCTAGTCTAATCTACAAACTACTTATTCGTCGTGAGTCTTTGTAGCAAGACTATATTATATCCTTTTATGATATTTCATTTGCAGCCTTGTGTTACATTAATTTATATATTAGTGTTGTTATAATTTCGTCGAACACATCTATCTATCAGACGCTGTTCGAGTAGGTTCGTGGCTGATAGTTTGTGCGCAGAGAAGTACGAGGAACCTCCTCCTCGCCATCCTGTCTCCTGCTCTTTCTTCAAAAGACAGGAGGCATGCGACTTTGTTAAAGCCTATACCTTCCTATACGCTCCTCCACTTTACTAGTCAATTATTCCCACTCCGGAGCTCCGGAAATCCCGACCATAACGGATTCCGCCATTGATCGTTAGTAGTAGGATGCTAAATTTGTTAAGCCTTCTTACATCTGGCTTTCCCTTCATTGCTCTTTCTGGGAAGTTTGCAGGAATACCATGTTTTATTGTTGTTAAACTGTGGGTCTCCCTCTTTAAGCTACGTCATACATCCGGA
>CM067378.1:10451975-10633911 GCA_034510155.1 Eucriotettix oculatus | reverse complement strand
CGTCGTCCTGCCACACTGCAGTCGAAACTCGCTCCTCCTCTATCTATATCCGTACAATAATCAATACATTATCACTTCCCCCCACCGGTTCTCAATTTTTTTTCCAAAATATCAACAAGCATTCTTTTGTAATAACAAGGAAAAAATTCATGTTCGTTAAACGAATTTAGAAATCCAGAATAATATTCCTGCGAGAAGGAACGAATATGAAAGATAATCTTTATTTAATTTAATTTAACTCAAAATTTTACGGCAACAATTACTGATACCACAACCTCATCCCAATAATCACCTTACGTAACGTAAGACGTCATTAGAAATGTGGATCGGCCGCAAGAAACTTTTCGACAAAAAACAATCCCAACAAAAGTTGCTAGCAGACATTGGACGGAGCTACATCTGAGTTTCCTGGGCCAGAACACGGAAACGACTTCTGGTTTCTCCAGGGAAGTAGTTGGGAAGACTTTGATCGACCTAACGTTCCGCTCGTTCGGATTTTCTCCTGCTTTGCCAGAAAAGGACCAGGCCCAGTAGTCGCCAATAGGAAGCGACCGTCTTCGGGGACCCAGCGGGAGCAGCAGCGGTCCACCCTAGGACTCGCCGCCACTTCAGCGTAATCACTGAGTCGTCAGCGGAGAGCAACTAGAGTCCTTCTAGGGACTCGCCCCTACGCCGTCTTTGCAGTTTCTTCATCGGTAAAAATCAGCGCTAGGGCGAAGCGTTCCTTTGCTCTCACTTTAAAAGCGCTCCTGTTTTTAGGCCTTTTTTAAGAACCAACACAGGAGTTCATCTAAAAAGGGAAAAAGTACCCTTGTTTCCTTTTTATTTGTCAACTTTCTCTTTGACCTAAGCGACCTAGTCGTCCTGTCGGAGCTTATCTCCGTAGGTAGCTGAAGCAAGCCCAATAGTGTTGCTCCTTGTAGAAGCTTGTGAAAGCACTCCCTTTCCTGATCAGGGCTTTCCCCGCTCTAGTGGTTAGTTAGGTTTTTTCAGTGCCAGGGCCCGTTCGCGTCGGATCACCCCGCGTACTTTAGGCAAAATTTAGAACTTGCCCCATCCCTAGTCTGGTAGGAAGGTAATTTACTCTTCCTGTGTTATATATTGTTCATTTTTTCTGTGGGTAATACAGGTAAAACATAGGGCCGGCAATTTTTTTCGATGCTCTCGGCACTTCTTTGTCAGTTACGGCTGCGAAAACTGCGGCCGAGCGATTACGTCGCCCACTTCCTGAAAGGACTCAGCTTGCCCCGCAAGGGGCTCGGAAAACCTCTCTGGCGACCCCGCAGTCCCAGAAACCGGCACCTGTAAAGCTGCAGCCGCCAGCGACAACTCAGCCACCACCTAAGGACAACGAGAATTTCGTGTTGCTTCAGAATGGAGCCAAGCCAAAGCCAGCTACCGTCGAAGAAGTTGCTACGAGCAATGACTTCGCGTTTCTGGCCACGGGCTCGCATGTGGACTAACCGTGAGGACAACCAGCAGCAGAAGAAGAGGAAACCAGGCTACTCGATCCTCCCGATCATACCCAAAATACAGGGTGCTTGCCATAATTTCACCAGGCGAATGGGCAATTTGTGTCATTCAATGCCTGATTTGAAGTTACAGGAGCAGTTCGTAGCTGGCCTAAGTCATCGGAGGAATACATCACAATCTTTAACCAGCTGGTGAAGCGGAAAATAGAGTACCATACTCATTCTTCCATTGAGCGCGTCAAGGTGGGGTGATTCGAGGCCTCCCCGTTAATGACATAAAGGAGGAGTTGCAGGATATTTCGTTCGGCGTCTTATTGTAATTATTACTTTTTGGGTGGGGTTAATTGAAATCACCTTATATGATGTAATTTTAATAATATATTATTGTTGGGGATATTAAAAAATAAAAGAGAAAAGATTACATTTAAAATTAAGTTTAATCTTAATAAGAATCATCATATGTATTTACAAGTTTTAGATAATATAAAAAAGGAAAAGGACAATTCATTTAGCACTAGATTATAATCTCAGGGTTTTACAGTAGCTTAAGTTGTTTCCCTTATGGCAATAGGCCTGGCAAATGTGAACTCTTAAAATCAAAAAATGAGGCACGATACCGAAATACATCTGTTTCTTTGTGCTTCGTCGTATGATGGTTGGCTGCGGGATGGGACCATTCGGCGCAGCCACTTCGGCGCGGCCCATTCGGCGCGAGCCGTTTCGGCGCAAGCCAGTTCGGCGCGAAACTCGCATAACATTATTAGACGTAAAGCAGCCGTTTCGGCGCGAAACTCACTTAACATTACAAGACATATAATTTCATATTTAGCAAAATTTTTAAATATATTCCTAAATACTTAATCAGTTGCAATATCTGAGAGTTGTAAAACATTAATAGTAAAACAAGCTATAAGTATGAATTCCACAAATATGGACTAAGCGTCGTAGGTTAATTTAATTAAATATTAAGCTACGTTTTTATGACAAATTATCTGGACTTTTCATTAATATTTGAAGATGCCAAATTATTTATTCATTTAACAATTTGTAACAATAACTCATGAGACTTTTGTGTTCAGAATAAAAATCGAAATATTTATCTTTCAATGAAGCATAAATTTTATAAAAGTAGCGATTTAAATTTATTTAAATTACTTGTCTTTTAATAATAATAATAGCCGAATAGGTCTGATGTGATGCGTCTCACCCATGAGTCTAAAATAAATATTATATTTTACATCTGAAATTATAATATTTTTCTAATAAATCTTATGGTTGTTTCAATATGCATTCTTCCACAAAACAATAATTTTTCACATTGAATTTTATATTTTTCCAAGTCCCATAAATGCGGATATTAAATGTGGGCATAGTTTGGCCAATATAACTGTAATTACAATATAAACAGATACCGAAATTATTAATTTTATTTTTAATATTTTAACATAGCTTAAATTATTGCAAGATTTTAAGATAATTTGGATATCATAATTCATTAAATCATGTCATAAGTTTGTATTATTTCTTACTGCGTAATTTTACGGGTAAATTATTAATTTCATATTAATCTTAGTCAACCCAATTTTAATGTATTTTTAAGCGAAATGCAAAGGATAAATATTAAGAACACAATATTTATTTTTCCCAGATTAAATTTATGATAGCGCTGACGTTATAATTTGACGTCCATATTTACTGAATTATAAAGCATAGTATCTTATGGAATAATGGCTGATTTGACATGTAATTAAGAATTATTACTGAGTAAGTAGATATTTTTATAGCAATTGGTAACTATCTTATTGACAGAAACAATAACCAAAACATCAAGAAAATTGACAGAGTGATCTTTTTCAATTCAATTTTAAAGTTTCTTTCAGTGTTGTAATTATTAAAAGTATTGAGCAAATGGTTTATGTGGAATCTGAGAATGATACTAAAAAGTCATCATTCTTGAAATATCTCAGTGGTTTTAAATCTAAAGATGTAATACATAAGGCTTCCAAATCTCTCATAATTTGCGCGAATAACGACAAAGAAAAATTCCCAAGGTAGAACCAATGATTTCGTGATAGTAAATGTTCTTGAACGAAAAATAAGTGGAATTTATAATTACATTTATTAAGATAAGAATTTTTGATAAAATAATTTTTGTCAATTTCGAAAAGTAGTTATCCCATCTATTTTTAAAACTTGGGGTAAAAATTAAATAAGAACTCTTCATCTAATGATAAGAAAACATGATCATTAGTGACGTTTAAATGGTCCAAAAACTTAAAAGACGTTTTGACTGTAAAATTATTTTCCTTATTAAGAGAATTATATAAAAATATAGAAATGTTATGAAGAGGGCTGCTAGTAGAAGAAACGATATTTCTGAAAGATAAATTATATGCTAGAGCATAGGCTCTGGCACTATTATCAGAAGTTAAAAACTAGGAGTTAAAAAGTGCTACTATCCACAAGTCTTTTCAAGTTAATTTCTAATTGATCAATAACTAAAGTAATGGATTTAATTTTTATTGCAAGTTCTATGTATTTATTTGTCTGGTAATAACGTTTCAACTTTATAAAACTATTTAGTCAATTTCCTTTGGCAGATTCACTAAAGATAACATTAGGATTATTAGAAATGTACATTTTGGTGTTTTGCACAACTTATGATAATTTTCTATACAGAATTAACTCATTGTTAAAGTTTTCCATTGTAATTATGGAACTAACAATACGCTTATTCTTTGTAAGTGTTATTTCAGCCTCGTTGCTTGTGCGACATGCACAATAAATTTTTATCCATTTCAATTTCTTTTTTCCGTTAATAATTTTTCATTTTATAACATAATTGTATTATACATATATATTGTAAATATTCATTTTTATTATAATCGTAAAAGATGAGGTTTTAAAATTTAAGAACGGAACGTCGTGAACAAACTACTGTTAATAAAGTTTATATCACTTTTTTCTGATATATAGGCTGTTTTTCATTTTATTAATATTAATATAAGATGTGTATTTGTATAAAATAACTTATTTGAAACAAATGTCAACGATATTCTCGTTTATCGCCACGTAATATCCCCGCGCCCAACCTTGCGCCGAAACGGCCGCTCCGAATAATTCTTGCGCCGAAGTGGCTGCGCCGAATCGGCCGCGCCGAATTGGCCGCGCCGAATCGTCCTAGACCCGGTTGGCTGGTGGGAGCGACAAGATCATCTCCGTCTGGGCTGGCTCCCGTATTCTCCTTCCAGGCGACTACCAGGATAGTTTCCAATCAGCATTTGCTGGAATCTCTATATCATAAATTCCGTCTCCCAACTTCATCTCCCTCCTGTCTCCCAAGAACTTCTCTCTCCACTCTCCCGACAATATCTCTCTCAGATCTCCGAACGACTTCTGTGTCCTGCTTCAAAATTCTCTTCCCTCGTAACTTCAATGAGCTCCAGCGGAGAAACATCGAGTACCACACGTTCTCCGCACTGAAGTAAATCAAGATAGTTATCCGTGGCCTTCCGCTGGAGACCGTGGTGAAAGACATCAAGGAGGAGCTCCAGGACCTCTCTTTTGTCGTTGAGGCACTCCACAGGCTGAGTCACCAAAGGTAGTACAGAGCAAACCACAGAACGTGGCTCTGTACCAGGTAGAGTATTTATTTAGCATTAAGATCAAGGTTAAGAAGCTGAGGGCGAGTCGGTGGCCGCCGAAATGCTTCAACTGCCAGATGTTCGGCCACGTGTCTAAACACTGTACGCATCTCCCACTCTGCGTCGGTTGTGCCGGTGCACACGAGACAAGGAAATGAGAGAAGCCGAAACGTGGAGATCGGGCATAATTGTAATGCGAGGAGTCCGGCCACTGCCAACTGGAGAGGCTCTAAAAGTATGTGAAATCTTTTCAGGTCAACAAGAATGCACGGGTGGCAGAGACTGCGAAAGTGGTTAAGGACATCGCCAGTTTAAGAAAGAAGGCGGCCGAAGAAGCAGAGACCAGGAGCCATCGCCGACAACAGGATCACAGCAACAGGAACCCCTACTGACTGTGACCGGAATCCATAAGATTAATGGCCGAGTTCAGGAAGAAGATTCAGGCCATGATGATGCAAATAACTACGTCATTTAATCAAATGACATTGCAGATGTTTCGCTCTATGATGGGGCAACACGTAGCCAGTGCAAACCAAACTGTAGAAACCAGTCTGCAGAATTTAGACATTTCTTGACTAATACAAATATCGACGTTTTTTTGTTTCAGTACCCACCTGAAGCCCGGAGTGGCAAATGGAGTTGCAAACTACTGCTGCTACCGTACGGATCAACTCGCCGCCGGTGGAAGAACGGCGATATACGTGAAGATGTGCATCCCGCATCACCCCATCGCGCTGCAGCCAACGCCAACCATCGAGACAACGGGAAAAGTCCTGGAGACGCGCAGTGGAGAGTTATGCGCCTTTACCCACAGACTCATCGGATAGCCAAGGACGACGTTCAGCAGATTCTTGACGTGCGGCGAAAGGTCGACTTTATGGGTGACCTCAACGCCAAACACACGCAGTTGAACTCACGTGTGCATCGGTATTGGTATCACGTTACAGCGAGTGGATATCACCGTAACGAAAGGAGTAACAGGTATCTGGAAATTTTATACACTACATGAACTGACATCTGACCACAATACCGACATTTTCAGGATGCAAGCTGACATCGACCTCGTGGAGGCACCAAGAAACTTCGAGAATGCCAATTGGGATAAGTTCAAGAAAGGACTCGCCAACGCCATCCCAGCAGCTCCGGACATCGAGTCTGTGGTGGAGTTCATCACGGAGATGGCCGCCCACTACACCAACGAATCTGTGAGATCCAGACGGCCCTATACGCCGAGGAATGGCGGCCTTCCTACGAGCAGCATGGACCTCATCCGAAAGACCTTGCACGTGGACAACCCGGCTAAAGCCCAGATGAACCGGCTAGTCCGCGAATCAGAGCTGCGACCCAAAAGCAAAGAGATGAGCAGTGGAAAGTACTCCTGGCAAGTCTTAGCGTGGCTGACGCGACTCTCTGGCTGGTCACGAGATGGTTCGTCAAGAAAAGGACTCGGATACCTCCACTCATAGGCAGCTACGACACGCCATTCATTCATTCATTCGGAAAAGGCATAAACGCTCGCTGACACCTTCGAAAATAACTTTCGCCCTGTCTATAATCCTTTAGATATAGAGCAAGTTGAGTATGTAAACAAAGTACCTAATTAATTACTTATCCAGAAAAAGCAACGACGACCACGAGATTCCAGAAATAACGACCTACGAACTCCACGGAATATCCGAACATCCTTCTCCGCAATGTACCACCGGAAGTCGTCATCTGCATTAGGGATGTGCTCAACGCAGCCCTTAGACTACGTAGATTTCCTCGAGCATGGAGACATGCAGTAAATGTCGCCGTACCGAAGCCAGGGAAGGACTGGAAGAACCTCAACAACTATAGCCCGATCTCCCTGCTGCCTATGCTCTCGAAGATCTTCGAGAAACTGCTGCTGGTAAGAATACAGGAAAATATTGCAGAACTAAAGCTAATTCATGCCATTCAGTTTGGTTTTAGGAAACAACACTCCACGACGCATTACATAATGCGGGTCGTCGAGAAAGTATAGCTCGCCCTAAACTGCAAGAAGCACTGCGGCGTGGTGCTCCTTGATGTCGCCAAGGCCTTCGACTCCGTCTGGCAGTCGGGACTCATGTTTAAACTGGCGAGGTCAGCCATGCCAGTTGTTATGTGCGAACCTTTTCTACCCTTTAATGCACACTTACAGGAAAGGATGTACGAATGAATTTTATTCCATGAAATGAAGGGAAAACATACACTAAATTACAAATTTTCGAGAGAAAAATTTGTAAAGGTCATATCAAATCTTCATAAAACGAAGGAAAACCTTTTATTTTTAATAATTTAATATTATGATAAAACATTCAGGGCAAATGACGCAATGAATATATTCGACGTCACCTTTGGTAACGGGCGTGGATTACGTTTGGGGGATTGCGCTTCTTTTCACACTTCGGAAAATAAGTTTTTCATACATTAATAATGACGTCACAGTTCGATAGCACACGCACATGGATTAGATTTAAGATGTACACCTACAGAAAAACGACGAAGGAATGAATATTACTTATTTTCTGGAAAATCAGGAGCGGAACTTGAGGGTCGTACACGTCACTAGTTGTGCACCAATCACGAGATGGGGATTAACACTCCTCCAGTTCCAAATTCTCTACCAGCGTATGATAGAAGGAAGAGGTCGATGCCCAATTACTTGGGAACTGGCTAGGACTGAGGACGGTCAACCATTTTTACGTTTTCTGCATATCTTACGGAATATTGACTCGTCATCATTGGCGACAACGAAAATTGTATCAAAAAAGGAAGGCAGACAGTGACTCTGACAGTCACTCTGATACTGACTCCCACGAATGTTTTATCATAATATTAATTTCTGCAACATAGAACCTATATTTAATTTATTGTAATAGTAGTTTGTAGTATGCCTGAGAAAGTCTCAAAAGGGAGACGAACCGTCGTCTTTAATTAAATAGTAATAAATTTATATGCTGATCTATTGGCCGTCTTTATATTTATTGAAATAAACTAATGTTATATTTTTCGCTACACAACCTGGCGTTCAATTAAGTCCCCTGAAAAACCTGGACAAAAGTTTATCATTACGTTTCAAAAGGAGGAAAATAATCGTTATACAATACGACGAATTTTATATCAAATAAAATGTTAATTATCTTAAACTAAGACATTCTAATGTTTTTATATATTAATATGACTTGATAAACTTACAATAAACTACACAATTATAGTGATAAATATTGTTTCTTTGCTCGTCATACCCATATTCTTACTAATAATAATATGTTCGTCATCCACGAAAGTCATCAATCAATAATATGGATATTACATATCGCGGCAAAGAATACTAATCATTACTATATTACAATATTTAAAATCTTTAATAAATGTACCTCAGGAAGACCCAAATATGGGGAAGAAACATTATAGAAATTTAATAAATATTTGTTTCTGTGAATTATTCCCTTTTTATTATATTTTATTCTTTTAAAAATCTAACGCTAAATGATTTATAACTTAAATTATTGACTATATATCATGGCTTACTTCTGATTTAAACGTGTATATATGAATGTACAACAGGAAGGTAAACTTTGTGTTTGAGTGAACTCTGATTTGAATCATTAAGCTACCAAAACTTCTTAAGAATATAAATAATTATAATAATACTCCCTAATAGTTTACAATATTTCTAGATGTAATGAAATTACTTTGTTTTTTTAATATAAAATAAATTATAAATGTCTTAAATAATTTTAAAAGGGTCCTGCACGATATTACAAATAAAGAAAGCAATTAAAGGGGACGATTTTTAAATCTCAGGTTTAATTAGACAGAGCAGAGATTTCGCTCACTTGACGAACCTGTTTTGTTTTCACTCCCGTCTCGATGCAAGTAACTAGGCGACACGGAACTTCCTTCTAGTTGAATGCAAGTGTAAAGTGGGAGGAACTCGTACTGCCGGTAATTGAGGAAGCACAGTTTTTCTTCCTACTTCCCTCTAGCCAACCTTGTCCTTAACACCTTCTCATTTTCAAATCATCAGCTTATTTCTCCCTTTCAAAATACGTTGGACTCTTTAGCTCTCTCCTCCGTTCCAGGTCCTGATCAACTCTCCATCTCTACCTCCTCGCCCTCTCAACGCCTTGCTCTACACTGCTACTCTGCTTCCTCGATTTCTCAACGTCGTGCACCATACTGAATAGTTTTCAACTCTTCACCTTCGCAGCTCAATTCGCATATCCCTTCTACTAAGGAAAACGATATCCCACGTGACGTTTGATCCGCCATCCTCGTGAGTCCTTCGTCCGGCGCGGGAAACTTTTCATGACACAAGGAACAGTGTCCTTCAAAGACATTTTGCATGATGAATGCTCCTTCAGCCAAAATCAAGCTTAACGTTATAAATACGCACATAGGATTATATCTGGACCGCCAACCTGGCGCCGGTTAAAACTCTTCTTACCTGGCTGTCGCCAGTTAGCATGTTCTTACAGAGTTTTATATCATTCAAAATTCCATAAATTAGAAAAATTGGGGAGGGTCCTACTGCGCTACAATATTAATCAGTTATTTTAATTTTTTCCGTAACCAATAAATATAACTTAAGTTTGTTACAAATTTTCTCGTTTTCCAGAGAGTATTGTAAAAGAAGAATCCCCAAAGTTCATATAAACCATCAAGTTGCTGTAATTTGGCCGGTTGAATGAGCAGTATAAATAGTTTATTCTTATTGTGGACTGTGCCATGTCACTCGATTTGAAATATTCACGTTGTGCTATGTTAATCAGTTTTAATTAAATAGCAAATAGTCATAATTTCAATCTTTAAGGATTATAAACACTTTAATAGCAAATAGGACTGGTACATTAAATATATTGGCAATTCTTTAATTTTTTATTTAGTTATTTATGTTCGCAAACACTAGGGTTTAAACTTAAATATAAACAACTAAAATATCAGGACAATTTTCAGTATTACCACCGAAAAGTTATCAATCTACAAGTATTAAATAAACTTGGAAAGTATGATTGTCGTGTATTACGCAGCATGTCATGTTCTTTGAATGTAAAATAAGTTGTTTGTAAGAAATTATTCGGGGTTATGAGAGTTCGTGAACTTAGCTCTAACATTCAAGATTGCATTTAAGTTGTAGTTAATCCCAAAGTTTTGGAGGAAGGTTGGTAATGTGCTGTTATATAAGAATAATGAAGAAAACAATCGAGATTCCGGGTTATGTAAGTCCATGTGTTTTCTTTTGACATTCAATATTTAACTCTTTGTTGTAGTTCAACCCTATAGCTGCTGGTTGCTCCAACTATGGAAGCCGTCAGCTCTAATCTCCCGGTACCTTTAAATCTTGTTTAAGGGCCATTGGGTGAGCGTGGGATTTCACCTCTCTAAAAAAAACTTTTTAAATTTGATCTTTTTCTACTACGTGTTTCTACTTTTCTTTTCTCACTTCTTCAAATCTTTCGCTGCGCCCTCTATTTTATAAAAAAAATTCATGTCACCAAATCTCTTGACATACTAATAATGTATTGAAGTGACACTACGGACTTTTGGGATAAATGTTCTTTAAAAAATCTGCTTAATAATAATTCTAGGTACCATGCCCCGTTAGCTACTTACTAACGTCCTTTTCATCTTTTGTTCAGTTCCTTTCTTGTCAATTTTTCTGTATCCTCCTCGCTTATTTCCTCACTCTTTAAGTTATAAATTTTAAATACTCTGTCCATGTTCCATTTTAAGCGTCCTTGACTCCCTGCTTTCGTATTTCCGTATCCAATAGAGACTGGAGACAACAGATCAGGATAGAATTTGTCGGTGATGTACAATTACTGTATCTCATAATTATCCTTAGAACCGTTCCCTGGCACTTTTTATATTACTTCTTAAGCAATATTTTTCCAAGTCTCTTAGTTTCGGAACCATATGAGGTAATAGGAATAAAAAGCGATATACAATCAGTGGGATCTCAAATTATTAGTCTTAACCATTACCTTATTATGAAAATGATTCCGTTTAAAGAATGAATGCAGTGATGAGTAATCACGCCAATTTTTGAAATTTGTGAACTCGCAGCGTGCTTACATAACTGCTCAGACAGGTGTGAGGTGTTGAAGAGACTATGTATACAGCACGTCATCAAGTGATGATAGTACTCTTAAAGTTCCAAGTTTCGTAGGGTTCAGTCGCTGCTTTGACGTCAGGAGGAAACGCCACACCAACAGTGATATTCTTTTTGTCGGGTTACAGACTACAATACGGTGATCGTAAAGCAGGCAACTCCCCTTTAAAGCATGGGAAGGGAATTAAAACGGAGGGATGTGGAAGGCACAGCAAGGTAGCCAAGGGTTGACTAAGGCCCACAGGCTTTTACACCTATAAGAGATGTAGTGAAAACCCTATAAAACTGCAGTAGTTATTTCCGGCTCTTTATCCTGGTTAGTTCCTCTATCCACCCATCTCTTTCTCCTATGACAACACATTTCGAAGTCTTCTATTCTTTTCCTTTCTTCAACACCTATCGTCCACGTTTCACATCACACTTCTTAGAAACATTTTTTCCTAATATTCATACTTCAATTAGCCGTAAGTAAATTTCTCTTTTTTGCGAAAGCCTTTCTTCCTGTGCTAATCTACTCTTTATGTCTACTATATTTCTACCATCCCAAGGTATTACGCAGAATTCCTTAACTTCCTTCAAAATATCCGTTCCCAATATAACACCCTTTGTTATTCCATTATTTCACATACTTTACTCCATCACCTTAATTCCGCCCCTATAAATCCTTGTGTTCTACTCTTCCTCCAGGACCACTTTCATGCCATTTACTATGGTTTACAAGCCTTCTTCTGATTCCCCTAATACCATAATGTTGTTGTGGTATTCAGTCCTAAGATTGGTCTGATGCAACCCTCCATGCTAACCTGTCTTCCGCGTGCCTGTTGATTTCCTTACAACTAGCGAAACCCACATCCTCCCTAATCAGCTTAGTGTATTCCATCCTTGCCTCCCTCTTTTGTTCTTACCCCACACACTTCCCCCTTATCTAATTTTACAATACACTCGTGTCTTAGTCAGCGTCCTCCATATTGTTCGCTTTTCCCCTATTGTTTAGAACTTCCTCGTTAGTGATTCTATCCACCTATCTGATTTTCAGCATTCGCCTTTAGCACGACGTTTCAAAGGCTTCTATTATTTTCCTTTCCCTGTCGTCCACGTTTCACTCCCATATAACGCCACGCTCCATCGCTCCATACGAACATTTTTAGCAACGATTTCCTAATGTTCGTATTACCCGTAAGTAAATTCCTCTTATTCTCGAAAGCCTTCCTTTCCTGTACTATCCTACTCTTTATGTCTACTGTACTTCTACCATCCCTAGTTATTACGCTTCCCAAGTTGCAGAATTCCTTAACTTCTGGCAAAATATCCCTTCCTAATCTAACAATCTTTGTTATTCCACTGTTTCCCATACTACTCTCCATTACCGTGGTTTAATCCTCATATTGAACTCTTTCACCAGGACTACGTTCATGCCATTTCTTATGGTTTCCAAGTCTTCTTCTGACTCCCCTAATACTACAATATCGTCGGCAAAGCTTAAGGTTTTTATTTCTTCTTCTTGCAGTATGATTCCTTTTCCATATTCCGTTTTAACTTTCTTCATCACTCATTCTATATATATGTTAAACAGCATAGCTGCATCATTGTCTTACTCCTTTCTTCATTACGGCTTTCTTTTCTTGGTATTCTATTCAAATACTACCGCCTGTCTTGAGTAGAGGTTATGTATTAGCCTCCTTTCTCGTAATGGTATCCCAGTGCTCTTCACGTTAACATCATTGGCAATGCTTACGGTTTATATTTCTTCTCCTTGAATTTAGATTCCCATAACATTTATTTTTAACTTTCTTCGTCGCCTGTTCTAAATTTAAGTTAAAGAACAAGGACGACAGAATGCATCCTTTGCTTACTCATTTATTGATTTCAGTTTTCTTTTCTTGATCTTCTATTCTAATTATTGCTGCATGTTTTCAGTATTATAAATAATATACTTGAAAAAAAGATTCCGTTCCGTGTATTTATATACGCGGGACTATTATATATATATATATTATCGTTTCATATATATATATATATATATGAAACGATAAAATGGAAATAATCTAAATTATGACTATTAATGATTTTCTACGTTCACGTGCATCAAATATATGTTATATGATTTGCTTTATATTTACTGATAGCAGAATGTCCTTTATGGTTCAACGATCTACCAAGATTTTTGAAATTAACGTTATCGAAGTAATAAACTAATCTTCAGATAATTATAAATCATACATCGAAAGCTTAATCATTTTTTTTATTTACGCAGTTCAAATGGTCGATCCACTATAATACTGATTATAATTTCAGAAATTCATATCAATGGATTTCATTATCTCATAGTTTTTTTAGTTTCTTGATTTTTTTTCTTTTCGATATATTGAGATATTTTGTAGGTGAATGTTTGCGAGAATGTAGAACTATGAAAGAGATTAACTTTTTATTTACGGTAAGAGAACCGCTTCTTTAGATTTTTCGAACTGAAATAACTGATGTTAGGATCTTAGTATTATTCTTTCCTCCATGGCTCTACAGTCCATTCAGGGACTGGGCTTACGGAGTCGACTGTGGACTGTCTTCTTGCATGACACATTCCGAGTTTGGAGTGACACGTGGTCAGCGTATCGATCCTCCAACAGTCTTAATCCCGGTGTTCGCGACCATGACACAAACATCCAAGCCCATGCCAGGATTCGAACCCAGGACCTCTAGCCTCTGGCTAGCCACTACACACGAGGTCGGCCTCAGTATTATACAAACGGTTAATAAATGTAAATAAAAGGCAATATTGTTTTTTTATAAAATAAAATTCATTCATAAATATAAATGTATACATTTATTACATCAATTATTTTAAAAATCAGTTACAGTGCATGACAAATATTTGTGAAAATTTCAGTCTAAGAATAGTTTATAATCTCTGTGCACGTATATTTTTATTCCATCGTCGCATAATAAATACCATTATAAATATACTCCACTTCATGAGAATGTTAGTAATGCTTCATGATGGCAGTTATTTTATCGTATAGTAGTTCTTTGCTGAGGTCCGACAGAATGTAGTCAAAGTGGCTGTACACTTTCGCTTGAATTTTTATAGGACCGATGCTATTTGAAGAAACATTCTGAAGTAGTAAAACGTCCTGTAAAATAATGTCAGTTAACTATGATACTAATTTTATCAGATAGGCTTTTATAAACGAGGATATATGTTTAAGACAATAAAAATTTTCAATTAGTTATAAATTATTTACAAAATATTGTTTCAATTGCATTCGTCTAAGCTCGCGGTTTATACCGCAGCATTGTTAAACGCAAAGAGAAGAGCATCTATCATAGATGAGGAAACAAACATTGTATTAATATTGCGATGATTATAGTAACTCGGGGAAATATTTTGCTTCGATACATAAGCGATGAGAGTTTAATTATTACGATTTACCTCGAAGCACCATGTAGGATCAAGCAACAATTTATCATAACGGTATATATTTATTACGTTATGAAAAAAGTTGATAAGGATTTAAAAACTAATGTATTTAAGGAGGTATGGCGTCTGAGAGAAATATTTCAGACCCCAATACCGGAATTGGTTCCGCTTTCCGCACATCTCCACACTAATCGAACATACCAAAGTCTTATTTATTAGAGTACGATAGTGGATATTTTATTTTTTAAAGGTAAAATTAGCAAGGGCTGGAGAGATGGAGTGTCACCGAAACGTCGATGCGGAGCCGCCTGTAATCCCCCGTAATCGCTTCTGGTCAGGTACGAATATGATCTGCGTTATTTTTACAAACAGCTGGCGTGGGAATGAGGAGACCCACGAAAACGAGAAAATTTGAAATACCACGTGGTTTCCTTGGCTAATGAGTAGTTGTGGTTTAAACATTTGTCGAGGCTTGTGCACACAGCAGTGAGGCACGAATGAGCATTCGGCCTCCAGAACTTGTAGGAAACTGGCGGGAGCCGACGCTAGGTTCCGGCTGTATATGGAGGGCAACTTGTGACGCTGAAGGCGACGTCGTATAGAGACGCTGGCGGAGAGGTGACGCCACTCTGCAACGAGGTACACTGTCAGGTTTCCAATTCTTGACGTTTAGGAAGGGTATCGCCCACGGTTTTGTTCTTGATATAATATTAGATCTGATTGCTTCGCCAAACCTTAAATTCTTTTGTAAATATTTCCTTCATTGATGTTTCCCCAGTTAAATACTTGTGTGAATAAATTTTCCATTATCTCTTAATTACACTTTTAATTTTAATTCTCAACCCATCCTACATTATAACACCATTATATTTCGAAGTTTTGTAATCACTTACAGTTTAAAGTTGAATTAATTACATCAAAAGCAATTCGATGTACCTTTAAACTGTAGACCGGGGTCCCCAGTCAACCCTTCTCACTTCTACATTATCTTTTTAATTTCCTTCCTATGCTATAAAAAGGATCACCTCGTGTAGTCTTTTACCCAATCCCCCGCTAAAAAGCCTGTCACCCTAAAATAAAAATCCTGTCACCTTAAAATAAAAAGTCTTTCACCGTATGTGGTCTTAGCTATCGCACTTGAGTCTCCCCAGAGCGATGCAGGGATGCTCCTTCTCTCCTTCTAAGCTTTTCAGGTTCTCAAATTCAGAGGCTACTCTGCGTTGTTTGTGAGGAGTATGTACCGGGGTCGGAGACATTGGCCATACAGTAGGAGTTATCTGCTGATTCTATTGGATCAGTCTGCTAACTGGTCGAAGCACAGAGAAACGAATTCTACGACCCAACAGTAAACTACTCTCCCGGCGTGAGACAAGAACCCGGTTTACCTGATTCAGGTTTCCTGGAGTTTTCGATGTGTCTCTTTTAGGAGTGTTCCAGGTATAATACTTAGGGGCCCTTTACTGACTTGCTGTCCCTTCCTCCTGCCCCCCGCCGCCTTTCTTATGTTATTAATGGAGAACGTTCACCTACATTTAGACTGTTACTCTCATAAAAGTTCTATGATTGGATATCCATGAGTTTCGCAGCCGTAAATTGTGGCGAATGTTTACCCTTATTTCTGAATTTAATGAATAATGACATTTAATACCATTAGCCATACTACTAAACTTCTAAGTAAGTCTATTCATACCGTAGCTTTCTGAATTATGGTTGTTCTCAGTCAAGGATACATATGCGAAAAAATATATAAATGAATAGATGCCAACTGAACCTACTTCTGCTGGTGTTTGCTGATCACCTTCCGAGTAGAAGACAGCTAGTGGCACGGTGACGTTGGCAAATTTATATTCTGGCGGTCGAACAGAGCCGTATCGTCTCAGATTTTCTTGTACTCCATAGTCAAAGGCAGCAAATCTTTCTGGAAGTATAGGATTACTTAGACGAAGCTCGTGGAATTATACACGCTTTTTAATAAAGCAACTTTTACTTACTGTTACGGAATATTTGAATAAAATGAATAAAGTTGTTTATAGATGATCCTCCAAACATATGAAGCATGTAAAATACGAGCTTATCCTGTAGAAAAAAATTTAGAAAATGTTTAGTGTTCATAAACTAAAATTATCTTATATCGTAGTACTAAGGTCTTTATGAAATATCTATACTTAAAATTGTTGAATAATTCCATCAAGTGAATAACAGAAATTTAAAGTAGAGATACTCCTTAAAAGTTAATTTCTGAACCGTTAAAAACAAAATTAAATCGTGTTAATAGCTATCCGCCACATATATACAACGTACGAAACATTCCACCTAGACCAATAGTTCATTATACGGGGGGACCTTTCCCCTAATTCTCTCTGTCCATTCAATAAATATGTACCGAAAAATCGGTAACTTGGTAAATATGTATATAGGTTACTTTGTTAACCATGTTACCGAATTTTTTCTTATTATTTCTATACTTTTCGTAATTTAAATTCCCTAACTTCAGATGTATGGTATCTCTTTTTAATTCTACTTTTTACTTGTTGATACTCACTTCCTTCGTATTTTAGATTATTATTTGACTTTATTGTATTCAACACTCGAAAGGACTATTCCACGTGTCCACGCAATTCTTTCGCTCATGTATCAACCCACCTTTTCCTTTATGCCTCAGTAGTTTCCGCGCCATAAATAACATTAACTTTTCTTCTAGATACCTCTTATTGCGTCGTAAGCGCAATTTGGATCCGACAACATGTAGAGACTTTGCTGATGTCATTCAGCAATTTTATGAATTTTGACCATTTTTTGTTAACGATCCTACAGTTTGTCACACAGTTCGTTAAAGAATAATTATCTGAATTTTTAAATCTCCTTTCAATTTTCTTCTCATCGCGGGTTAATTTACGATTAATATTTTCCCTTAGTACATATTTCGATATCTCGATCGCGTAAGCGCCATATTAATATTACGCGACAGAGTCTGAAGTATTTTTGTGTGTGTGCGAAGTACTTATTTTTAGTGGCGGTCTACGCTGAGATCTCGTAGTTGCACAATGAAACAGATCCTTTTCTGGACAATACTTGCCATCTTTTAAATGAATGGCAACGCAGAGTCAAATTCGAAAAAAATTGAATCTGTCAAGCCAAGTTGTTTGCCTGATTTTATTATTGTGGCTGATCCTCGGTATAAATCAAAGTAAAACAGTTTCAACTACATATAATAGCCTATGTACCACAATTCTGAAGCTGTATAATGAAGAAAATAGGTCTGCATCAGAAGAGAGGAGCTTAGCAGGGTTTTATGGCGTAAAATCTACGTTTAAGTAGAAATTGATGTGGTTATCTGATTCTTAAATAACTAATTGTTTAATAATGTAATCGTGTATAAAAGAAAAAACGGATTACTTAATTCCCAATAGCAAGCATCAGTTCTCCAACTTCCTCATCCTGAGTATAAATATTCACATTCCAACTGCCTTTGTGTTTTCTAATCGTTATTGCCAAATTCTCTAAAAAAGCGTAACATATTTGTTTTATTTCCTTTCATTTCTTATTTCATCTTACTCCTTTGTTTACCCGGAATCTTTACGTAAGTTTTCTTTCCACTTTCTAACCCAGACAATGGAATTCCATAAAAATCTTACCACTTTCAAAAATTTTCATACGTATTATCACCATTTATCTTCTTTATTAGTACACAGGATATAATGAAGGCTATAAATTAACTGTACAAATAAGAAGATGATAATACTAGAATTTTGAGAAACGATTTAGATTGAAATTTAACTTATCAACAATTTCAATTACGATTATTGAGAGAGAGGATAGAATGTTAAAATTAAGGAGCAGGTCAAGTTTAGTAACAACAGTGACGACAAACTCCCACAAATCCCAGATCCTAATACGTCATAGGTACCCCTACTTTAGTTTCAGGAACAACGTATTCCGTTCAAAATGGACACTTACATAAGAGTGATAACTATGAAATTTTACTGGCGCAAGGCACAAATTTCCTTCAGCAGTAATTAGTCCTCACTTATCGTCGTCGACTTTATTCCCGTTTTAAATTTTAATCATTGAGGAATGTCCCCGTAGACACCACTGGATTTGTAAATTATTTACCTGTTCTACGCACTCGAAAAACCTGTTGAAAACCACAGAAGTCTTACATGCTGTTTCACAGTTTGTAATTGAATAGATAACACTATTCTTAATTTCACTTATTCCCATATTACAAAATTAGATTCGTTTGATAAATAAATCAATAAAAACCACCTAAAACTTCATTTGAAGATAGAAATAAATGCATAAAATGAAAATTTTAATTAACGTTTTGTTTGATACTGGCAAAAAGCCAGGAGAAAAGGCAGAAAGATGGAAGAAGCCGTATAATGGTGGAAATATAGCTCAATCGGTAGTAGTAGAAGAAGAGCAGGTGGTTGACAAAGAGTTGAGGGACATCATTTTAAGGTCGTAGGTTGATAGGGCCATGGCTGACAGACCTGAGCAATTGCAAAACGCCAGGAATTAATAACATTCCAGCGGAGTTGACAAGATCATCGGGCGAAGGAGCAGTATCATGGTTGTTCAGGATATTTTCGGAAATATACGGAATTGGAAGAATAGCTTTAGTAAAAAAATAATAATACTCATACCGAAGTAGACTGGGGCTGATAGATGCGAACAGCATAGGACAATTAGTTTGCATGAAAAATATTGACGAAAATAGTATATAGGAGGATGAAACGGTAAATATAATGCCAGTTAGGTTTTAGAAAGAATGTAGGAAAAAGAGAAGCAAAATTGACTTTGTGTCTAATTTCAAAAGACAGAATAAGAAAAAAATATGCCAACGTTCATGGTATTTGTAGATTTAGAAAAGGTGTTTGATAAAGTGAACTGGAAAACACTATTATTAAGTATTTTGAAGATGACAGGTATACAATATTACAATATCGAGAGAGAACCTGTACAGAAGGCAGTCAGCAGTAAGTAGAATTGAAGTTCATGAAAAAATAGAAGAAATCAAGAAAGGCGTGAGACAAGGATGCAGTCTGTCATGCTCTTTAACTATATATAGAACAGGAGATGAATAACGTTAAAACAGAATGTTGAAAATGAATCATATTGCAAAGAGAAGAAATAAAAACGGCTACGCTTTGCCGATGTTATTGTAGTCAGAAGAGTCAGAAGACGATCTGGAAACTGTAATAAATGGCATGAACATGGTGCTGGAGAAAGTGTTCAAAATGAGGATTAATAGAGGGAAAACCAAATTAATGGAGTATAGTATGGGAAACAGTGGAATAACAAAGGGTGTTAGATTCGAAGGGATATTTTAAAGGAAGTTAAGGCATTCTGCTACTTGGGCAGCATAATACCTAGGGATGGTAGAAGTATAGTAGACAGGAGTAGAAAAGGACAGGCAAGGAAGGCTTTCGAAAAGAGGAATTTACTTAAAAGTAATATAAGTGTGAATATTAGGAAACAATTACTAAAAATGTTGGTATGAAGTGTAGTGTTATATTAAATCGAAACGTGGACGATAGGAGTTGCAGAAATGAAAAATATAGAAGCCTTTGAAATGTGGTATTATAGAAGAATGCTGAAAATCGGATGGGTGGATAAAATCAGTAACGAGGAATTTCAAAACAAAACTATGGAGGACGTTGACCAAGAGAAGGGATGGATTAATAGGCCACGTTTTAAGAAATGAGGGTCTTGTAAAATTAGATTAGGAAGGTTGTGTGATGTGGAAGTTATCCGGAAACGAAGAGGCTTGCGCAATATCTGTTAGCATGGAAGGTTGCATCAGACCTGTCTTAGGACTGATTTCCACAAAAACCGGTGAGAATATAGTGCTAAATTCCGCCTGTTTGAATAATTAAATGTGTAAAATAGATACGTTATTTAATGTAGAAATTGATAAGTACCAATTACTTTGCTAAGAACTGAGATTTTTGGATATTATAATTATAACCTCGTCTTTAGCAAACAAATAATGTGAACCATAGCACCTAAACTTTCAAAAACATGTTTCTTAAACGTTCGGTGGTGGATAGAAGAATTAGATTCTATGTCCCAAAAGCGGTTAACGTATTTAATGGAAAATTTAGATAACAATTGTATGTTATAAATTTTTATATTATTACTAATAATGCTTGAAATACAAGGCGTGGTCATTTTGAAGATTTTAAAGATTGAGTTACTCACCTTGTAAATGTGTTGACTATTTGTTAGGAACTGGAAAATAGCTAAGCATGTGTCTTGAAATGGCGATCCAGAGGAGCACATATCGTAAATAAAATCAGCCAAACCACCTGTCGCCCTTTTCGCCACAAAATATGGTCCTCTTTCAGAAAGTATGTTCTGCAAAGTAAATAAACAGTAACAATTAAAAATCTTTAAGTTTATATAAAAAATAATTTTGAAACGGAATTAAAAATAATTAGTTTTTAACAACATACTTTTCCTTGTCCTCCAAATTTATAAGTCTATACCAAGCTCTAAACTTGTTGCATCCTGTAGTTTTTCATTATTACAGTGACGTAACATTGATGGCGATGATGATAATAACTTGCAGAATATCGCAACGAAGCATAGATATAGATTTTAAAAAGGAATTTCAAAATACTTCCTCTCTTCATCTCTTCGATAAAATACTCCGAAATGATTAATTGCAGACCATGAAGCTGATGTGATCAGATGTGATGAAGTACAGGTAGAGTCTGTCCGACCAGTCTTGGCGTAACTCATGTCGAAAAACTTTGTGGCGACTGTAATTATATTTCGCTAGAACGCTTGGGAGATTCGCTGATGGGAATTGTGACGTCATCGATTTCTGATAGTAATTCCCTCTCGCTGATCCCCATTGAACTAAGATGCTACCGGTTTCTTTGGAGCTATCCTTTCGGTGTACTATTTTATTGAGAAAACGTTTATCCGAAGATAGTGCAGTTATTATTGAAAGGTATATAGATATTTATTCGCTCAATTTACATGATTACTGGAATAAATGGTAAAACCCATTGCCAATAAATTTAAAAGCGAGAGAAACAAGAGAGCTGTGAACATAATTATGTTATTGCAATTAAATATGTTTGATTGACTTGGTGTTGGCGGTGAATATTAATAGGGGTTAGGGTAGCAGGGGGAAACAGGTGATTGATAATATACATTTTAGTCTGCGGTTGTATGGAGGAGGAGGTGGAGAGGTCTATGGAGTGATAGATGGAGATTTTGATGAGGGAGGATATGGATGATTTTATTGTGGCGGAGATCAGTGGAATTTGGATGTCGTTGAGGATTACCGACTTCCGAAGGTATCATGCGGAGTTGGAGATTGTTCTAAGGATTCTGTTTTATTTGTTTTGAATTGGAGTTGGCAGTTGATCCACAGATGGGGCATGCGTATGACCATATGGGGCGGATTAGGGAGAGGTAAAGTAGCCTTTTGGTGGAGATGGAGATTGGTACGTTTCTGTTGAGGAGTGAATAGAGTCGTTATTTTTTCGTGTTGATTTTGGATGCAAGGTGGGTAAGATGGGGTTTCCAGGAAAGTTTGGAGTCTAGAATAAGTTCAAGGTAAGTGATGGATTTTTTTATTGAAATTTGGGAGCCAAAGAGATAGAATAAATGAGTAAGGGGATGTTTGATTTTGAGGGTGAATGAAACTATTGCTGATATGGAGGGGTTCATACTGACCCTCCAGCCCAGCCTTATAGGTCATATCGTGATATTTGGACGGTACGAAAACCCAAGATGAAGGAAGGGTTTTGGTGGAGGATAGCTATGTCATGGGCAAAATGTATTATTTTAGTGGATGGATGATGGGGGATGTCACGGGAGTAAATGTTAAAGAAGAAGGGGGCTAATAGGCTACCTGGTGGGATGCCAGAGGAGATGGAAAGGTTTTGGAGATATGATTGTTAATTTTTACCGATTACGAGAGGTTAGGAAGATAATTTGAAAGTATTATGAAGAATTTGACGTTCACTTTTTATTTTGAAAAATTGAAAATACGAAAAAAAACTTGACACAAATTTTTTCTCTATCTTTGTTTACAGGGATGAAATTTGTTAAAAAATTATTATTACATTCGTAATCTACGCATCCGGTTTATCTCAATAACGAATTTTCAGGGTCTATTCTCTAATAACCGCAACAATATTGAAGTTCAAAAATGGCACTTTTGAAACGACGTCGTCTCCGACGAACCGCAGACTTCGACGATAATGCTCAAAAAAGCCAGAAATGCATATTTGTAACTGAAATTTTGCATATGTTCATCTAATGTTTCACAACAGAAACTGTCCAAATTTCATCAAAATCAGAAATAGTCGCGCGGGGAACCCTTGGTCACTTGGCATACAATGATCCTGGTTTGTTGCTTAACCTTCTCAAGATTTTCCTCAAACATTGCTGGAGGTAAATTATTCCAATCTCTTGTCATTTTTTAAAGAAGGGAATTTCCCTACGTTCGATTTTTGCTGTCACACTTTGATTCTAAATTTGTGGTCACCTCTTCAAAATAAGGCGGTTATTCTAGCTTACCACGCATATCTTTCCGCGCTTTAATCGTCTTGTATCATTTAAAGAAAGCGCAAAACCTATCTTTCTTTTTGTTGTCAATGATTTTCTTCCTCATTATCGCCCCCGTGGCCCCGTCCCCGTATCAAAAATTGTTCTGATTCCATCTGAAGTTTTTTTAGACCAGAGGTGGCCCAACTGTGACGATCCGCCAAAACTGCACGTTGGACCATAAAAGTGGCGCATAAAATCCTTCAGCCTTTTTGTATTTCGGACGAGAAGTCCTTTTGCATTGTTAAAAGCAATTTATTATAATTAAATAGAATGAATGGCCAAAAGTCAGAAATGAAGAATTTAATAACAGTTCTGACAAACAGAGAGAACAGAATTCCAAGTTCCAAGCTGATTTCACTATCAGGGCCTACAACTGTAGTTCAGAGTTATTTTCACCAAACGATACTCTCTGTCAGCTATAGCAGCATCACGCTCTCGTACAGGAACATCATTATTCTTGACTTTTATAGATTGGATCTTCATTAAACTGGCGTAAAGTAATTAATTTAACTCCGTCGAAGTTATTCCGTAACGCCCCTTAAGCGAAGCTCATTGTATACTCATATCTATTTACCATCCCCTAACCATGAACGTAAGACGGTATAAAATGTGCTCGAGTCGTATGGTGCATATCAACTCTTCTGTCAAAAAATTGGCGCTGGATATGCAAAAGCTTGGCCACGTCTGTTCTAGATCCTCTATGTGGTGTTCACTATAAGGATCCAAACAAGCTGAACCATACTCGAGTGAGAAACAAACCAGAGTTTTTTCAAATTTTCACATTTTCATTCGTGTTTCAGAATTAACTGGGTACTTCTCACCCTAAATTCTAGCTCAAATGTTTTATCTTCGTCCCTATTTATGCTATAACGCAATAATATATGTTCACCGTATTTATTAAACGTTATTGGCTTGCCTTCATCACTATTTATTTTACTTGCATCAGCCAAACTATTAAGTCTTCCAAGTCGTTTTGTGATTCACATTCATCTGAAGAAAAAAAGCCCAGTTTTAAAATCAACTATATACCTCGTCTTTGTTGCTAAACACTTCTTCTTCTGAAACTATTAACTAATAGTTCATGCAGATGATCTATATCAGCTGCCCATAAAAGCCACAACAGTGGCACGCACAGCGAGTGGATAATCAGAAATTTGTTAATTGCACAATATAATTTAATTAGATTATTTCTGAACTCCGTTATGTTCAGAGGGAACTTTTTATTAGTCCTCCGCAAGTCACAGTTAATTTTACCTTATGACTCGTTTTAGAAGAAAAATATCAATATTTCTTATTAAAAATAGACAAAAAATAAAACTATAATATAACATTGCGTGGACATATTTCGTATACTTTTGTCATTTTTTATATATCGATAGTTGGATATGATTCTGACAGTATAGTGTGGTACGTGATTGTTTCGTAACATATAAAAATAAATTTAATTAATTTTCTTATTATTATTATATTATATGTAAGAATTGTGATCTAAGCTAGAAGAAGTCGGGACCACGAATGAACGCGATTGGTTATGACGAATTAAAGTCATCTTATCGCCCAGAAAACGGGAACATTAAGGTTCGTAAAGCTGTTTGGGTGAGGGGGCTTGAAGGTCTGATTAAGGTAGAATTGGGGGTGACAGATAAAAAGTACTACGGATCTATCTGGTCAACCCGGGTAAGAAAGGGAATGTGTCCTGGCTTTGGACCTTCCCCCTGTTTATATTATCTATTGCGAAACAATGGGAGAGTTTTGCCCTAGAGGTCGGAAACTTTAATAATACGGCCAAGCAATTTCAAAAGAAGAGTAATGGTAAATTTATTGGGCCTCTACACACCATAAAGACGGAGAAGAAAAACAGCGGCCACAATTCCGAAGGAAACCCCACTGAAAAAATATGTTCCAAGCTACCCCATCCACAAGGAGGGCGTAGAAATCACACGCCCATGATGAGAAATTATTGGTACGGAGCGCGGCTTGCAGAGAGAAACCAGGGGGTTCTTGGAGAGAAGGAGCAGTCAGACAGGCCGAATTTTCAGGCAGCAGTCGTTCTAAATTTTATGGAGAGCAGAGTCCTAATTTGTAGAAGAGCAGTCGATACAAAGTTCTAGAGAGCGCTAATGGGACTTAGTACATTAGTCCGGACAAAACTTCAAAACAAGGTCATCCAGAAGAAGATAAAAAACTTCAACCATAGTCGACGAGCATCGCTGGACAACGAGCTGATTACCTCCGACGCTTGGAAGAATCCCCAACGATCACACACAGGACGACGCTCAGTCATCACCAGCAACCAGCAGTGACGTCTTGGTGAAGTACTGACCTTAATTTTTTCTCGCCTCTGGTCGCGTCTATTTAAAATTCTCGTTTATCCCCATTTTTTGCAATTTTACCCACTAATTGTTAGCATTCCCTGAGATTAAAAATATTCATGTCCCCGATTGAGTCATCGAGGGCCAAATTAAATTCAAAGTAAAATAAATTACTTTTGTTAAATTTATATTAATAATTATTATTTCCACCTTTGCCTAATTTTAAGTTTAAATGTTAAAGTTTTTCTATCCCTTATATAACTCATCGTAATAACAATCGTCATAATTAAATTAATTTCCCCAACCTAACATAAATATCAAAAACCCGTACCACAATAGACTGTACTACAATAATTAATTTAGCTCGGCAAACTTATGGTTTACTCGTGTTCTCGAGAAGCTTTGGTTGTTGCATACTCACGGTGTAGCTTTCGGGCATGTTGAAAATATATTTTCCGAGAGCACCGTCTATGTGGAAGCCGTAAACACTGGGAGCCAGCATGAAAGCCGCCCGAATGTGACGCTGCTCTTGGGGACGAGTGGCCAGCAACGCGTAGAAGACGGTTCCTCCCATGGAATGGCCCACAAGAAACACGCGTGCTTCTCCACTGGTTTCCCGAGCGAGCTTCAACACCGCAGGGACGTCGTACCTAGCAATCTCGTCGAACCTGCGGAAACACAAATAACGCTTGCCTTAAAAATGTTACACATTTGTATAATTTATAAAGAAATTCTTTAAAAGTCAACAGCTCTATTCTTCATCACTAGCAACCAACTTTCAAACTAGAAAAAAGTAATAACTGACTGTTCCAATGAATCGAAATCAATTAGACAAGAGTTACAGAGTCTGATTTTAATGTCAATCAGAAAATTTTCTAACTCAACATATTTTGCACAATCGCTTATAATAAATTTGTCAAATAAATGACGCGGAATACTTGGGAACGGAAGGTTTAAGGCCACTTAGATTAAGATTGTCACTAGTATAACCTTAGAGAATATTTCCTATCTTAAAAGGTAATGAATTACTTTAATTTGAATAAAAATACTTACAAAATTTAAAATATGGATGCAATAACCGAAAAATTCAATCATAATCCATCCATTTTAGTAGATTCTTTCAAATACATGAAACATAGGAATCATACTGCAAGGAGAAGAAATAAAAACCTTACGCTTCATCGATGATATTGTAGTATTAGGGGAGTAAGAAGAAGACTTGGAAACCATAAGAAATGGCATGAACGTGGTTATGGAGAAAGAGTTCAATATGAGGATTAAACCACGGTAATGGAGAGTAGTATGGGAAGCAGTGGAATAACAAACATTGTTAGATTAGGAAGGGATATTTTGCCAGAAGTTAAGGAATTCTGCAACTTGGGAAGCGTAATAACTAGGGATGGTAGAAGTACAGTAGACATAAAGAGTAGGATAGTACAGGAAAGGAAGGCTTTCGAGAATAAGAGGAATTTACTTACGGGTAATACGAACATTAGGAAATCGTTGCTAAAAATGTTCGTATGGAGCGATGGAGCGTGGCGTTATATGGGAGTGAAACGTGGACGACAGGGAAAGGAAAATAATAGAAGCCTTTGAAACGTCGTGCTAAAGGCGAATGCTGAAAATCAGATAGGTGGATAGAATCACTAACGAGGAAGTTCTAAACAATAGGGGAAAAGCGAACAATATGGAGGACGCTGACTAAGACACGAGTGTATTGTAAAATTAGATAAGGGGGAAGTGTGTGGGGTAAGAACAGAAGAGGGAGGCAAGGATGGAATACACTAAGCTGATTAGGGAGGATGTGGGTTTCGCTAGTTGTAAGGAAATCAACAGGCACGCGGAAGATAGGTTAGCATGGAGGGTTGCATCAGACCAGTCTTAGGACTGAATACCTCAACAACAACATGCAACATACTTTTTTCAAAAATGGCCGCCGCGTTCGTAGATACCTGCAAACGTGAAAAACGGCGTGCGCGCTACAACAAATTTCTAAATTATTGACGACTGTATCTTATCGAATCAACCGCACCATGTTCAGTACGTTCAGTCCTACACATTAGGTTCATATTTAAAAACCTAATATTATTTTTTCATGTATTCTGTGTACCACGAATTTGTCGATTCCAAATGATGAAAATTCCATTTTCGTAGGCTTATTTCTCCAAGAAGAAACAGTTTGCGAACTTCAATAATTTCCGTGCTTTTACATACAATAGTGTAGTTATTCTATATAAATTATGAATGGTAACTGACGTTTCCTTTACAAATCACACTCCTTTAAAAATGAGATTCTTCGATGTTTTTAAATGTTTGAACTGCTATATCTCTCTTGGGCATATAAATAAGAATCTGTAACTTGTTCACATAATAGTTCTCTATAGTAGCAAACTACTATATAAATTTAAATTTTGAGAGGTTAAAAGTAAGTACCCAGATATCAAAATTAGTAGATAGAAGTTTTGAGATTGTGACATAATCTTTCCTAGGAGATTTAAATTCGGATATATTTTGCTGGCGATTTGTAGTCTATTGTAGAATTTCTGTTTGAGTTTCACTGTTTCATTTTTTTAATGTAGTTTAATTTGACCTCCGTGTGCAACTCTATTGTTCTTGTTGATATTAATTTCTTCAGGACCCAACTTATGCATCTGAAGAATATGGATGTAAGAGTTTGCTGCTGTACCCCATATTGATATTTAATTATAGTTATTTTAAGCCGTTTATGTAGGTGTTTGGCCCTGATCAGGGGTACAGGATACCGATAGTTCTCTTATCTTTTTTATTAACTTCCATTATGTGATTTTTGAATAATAGTTTTCTCTCAAAGAGGACACCAAGGTATTTGCAGGGTGTTTGCCATGGAATTATGGTATCATTAATTGTCACGTTAGGGAGGCCGGATGTTGGTTGTCATAACTACAGTTCGTTAACTAGCGGCTGTTCAGGAAGTAGAACCGGGTCCGAAGAAGTGGCAGTTCGTGAACTAGAATTGTGGTGTTGTTTATTGTAAGGTTTGGGAGGCCAATTTCTATTCAACAACGTCTGGTGAAAAGCATAGCTTGGTATTTGTTTCCATTTAATTTCATTCCTTGCACCAATTTAACATTTTATCTATTTGCTCCTGAATCTTTTTTATTGACTTTGTAGGGTTTAGAACTGTGGAAAAGATAGCAGTATCGTCAGAGAATTGGAGAACTGAAACATATTTCGTTTTTGGAAGGTCATTCATGTATAAATTAAATAAAGTTGGTGCAAGGACAGAACCTTGAGGGATTCCTTTAGTAGCTGATGCTGGAAAAACGTCCTGAAATTCTAACTTGAAAAGTCCTATTTTGTAAGAAGTCTTGGATTAACAGAACTAGTTTTGATGTCAGTTTAAATTTAATCATGTCTGCAATTAACTTATTATGATTGACTCAATCGTAGGCTTTTTATAGATCTACAAGATGTAGATGTAGAATTTTGAATCCGTGTTGTTCAGGTTTTAGGATATTGTTTTCGATTAACTCGTATTGAAGTCCTTTATGAATAACACTTTCGAGCATTTTTCCTACCGTAGGAAGAGGCTGATTGGTCTATGGTTATTTGATAGTGAAGGGTCTTTTCCAGGTTTTGGGATACGTTGGACTATTTTTTATCCCATTAACGATGGGAAGGTCCAGGTAAGTAGTATTCCCCTGTACCGGACCTATTTGTCCTTGCCAGGTGGATATATGTAACTAGTTATATTAACATTAGGGGAAAATGTTGAAAAACCCCTACATGGATTCAAGAAAACTTGTGATGAGGCTCAACGGAAACTTGTATGTATGCTCTGGTTTTGTGGTAGTTTTACCTAGAGACTTTAGGTAAGGGTACCGCTTTTTGACTTTTTGAAGCCTATTAAAGAATCTTTTGGTCAGTCTGCATATTTCTTCGTTGATGATGTAGTGGATGTCAACTATTTTTGCTTGTCCTGTTATATTAAGTGCCCATCTTAAACAGCGGTTTTGGAAATGTGTGACTTGGCGGTTGTTCCCCCAGATCTGGCAGCCGTAGGTAAGTAGTGGTCTTAGCATGGATTTTATGATTGTAGACTTGTGCCTTTTACCTAGGTGACTGGCTCTAAGCAGAGAGTAGAGTAGGCCGATCCTCTTCTTTGCCTTCTTATTGATTTCTTGAATATGATCTTTGAATAGGAGATTACCATCCAAGAGGACTCCTAGATATTTACATGACTTATTCCAGGGCAAAACTGTGTCCTCAATACTGAGGTTTGGGATAAGGTCATCTGGACGTCTACTATGCCTTGTGAATAGGATGGCTTGGTATTTGTGGTTGTTTAGTAACATCCGGTTCTCGCAGCACAATTTCACCATTTTATTTAGTTGTGATTGGACTTTATTTGTGCTGTTTGTCGTTCTGGCGGCTCTCAGATTTTTCATAAAAAATTTTGCCCACAAAAACCAAATACAATAAATCATAAATAATAAACCCACCTGACAAAGGAAAATTAGCTGATACTGTGGAGAAAAAAATTCGATATGTCATTTCCAGCTTAATTTAAGTTAAAGAAATAAAAAGATATTTTCATAACCTGATGAAAGCCATAAGACTAGAGCTGTGAGTTATTATATTGAATCACAAAATTACTGTCTCTAATTTTGGTACTTTACATTGTAATTTGTACACTATAAAACCAGATGTTTATACTTTGAAAAATTGTTCAGCAAGAACATTGTCTCGGTGACAGGAAATTAAGAAGTGGTTTTTCCCGGCTCCAGGCTGCCGGACGTGGGACATGCCTGTCTGCGGATTTATAATATTAAGTTTGTTTTGGTGAAGGGTTATTCACCTTTCAAAACATCCGAAGGATGCGTCATAGAAAATTTCCTGCGCTGGACTAAGGACTCATAAGGATTAGCGGAACAAACATCACGTTGGATACCGTTTTCCCTTGGAGAAGGGATATTCGAGTTTAGCTGAGAGGCGAGAAGCAGAAAAATAGACAGAATGGTTCTAGATGTTGAGAGGGCGAGGAGGTAGAGTCGGAGAGTTGTTCAAGACGTTGAGAAGGCGAGCTGGAGGGGAGGAGGGACCTGGAGAATGCAACAAGAGTTGAAAGTGAGATGTGAATTGTTTCTCTTTAGTGGGAAGGTATTGAAATCAGGGAAGGCTAGAGGGAAGAAGGAGGAAAAATTGGGTTTTACTCAATCACTAGCAGTACCAGGTTCATCCCACTTTCCGCCGGCAGAGGGAAAATTCACAATTCAACCCGAAGGAAGAAGGAAGTTCCGGTGGCCTAGTAAAACGAATGAAGGTAAAACAGGTTCGTCAAGTGAACGAAATCTCTGCTTCACGTGGTTACCCCAATGAGTAATTAAGCCTGAGATTTAAAAATCGTCCAAATTAATTAATTTATTTGTTTTTAATAGCGCTCAAGAACCCTTTTAAGTGTCTGTTTTTATAAATAAAATTATTATATTATATCCTAAAGCGTAAGGAATTTAATTAAATAACTGAAATAAAAATCTCTATATTATTTACAATGACCTTCCGAACAGGTAACATAGAAACATTGATTAACTATTAGCTACTGTGAAAACTGTCTATTAATAGAAATATTATGTTTGAAGAAAACTTGCTACATTAATATCAAAATGATTTAACTTGAACGATTCTGTTACTGTCTTATATGAATAATTAATGTAAATAAATATAATACTTACGTGAACTGCCAAAATTCTTTGTCATCTGATTTGAGCTTGACATGTGTATTAGAGTACACATTTCCTCTGAAGTTAGGCACGTACACGTCATATCCGTTTTCAGCGAGAACATATGCTGAGAATAAAAAGTAACTTAATATAATGCATAGAATAGCCACTGAACGTTAGCTTATTGATATTTGTGTTTCTATGAATTGTTACTACAAAATGGGCAACATAACAATCATGGGCACATAAAATTACAAGGCTATAAAATATACACTAGCTGCCCATTGATTATGAAAAGCAGCCTGAAAATGAATAAGCTGAAGATGGGAATTAATACCAAAAGATGGAAATTAGAAAATCTGAAGAAACAGGTGGTGTCTCAAAGTTTCAAAGAAGATAGAAAGAGTAGATTAATACAGAAAAAAACAATGTATAAGAGAAATGGGAACTCTTGAAGAAAGAAATTACTACAGCAGCCGACGAAAAAGTAGGAAGAATAGTTCAGACCAATACAAAATCATGGATAATACAAAAAATAATTGATGAAGGACGTAATTATGAAAATGCGGAAGATGAAATTAGTAAAGAGTAAAACAGGTGCTTGAAGAATGAGATAGATAGAAAGTGCAAAGGAGCCAAATAGGCTTCGGCCATGAGAAATCCAATGCGGATGAAGATTTCATGCTGAAATGGAAAATACACCATGCTTATAGGAAACTCAAAAAAATCGGAGAAGGAAAAATATTAGAAAGAATATCAGGAGAGCGGATGGGAACCCAATTATGGATAAAGAAGAAGCGGCAGAAAGATGGAAGGAATATCTAGAAGAGCTGGATCACGGTAGAAATCTAGATCAGTCTGTAGTAGAAGACGATAAAGAGGTGGATGATGAAGAGTTGGGGGACAAAAGTTTTAGGTCGGAGTTTGATAGGGCCATGGCTGACAAACCTCAGCATTTGCAAAGCGCCAGGAATTGATAACATGCCAGCGGAGTTGATAAGATCATCGGGCGAATATCATGGCTGTTCAGGATAGTTTGCGAAATCTACGAAACAGGAAGAGTACCAGAAGATTTTAGGAACGACATAATTATACCCATACCGAAGAGGACTGGGGCTGATAGATGCGAACAGCACAGGACAATTAGTTTAGTGTCTCATGCAAGCAAAATATCAACGAAAATAGTATATAGGAGGAGTTAAGTGAAGATCAGTTTGGTTTTAGGAAGAATGTAGGGACAAGAGAAGTAATATTGACTTTGCACCGAATTTTAGAAGACCGAATAAGAAAGAACCGGCCAACGTTTAAGGAATTTGTAGATTTAGAAAAAGCGTTTGATAATGTGAACTGAAACACAGTATTACGGATTTTGAAGAAGACTTAGGTGCGAGCATACGGTACTAGTATTTTTTTACGAATACACAATTTAACAACCTTTGAACATAGGTCAGTAATTGGCTTTCGGAGATATTATGCGAGTAGCAGAGAAACTATTTTTTGGGGGTTAATAGGCTACATGAGGGTGATCCCGAAGCAGGCAACTCTCCTTTAATAGTATAGGAAGGGAATTGAAAAGGGGGGGATGCGGAAGGTAGAGCAAGGTAGCCAAGGGTTAACTAGGGCCCCCGGGATATGGTTTAAGGATACTACCCGGTGTTTCATCTAAAGAGATGCAGGGAAAACCCTAGAAAACCTGCATCAGGTGGGTCGGGCATTGGGTACTATTCTCACGCCCTTCCGAATGACGGGGGATGAGTTTGCTGTGGGGTCGCAGCATTCCCTTCTCCATGTCTCCACCACTTGCAGGAGGCAATTGGCCGACTGATCCAATGGGATCAGCGGACAACTCTTGCCATGTGCCAAAGGTCTTCGACCCCAGTACATATACCTCCTAAAATAGGTGAAAACTGCTGTTAAAGTATTTGAACTGCTAGATAGAAACAGCCACTAGTGAATGTTCAGCTTGAAGAGATAGTGACAAGAATGAATGGAAGACAACTATCAGGGATCCCTACAAGTGATCACGTAGTGCACCAAAAACTGTATCGTTTGGGATATGGTTGACAAAGACAGCAATGCGCTCTGTTGGACAGTCGAGCATTAGCAAAAAATAATGTGTAGTCCGATGAATGACGTTTAGAATCGCATCATTCATTTGGCAATGAGAAAGCATGGACATATTTCAGAGAAATTAATTGAAGGAAAACCATTGATTGAATAGCTCAACGTGTATAAGTATGTTTGCTGATAGAGTTAATCATGTTGATTGCGTATCTCAATGGACCCGCGTTCGACCACTGTGTTCGTAATGTGCAGTTGCCTTAGGAACCTACTTTCATTATTAATTTCGTACATAATTGGTCTGTTTTTTTGTAGTTCTACAACAGGCCTCATCTTTATGAACTTACAAAGTTCTTTTACAAAATTCTTCTGTTATTTTTTACAGTCAAGGGTTAAAGAAGATGAAAAGAAATTTGTAGTTAGGTCAAACGGAGAGGATTATTGGAGCGATTGTATATAGAAGGGAAGAAAGAACAGGTACTCTATTTTTAAGGGAGAGTAGAAACATTTTAAGTAGTAGCTGCTTCTTACAATATTATGTATTCATTAAGCATTTTCCGAACTAACAGTTTACAATTTTTTTCAATTTTCTATTTCTTCCATCAAATTGGAAGCCTGCAGAGGGTTTGTAAAGCAAATTGCACATTGTGCACATCACGCACCCTGCGTACGTTTTACCATCAATGCTGCGCGGAGACTGACTTATTTCTCCTGGGCTTCCCTTAGAAATGATTTACGTTTTCCTTCCTCCATCTCCACTTTTTTAGCACAGCTTTCTAACTCCGATTTCTCTCATTATCCAGGTTCCGGGAGATGAAGGTTTAACCTGCCTTCGTCTCGTGTTGTTTATTCCTACTTATACTACCAGTTTGATGTCTAAGGGTCGGGATTTTTATTCTTGTCTATTTCATGTTGAATGTTTATGCTTCTTTCCGGTTCCTGGGTATACCGGTCCAGGAGACAAGGGTGAGAGTTTATCTGTTTCTCAATATATCTTTGGGAGACCCAAAGAAATGTCGATTGTTTGAAGCAGTTACAAACGTCTTCCTCTCTGCCCATTGTTCAAACAAAATCAATTCTGCTTCTTGTTTTGTATTTGATGAAGTTTTTTTCTAAGTCGGTGTGAAGTTATCTTAGGAACCTTTTTTTTATTCTTTATTTAGTACATAATTGGTCTGTTTTCTTGTACTACTGTAGCAGGCCTCATCATAATAATCTTACATCTCCTACAGAGATAATATGATCTTCCTAGATCAATCTGGGATATCTGGATAGTTATATTTTTTAAGACTGATATTAAATAAGGATCCCTGATTACAGCTTTTAGATCCATGTCCTTTAAGGCATTTCGTTCTTCTTTATTTGCACAGGGCGTCCTTGTTTCCTTTTATCCTACTAAGGCACAGTCAATATGGTCCATGGACTGAGAGGAAGTGTATCAACCCTTTTCTTGGTTGGAGGTCATAGGTGGGTAATCTTTCTCTTATATATGGAAGAAGGCCATAGACTCTCCTGCCATCCTATCTTTTTTGCCAGGTATTAAGAATATGTAATATTAATGGGAGGCAGGATGTCCATTAATTAACTATTTAATATATATTAAGTTATATGTCTTACGTTCGTTGACAATTGTAATATGGGTGCGGGGTTCTTTTAATATTTAATCTTATTGATTATCATAGATATTGGGCCCCCACTGGTAGACAATTCTACTAAAAATGAAGGTTTAATTTATTAGACACAAGGGTTTAATTTATGAAGGGTTCGAAATAGGAAAGAAAATATCTAATTTATAATTCTGAATTTAATAACAATTTAATTTAATGATATGTAAATTTAAAACGGTAAAAATAATAATTTTACATTGAGACTCATTAAGGCAACGTAATTTACGACAAATAAGTCTGGCAATGTGATTCCATAAAATCATAGTTAACGATTCCTGTGAAGACTGCAGCTGCATTTTTGGCGGCCTTTTACTCTAGTCTACTTCAGTCTGCCGGTTAAGTTGAATCTCGTTGGATGGTCTGGTTGCATCGCCTTGGGCGAAAACAGTGAAGACTCCTACCAAAATATACATCCTCCGAGGTCTCAAGAACTCGTCCAGTCCTCTCAGCAGCGGATCATGTCTCGCCGGCGGCTGACAATTTTCAGTCTCTCCACTTCAGAATCTGTCTCCACGTAACCCCAAAGTCCTCCTACTTAATTCCAGCAGCTAATCGCTTACAATTTCCAATAACTCCCATTAGCTTGCATTTCAACAATTGCAGACAATAAGAAAATCTTCATTCGCAGACGTGGACTTATGCCAACATATGTTTTGTATTAGTTCCGGACAGTACCCAATTCTTAATTTTTCACGCCGAACTTCCGACTGCCGAAGCCAATATGTTTCAAATTTGGAATAGATCACTCTTTTGTCCATGAAGGGTCCTTAATTCTAATATATCCTTGATATTTCCTTGATTATTCTTCTTCAGTCACCTCCTGGTCCAGAGCGACTTTACCTACCAGAATTGTTAGTCCGTTTGTCAATGTAGTACTGTATGCCTCAAAAATCCTTACTAATGTTCGTCAGTTCCAATCCCGTTACCGCGGCTAGAATGGTCTCAGTACATATTTTTAAAGTAGACATAGGAAGTTGAAATTTGAATGTTGGTATGCTGGTGATTTCGTTCATTATTTTGATTCTTTTCATCTTAATTTTCTCTATGTGGTGGTAAAAAATTCTGCCCTCATCCAACCACACCCCAAGATACCTTAGAGACTTGGATCTTTTAATTGAATCATTGTTAATTTTTATAACAGGATTCCTCTTGAGTGATCCTTTAAATTCTAGATATCTCGTTTTATGCCTGGAAATTTCAAGCTTACTTTAGTTACACCACGAGTTAACTTGATGCAAGCAAAGCATTGACTTAGCTTCCAACTTAGTTCTTCAGTCATCCTCAACAATTATAGCATCGTCAGCATAAGCACTACCCCCGTGATCTCGGCCATTTGGGAAAGATTTATTAGAACGTTCTCCATGCATAGGTCCCAAAATATGGTACCGCACACAGATCTCTGCGGGCAACCTTTGGTGATAGTTTTTTCAATCAAATTAATTGGGCAGCTCAGGAACATGAGGGAGACTTTACCTTGCTTGGGTGGTGGGTGGCCCCCACAATCAGCAGGTCTTAATCATGTGAAACGAAGCTGAAGAGCCACAACCATCAAATCTTACTAAACATTATGCATGGTGTCCGATACCTCGACTACCCTTACATCATCTTGTTGTGGCGAAGCCAAGAAGAATGATCTCAAAGTTAAAGGCAGAATTAGATTCCTTCACGTAATTATTATACAAATTCTGATACGAACCACAAATAGTTCATCGCCATTAAAAAAATTGGTTTATGGTTTATGAGAATGTTGACGATAAGGATACCTTAATGATGAACTGTTGTAAGAATTCATTCAAACTGGCAGGCGTGGTGAATTTGATTTCATATTGCCAATCAGTTGGAAGAGATGTTTTGTTAGAACGAATAACGCAAGCAACATCTGTCTGGGTGAGTGTTGAAAAAATGGAGGCATATTTTGTGGTCTAGTTCAGAGTGTAGGCCGACTAGATGTGGTATAGCATTTAGTGTCACCGCTTTACATTACAGAGGTCTTGGGTTCGAACCTGACATTTGCATTGACGTTTGTACTTGTTATGGTTACGGAAACTGGGATTATGAATGGCTGAACATCGCTACGCTGATCACGTACCATTACTGAAATCCGGAATGTGTCGTGGAAGATGATAGTCCGCATCGTCCGGGTGTAGTGCCAACTTTATTTTCGTTATAATAGTTTATTCATTTCCAGTCTGATGTTATTTCCTGCCCACTACACGTGACCAGTGATTAAAATTTGGATCTGAACACTACATGAGACTAGAAACCATAATTTGCTTTTCGTATGTTGATGGGCGAAGTATAATTTCCATTTAAATTGGTTCTTAGGCTTCATACGATTCCGAAAAGTTGTTTATATCCGCGATAGACCCTATAAATATCTTGAGTCTATATTTATAATTTAAAATGTTGTCGTTTTTACTAACTTGTATAATTAAATTTTAACTTGATTATATTTACTCCCAGACTTATTATACTTGACTAATTAGTGGTTTTCTGATTATTAGAACATTATTATTATTAGATTGTGTACATTTAAATTTTATATCAATAAATTATTATTGTTTACCAGGTCATTGGTGAAGGTATTTTAAGTCTTGGTAAATCAGTGGGTCTAGAATTTTTGATAAATCGGCGAATAAGATGTTCTGGAACTGACCTTACAAACTATCTAAGTGGGCCACGGTTGTTCAATAATGTTTTCTTTTCTTTAGTGTGCCACTTCAAAATATTATCGTACAGTAAAATATTCTTATACATGATATATTAGTGAATGCCAGCATTACTAGATATACATTGTATTCGTAATTTTTTATATATCCTAGTACAAAGAACATGGAAAAAATAGATTGACGTAAATGAAATGTCTGTCATCAGAAATGCAAGGCGGTGACACTAAATGTTATACCACAGATAGTCGGCCTACACATAAGAAACGAGAGAATGGCCAATTTATGTCGGTTAATCTTATACTTCTTCTTTGAGGACCTGGGCATACCGGGTCGACTGTGGTCTGTCATCTTGCAAAAAAACACATTCTGAATATGGAGTGACTCGGAGAACCGATACGCTGACAACAACAGTCTTAATCCCGGTCTTCGCGACAATAACGAAACAAACATCCAAGTCCATGCCAGGATTCGAGCCCGGGACCTCTGTGTCGTGAGGCAGCGATGCTAGCCACTACACCACAGGACTAGAACCTAATTTCACATCAAATGCAGGGAATATTACACCATTATTATATATAGGTCTACGATACAGAATAGAATAAATTAACAAATATATTCCTGAAGGGAACTAGGGAACCATTCTGACGCGTACAATTATTTTTATTTCGTCGAAAGAAGTTATTTTCGTAAGATATATAGATTGGCGTAACTAGGGGTGGATTAAATGGTACGGAAATGATTGATATCCTCAAAGTAATTGGCTTTGATAAGAGAGATAGGAGAATAATTTTCAACTAGTGTAAAGGACAAAATGTGAAAGTACACATGTTTCGCGGTTAAACTTAAAATGTTCCTGAGACGTGTCTGTTGTGTATCAGATGTCTCATTAATTTTTTTATGGAAAATGGCTGCTAAAAGAAATTTTGGCAATTTGGCATGGAGAGTTTAAGAAGGATGAAGTTTGGAGGGCGCTTGGTGTTCGATCCACGGCACGGCAGTCGGACATGAACATATGAAGGAGGAAGAAGTTGGAAAGTCGTGGAATAGAAGTTGATGCAGTCGGGAATGAAACTTGGAAGTAGGAAGATGGAGATGAGATGAGAGATAGAGTTTGAAGTTTGGCGATGAACATCATAAGTTAGGAAGAATTCGCTTGAGAGTGATAGAAGTTTGTAATTTAATTTGAAAATAAGATAGATGGCAGCGAGCAGATGGAGCCCCGTCTACGTAATATTGGCTACAGAATTCCTAGACCGACGGCAGAATTCACCACTGGAAGGAGTCGCCTGACGAGCGCGGAAGCAGCCTGAATTACGAAAAAGTAGGAAGAAAACGCCGTTTCACAAAGGAAAAGGGTGCGTGTCTGTAACACTGTCTGAGATGTGTCATGACTGTCGTTATTCTGCAAAAATCCCCACAAAATTACCCTTATGAGTTTAATTATAAGCTGAGCTAGTCGTGGTAAATTTTTACTTTTTTCTTTTTTTTTCTGTGAATAAATATTATTTGGTTTTTTATTTAATCTAACACAATAATTAATTTTTATTTAAATTAAAATCCAACCCCTTAAATCATTATATGTCATTATGCTTGTAAGTCAGATATATACTTTATTAATTGTAAAAATGGTTAATTTAATAGACATTAGTCCAGTAGGTAAATAATGTGACGTGAATAGGAATGTTTCCTATTCCTCGGGGAAGTCAGGCACTAGCTACCTTGGTCTAGATAAGAACAACCACTCAGTATAGCTAATTATATACTCCCTTTTCAAACTAGTGTTTTATGACTAGGGTTATAATAAAATTTAGACATGTGATTATTTCTTGTCTTCAAACGTTCTTAACACACTATCTCAAACCGTATTCTATATTTGCAATGTCCCACAGTTAGTACAGAAGCATTATTTTTCTTTGAATTACACTGAAGCATTTTTTCATGTTTAAAATAATAGAAATCATTTTTGTATGTGTCAAAAATTGTATGAAGCATTTCTTTTCTTTTAAAAACCAGCTTTGGTCCGTGATTTACAAATGTCCTATATGAATGAAAATATCTGGTAGAAAGAAACGGAATATTTTTACCTAATGATCTTCCTTTTCCTAGGATAATGAAGTTATCTGCAGAACCTGCAAGGCCATGTAGGACCACCACGGCGCCTTTATACGCCACAGATCCTACAGGATGAATTCGGAAAACTTGTAGAATATATCCGTCTTCTGTCGTCACCAGCAGGACCTCGCACTTGTAACCATCGGCTCTGGCCAATTCCGCCTAGAAACAAGCAATCAGGGCTGTGATTAAGTTATACTTTCTCTCGGGGGAAATCAAGTAAGAGAACAGCAAATTCTCAAGTAGTAGTGGCTAGATAAAAACAACTCAGGCTTTCTTAACACAGTAGCACATTGTTATAAGACATAACTTTGCCTGCGAGAACGCATCGGATATCAAACGAAAACCGGTCCAAAATCATGAACTACTAATATTTCGTATGTGAAACAAATTTAACCTTTTAACTTGTGGATGACGTCTTCATGTTGTAATATTGTAATTTCAAGAGTGTTATAGAGAATATGAATCTTCATATGTTCAATGTGGAAAGAGGAAAGAGAAACATTAAACAGACATTTGCGAATAGACGTTAATGCACTCTCATACATTAAAATAATTTAATTTAATGGAAAGTGTTATGCGTTCAGTGACAACTTTTGGCAAAGCTCTGAGCAATTTTTTAAAAAATACATAAAATGAATGTACATAATCCACCTGCAATAATAATATTTATAAACTAGATGGGAGCCCGGCGTTTCCCGGGAATAAATTTATATGAACGCAGTATTTTGTTCGACGATAATCTTTTGTCAACTCTTGATTAAATCATCACCGAAAGCGTCAATTGTCTGTAAATTTACCTTTTCACGTCATCACAAACACAACGACTCCGTATCTTAATCGTGTCAAGAAATGTACTGATACCTTAAATGAACACACATACATACAAAGTCAATTGGACAAATAGCTGTTTTTAATTTACCCTGAAAAACAACAGGTACAGAATTGTGATAAAGTTGAATTCAGTACGGTATCATTTATGAATCTATTTTATTTTTAGTATCTAAGCTTCAGGGTAAAGCTTTTAACTCGCAGTTGGTTTTGAACAGGTCTCGCTTTCAACGATAGGTTAATTACGTCGCAAAATGGTTATAATTTAAAATATATATAGTACTATTGGGGACCTGACATTGTCCGAGTATTAATTCATATTATCCCAGTACATTATTCAATTAACTAAATCGATATTGAAGACGTCACAATATGAACCTGAAATATATTCCCAGTATCTCGAAAATACCCCCGGTACAATAGCAGGAATAAATATATTTTCAGTATTCTAACAGAATAACAATCATCCCCCACTTAATAGTTAAATTTTTACTTAAATAGCATATTATAGGTTATAATGTAACACAGCGACTCGCATTACACCTGTTTCATCAAACTCGAGAGTTTCCTTTTTATTTTCATATTATGAATTACTAAATTTTAAAATTTACCTGACGCGAGAAATAAAACCAATTTATGTGTACATTGAATTACGATATAAAGAAGTTATTTTTTTCTCGGCCTGCTGCAAGAATAGATAGTAAGTGAGATGATATAGGAACGCGTAATAGGACTTATAACTTGCAGTTGGTTTACACTCTGGCTTTCGAGCGGCAATTCCAAGAATTCTTCCCGTAGGATTAATATTTTCTGCAATATATTGAAATTAAATATGCACGAACGGACTTCTACATAACAGAAGCCATGACAAACAGATCTTGGACCAACACGAATCAAGAACTCCGACACCTGACGCACTCAATAGCAGTGCACGGATACCATCACAAAATATGCAAGAACAAGAGTTTCCACGATCCTGACAGCAATTGTGTGATCAACCCTGTGATCGTTACCATGCGATCAGCTGTAAAAAACGGGTATACTCACTGGTGGACCTCTGTAAATAAAAATCTATGTGAAAACTAAAAAAAAGAAAAACAAGGTGCTATACCAAAATATATGTAATCTAAGTAACCTGTGCACAACTTGTACGCATTTAATCTAATAATAATATTTAAATTAAATCTCCTTTTTCTAAACCATCTAAATCCGTTGAGCCGTTTCGGAGCCTATTTGAGACAAACATACAAACAGACAGTCAGACAGAAAGACAGCCATTTCAATTTTATTTATTGGTATAAATATGTATGTACAATAATTGATTGGCATTGATTTCGTTGATAGTTTCACGTTGTCATGTGTAAGATTATTTTAAAATGTAATATAACTCAGGAGACTTATTGGCTAGTAGTATCGATAGTGTAGCGGGGATAGAATCTATAATAATTTTCAATTAATTCCTGTCACAAGACGTTATTTTATAGTACGTCTGGAGGCCGTCAGCAAATTTTCAGTTAGACTATTATAATCCCTAATAGTTCTGTTTAGAAACGAAAATCCGCTGTTTACCCTGTATAATCTTCGACGAATGACCCCTTTTAGATAAATGGGAGGTAAAATTAAACTGTTCACATTTCTCCATGACGGTTTGTTATTGAGTACCCTGAATAAGGAGAAAGTCTAGGGCGTTTCCTTCTATTTGACAAGTCTCTAACTTATTTTTTCCAAGTGTACAAAATAATTTCAATACTTAAGTTTGTCTTGTGCTTATTCCCATTCGAATCCCAAAAAGCTGTCTAGTACTCTACAGTAAGTCGAACTAAATTTCAATAAGCAGCGGCCTTCGCCTACTTGAGGTTTTCATTAAAACCCTACATACTTTATTCATACTTTCCATCCCTTACTGCACAATGAATTTACATTTTTCCGTCATGATAGATCTTTACAACCAAAAATTTACGCCTTCTGGATACTTATGTTCAGTGGTTCTCTAGTTTATAATTTATACATTCACAATTTTCCTGCTCTGTTAACCTTAGTCTTTTTTGATCTTATTTTATGACCATTAAAATATTGTTTAAATCAGATTATAGAGCATCAATGTCGCTTAGCTGTTTTATTTCCCTATAAATAATGTTGATAAATGATCGTCGAGTAGACAACACGAGTTGATCGAAGTTTTATTAATCAGCAACATAAGTAAATAGCACAGTACCGTTTCTGACCAAGACCACAGCTAGGACCTTTCCTAAGATGAACTCCTATTGTTATTCGGGTGTTTCCTCTTCAACGCCTTGATCAATATATTGCAGAAATTCTTCAATCTACAGTCTCCAATAAGCCACTAAAGAAAACTAAATAGATTCGAAACAAAAACAGGAGTCCTTAGCCGAATCTCTTGAACGTGCGCGAACAACATACAAATCTACTCAATATAGCTTCCCAATTACCTTTTCCCAAGCAAAAAATCTTATCACTAGCTCATTAACATGTATATCTTAATAGCGTTGAATGTGCGCCGGCAATTATTTAATTCTAATATTATTTCAATATTCCAAATTTTACCTAGGGAATATTTATGTGCTAAATGTACGGCTGCAACAAGCATGGACAGTAATAGGTAGAATTGCAGGAAGCGATCCCCTCCTTGTAGACTCAATAGCGAACCAGGAAACGTTTGAACAGATTTTGTTGGGGGATGTTGTGCAAGATCCCCGCCAATCAGGAGAGCCGTAGGAAAAAAGAGAGAGGGGAGTGGAGCTGGCAGAAATTTTGTAAAGAGAAAAATTATTCATTCTTTGCTGGTGCTTCGTGGTAACCAAATGGAGAAAGGGTTCGGCGAAAGAAGAGCAGGAACCACGTGGATATTGACTCGAGTGTTGCTCCAATTCCTTGGGCAGTTATCCCGGTAAGCCGTCCAAAGTTTCTGTCCTACAGTTATTGCGACAATTAGTTTAATTTTGCCTTTTGATATAAATTCCAGTTAGTTTTGCTCTCATGTGTGTTTTCCACCGTAAACACGGTATGCTTAGTATCATATATAATTTTAATTATATATTTCTTTTGTTAATAATTTTAACTAGTTTTTGTAATAAATGTAATTTTTATTTTTTACTGATTTTCATTTCATTGAAACCACGTGTTAGCTATAGCATGTTCCAGAAAACATACAAATTTTGATAATTTATCGGAACGGCAACAAAATTTCAGACTTTTTCAAGCAAATTGTAAATGTTCTTTATAATTTATTTTTGGATTGTATGTGTTGTCGCTAAAGACAATAGCAGTTAATGAGACATTAAACTTTTAGTAAAAAAATGAAGTCTTCTGTGACGAGTTTTATACTGGACTGAATACTGTCGGGCAGGTCGTTTAAAATTCTAAAAACAATTAATGGTTATTTAACGCTTTCCTAGGGCACGCTAGAAGTTATTTCAATATGATCGATTTAACTACGTAGAACTATGCGTTTTCTCCTGATCAAAAACTACAGAATTCAATATTAAGGTGCGTGAAGAAATGCATAATTCAACCGGCGAAGATCATATAGAAACTGACAAATTCTGGTTTAAGAACTTGAATTACGAGTCGAAGCACAACAAATATGAATAGTGTAGAATTTTCTTAATTAACTGATTTTTTCTTTCCTTTGGTGACGAAGAAAATATATTAAAAAATAAGCAATATAAATTTTAATAAAATAGCTTTAATTTGTTTGTACTACTAGTTATAAAAATTTGAAAACCTAATTAAAATTGAAGTTTCATCGTTTGGGACAATATCATTGACCTTCGGTTTTTTAAGTAATCTATTGCATCAGCGTCATATAACACATTTATAGTAATCAGTGTAAATAGTTCATAGAATGGTGATATGGTGCTGTGTATCACACGATACGTATTCACGGTCAGTCGCGTGACACGGACCAACTCGCAAACAAACGTGCCGAGGCACGGCTCCGTCCTTTATACACGATAACACCATGTTATGACTAGTATACATACATTAGCAAAATTTTCTTATTTTATTGTGGAAATTGAAATATCGGTATATTCGACGAAAGTATGTGATTCAGTCTATATGGTACTGAACTGTCATTCTCTCTTTCTAATTTTTAATAATTAGAACCATCAGCACCTATTTGATTATATTTCCTTTTCACCTACTTCATTTCAGGAAGAAAATATGTTTCAAAAGAAAATTACGGTAACTAAGTAAAGAGAGCAGCATATAAGTGGAAAATATTAATATTAAAGAATATATTTTGTAAGTAATCGTTACATGAATTTATTTACACGGTTGACGTAGTACGCACAAATGACCAGAAATGTTTTAATATACTTTATTACAAATAATAAGTTACGGTCCCAAACTAAATTTTTCAGTTTTTTAATAATGCTTTCTTCCTTTAAATACAACAGTTGCCACACTACATTTTATATTTACGCTTCTGACGTTAATTTAGGGCTTACATGTTTATGTATGAAAGAAATTATATTTGAAGCAGGTAGGTAAATCAGTTTTTCTCAGCGTTGTTATGAATTGATTTTTCAGTTATCTACCTTCATTATACAGTATTTAAAAAATAATTAGTGCTCACATTTAAAGCATACTAATTGTATATTACATACATCTGAAACAATTTTCGCTTCTTATTAAAATTCGTACATCTGGTTGTGTGTGCATAATAAATTCCGGCAGCAGTTTTGTTTACAAAATACTTATTACCCGCAAAATATCCATGAGTTTAATACAAGCAATGCAAATTATGATTAACAAAGGATCGAATGGCTATAAATTCTTCTGAAATTAAATATTACACTTCAATGCACTATCAATAGTGATTAATGTACGTCTCCTGCATTCTATTTGGAAATATCGTATTATTTAATCCTCAATCAATTCTTCCAATTAAGTCTACATTTTCGTGCTGTATGATAACACACAAAATATCTGAAGTATTAAATACATATTTCACAGAGTTAATTCTATGGTTTCCATTAAACTTTATTTGATACGTGCAGGTTTCATTAAATGTCAAATTAATTGAAGCGTTACTGTTTTTAAGCAGTGAGATATTGTACTTACCCCCGACATAAATAACCTTGGGTCCTTGTGAACACTCGCCAAAATGGGAGCCGTGACTGTGAAAATGATTAAATGTGCTAGAAACAACATGGTGAAGACTTATACTTAAAGACATCCAACGTTGCTTATATTCCCTCCTTATATCCCCTTCCCCACGCATGACATGATAATATCTTGAAATGAGATATGCCCTTCGTTATCTACAACCGTGTATTTAACTGTTCCTGACTGTAAAGACATTCTACTGTTAACTCTAACTGATAAATACAATATTAAACGAATTTTCTTGCATTGGCGTCATTGCTGTATTCAAACGTAATTCGTAATGACTTCAAATGTTGGTTGAAAACTTTGAAATTTTCTAGTGTCTTACAATAAGTCATGAAAAGTAATTCAAAATAATAAACATACTTGTACACATTTGTATACAAATCTGAGCGATTGTTTATATACATACATATATACGTGTATATATATTTTTTATTCGTATAAAAACTTTTATCTTTACGTTTATCAGTTAGTACAATAATTGATTCTAGTACATATAATATTAAAATAATGAATTTACCAAATTAAAATAGTGTATATAATTCAGCTGTTAAACGTGAAGGTAGGTTAGCCCTTCGGTTAGCTTACTTTGGCAAATAGGTTAGGTTTTTTTGTGTATATGAGTATCTGAGAGGCATACGAAGTGGGTAGGAAAGGCTTGACCGGAGGATATGTGAGGGTGTGGTCTGCGGGCATGATGGTAAGATGGTTTAGGATGTGGCTGAATGATCAATGGGAAGGGTCAATCGGAAGTTTTCTTTTGAGACGACGAAAGCGTGGAGATGAAGGAGGATTGTCATGGAATTGTTGGATCGTGGGGTTTGGGTGGTTGAGGGCGCTTTTAATTAGGGAGGTTATGGAGGTGGACATTACGGCGTTTAATTTGGGAATTTTGATGATATGGTGGATGACGGAATTTCTAACGTACCAGGGAGAGTGTGTAATTCTGCGTAGGATTATGTTTTGTTAGAGTGTGTAATTCTGCGTAGGATTATGTTTTGTTTTAGTTTTGGCTGTTGTTCCTCATATGGTCGAGGCACGGGACCAGATGTGCTGTATTATGGAGAGATATAGGAGGCGTTTTGTGGTGATGTTTAGGAGGGGATATGGGCTTCTGAATTTATGGTTGATTTTGGAGAGGAGAAGATTAATATGAGGTTTCCACGAGAGTTTTGAATCAAACATGATTCCTAGACGGGTGGTTTCTGTAGGGATTAATGAATTGTTTAGATATAGGTGGATTTGGGGAGATGGGGATTTTGCTAGTGTGAACGGGACGGTTACTGATTTGGTGGGGTTGATGCTGATTCGCGATTGTTTTGCCCATTGTTCTAGGTTGTTGAGCGCTGATTTGAGTGGTTGGAAATTGGAGAGAGAGAGGAGGTTTCATAGGAGATGGTTATGTCGCCTGCTAATAGTGGGATGTTGTGGGATATCGTGGGAGAAGATGTTGTATAGGAAGGGGGCAATGACACTTCCTTGGGGGACGCCCGCCGCGATTGAGTGAGGTTTGGAGAGGTAGTTATTTATTTTGATCGAGAAGGATCCCTTAGAAAGGTAGTTTAGGAGTATTCAGTAGTAAGTGTCATTTAGGAAATCTTTAATTTTGGTTAGTAGGGAAGGGTGGTGGATTTTGTCATCAGCTTCTTCGATGTCAATAAAGGTGGTGATGAGAGATTTGCGTTGTTCAAATGAGTTGTTTATGAGGTTGGAGAGGAACAGGTGTGTTTTTGGCGAAAACCGTATTGTGTGTCCGGAATCATGAAGGAGAGTTGATTGATTAGGTGTGGGAGTAGTAGTTTTTCGAACAATTTTGATAATGTAGGAAGAAGACTTATAGGACGGCAATTTTCAGGGTGGGATTTTGGTTTAGGTATCATTATTATGGTGGCGTGTTTCCATTTAGTTGGATAATATGTGGTTCTAAGTATGGCGTTGAAGATATAGGTGATTAAGATAATTGCTTTCTTAGGAAGATGTTTTAGGTGGCGGTTGGTGATGAGGTTTTGTTTTTTATATTGTTTATTGCGTTTAATATTTGGGGAGGGATAAAGAACAGTCTAGACATGTTACTATATCGTCCAATTATTCACAGCGAGTTTCGTCCATTACGAATCAGCAGCAAATTTAAATGCAATAGTCTAATGGTGAAATAGGATAACGTTTTTATTTTATAGTTCCGCGATGAATTGTCCTGTAACCAAAATGTTACTGGATCATCCGGGCACAATGAAACAAGTACTGGTTCATTCTACTCGACTTGCACCAGACGAAATTTTTTCCAATAATAGCAATCTAGATGTATGTTTTCCAATTATAATTTAAATGATAAATTCCACAAATATTGACGAAGCGTCATAAGTTTATTTAAATAAATTTTAGGCTACGTTTTTATGACAAATTAGCTGGATTTTCATTAATATTTGTAGGTGCTAAATTATTTATTCATTGTAGTAACAATAACTCATGAGAGATTTTGTTGTGTTCAGAATAGCTATCGAAATATTTATCCATGAGTGAAACAAATTTTATAAAAGTAGCGATTTAAATTTATTTAAATTACTTGTCTTTTTTTAATAATAAAACTAGCTGAATTGTTCTGACGTGATGCACCTCACTCATCAGTCTAAAATAAATATTATATCTGAAATTATAATATATTTCTAATAAATTTTATGGTTGTTTCAATATATATGCTTCAAAAAAACGGAATAATTTTTTACATTGAATTTTATTTTTTTAAGTCCCATTAATGCGGTTATTTAATGTGCTTGTAGTTTGACCAATATAACTGTAATTACAATCTAAACAGTTAATTTGGTATATAGTCTATTTATACCGAAACTATTCATTTTATTTTTAATATTTAAACATAACTTAAATTATTGCAAGATTTTAAGGTAATTCGGATATTAATGATTTATGACATAATTAATTATAAGTCTGTATTATTTTTTTAAATGGGGAGAGCTGAGAGCTGTGTGTGTGTGTGTGTACGTATATAAATTTCTTACTGTGTAATTTTACGAGTAAATTATTAATTTCATATTAATTTAGTCAACCTAATTTTAATGTATTTGTAAATGAAATGCAAAGTATAAGTATTAAGAAGAACACTATTTATATTTTTCCGAGTTTAAATTTATGATAGCGCTGACGATATAATTATTAAATTATAAACCATAGTATCTTATGTAATAATGGCTGATTTGACATGTAATTAAGAATTATTCCTGAGTAAGTAGATCTTTTGATAGCAATTGGTAACTATCTTATTGAAAGAAACAATAACCAAAACATCAAGAAAATTGACAACAATCTTTTTCAATTTCAATTGTACAGTTTCTTTCAGGGTTATTAAAAGTATTGAGCAAATGGTTTATGTGGAATCCGAGGATGATACAAGAAATTCATCACACTTTAAATATCTCAGTGGTTTTACATCTAAAGATGTAATACATAAGGTTTCCAAATCTTTCGTAATTTGCGCGCAAAAACGACAAAGAAAAATTCCCAAGGCTGAACCAATGATTTCGTGATAGTAAATGTTATTGAACGAAAAAAAGTGTAATTTATAATTACACTTATTAAGATAAGAATTTTTGATAAAATAATTTTTCTCAATTTTGAAAAGTAGTTATCCCATCTATTTTTAAAACTTGGTATAATTGATGCATGAGGTAAAAATTAAATAAGAACACTGCATCTAATGATAATAAAACATGATCATTAGGGATGTTTAATGGTTAAAAAACATAAAAGACGTTTTGACTGTAAAATTATTTTCCTCATCAAGACCTTAATTGAAGAAAATATAGATATGCTATAAAGAGGACTGCTAGTAGATGAAACGATAATTCTGAAAGATAAATTAGGTTGATGTATTTCAGCTAGAGCATAGATTCCGGTAATATTATCAGAAGTTAAAAACTAGGGGTTAAAAGTGCTACTGTCCACGTAATTTTCTTCTTTAAGTCTTTTCAAATTAATTTATAATTGATCAATAATTAAAGTAATGGTATTTCATTTTTATTGTAAATTTATATATTTTTTCCGGGCGCCGAGTAGGATAGGTATACCTGTCTGCTTCGTAAACGGTATACTTGTTTTTGGCTAAAAGAGCGTTCACTTTTCGAGATTTCCTAGGAACACTTACCTGTGTCTTAAAAAAACAACCGCGCTTGACGGAGAACTCACAATGATTGACAGCCAAACGTAACGTGAGATAGTTTTATCCCTTGGAGGGGGAAGGTTAAGGGCGGAAAAAGGTGAGTATAATGTAAGGATGTACAGGTAGAGGTGAGTATGAAGCGTGCATTGAGAATTTCCTCATAACTAGCACAACCCACACCCTCCGTAATCTGCTTAGCGTATTTTATCCTTGGCCTCCCTCTTTACCCTCTAATGCTAATTTTACAAAACTCTTATGCCTTAAAACGTGGTCTATTAACGTATCCCTTCTCTTAGTCACCGTCCTCCATATTGTTCGCTTTTCCCCTATTATGTTTAGAACTTCCTCGTTAGTGATTCTATTCACCCATCTGATTTTCAGCATTTGCCTATAGCTCCACATTTCAAAGGCTTCTTTTCTTTTCCCCAACTCCTATCGTCCACGTTTCGCACCCATACAACGCCACGATTCATGCGAAAAATTTTAGCAACTATTTCCCTCTTTTTCACGATAGCCCTCCTTGCCTGTACTATCATACTCTTTATGTCTACTATACTTCTACCATCCCTAGTTATTACGCTTCCCAAGTAGCAGAATTCCTTAACTTCCGTCAAAATATCCTTTCCCAATCTAACACCCTTTGTTATTCCACTGTTTCCCAAACTACACTCAATTACCTTGGTTTTCCCTCTATTAATCCTCATATTGAATTCTTTCCCCAGGACTCCGTTGATGCCATTTATTATGGTTTCCAAGTCTTCTTCTGATTCCCCTAATACTACAATATCGCCGGCAAAGCGTAAGGGTTTTATTTCTTCTCCTTGCAGTAGGATTCCTTTTCCATATCCCGTTTTAACATACTTCATCGCCTGTTCTATATATAAGTTAAACAGCATGGGCGACAGGCTGCATGCTTGTCTTATTCCTTTCTTAAAGAAAAGAGTAACCTCTAATTATAATCTAAATAAGTAGTCAAGTATTAGTCGAAACGAACTCTCCTAGCCTTAGTAACGGATGCCCGAATTGGAATCACTACGATAAATAATTAAACAATCGTTATCACTTAATTTCCCTTTAAAAAAATTCAATGAAGAACTAGTTATTGCACTAGAAGCTTCTAATCAAACAATTAAACAAAAAACCTGGAATTCAACACCACAGAAAGGTTCAGTGAAAAATATTTATAGCTTGTTTTTAGGAATAGGCGCAATGAATTAAAACAAAGATTTTGACAGTGTTAATCATGAGATGCTAAGTGCGAACACGAGGATAATTAAGAAACGTCCAAGGTTGTTTGTCCGAGGGTCCAGGCACAAGATCAGCTAAGCTGGAATGGGGAATGGGCCACAAAGCACTGCTGACAAATTATGAAGGAGCCTTAATCCCAGTACTAACATACGGTGCTCCAATCTGGGAAGAAGCGATGGGCAAAAGAAAAAACATTCGAAAATTTCAAGGTGTCCAAAGACTCATGAACATTAAAACAGCTAAAGCTTACAGGACCCTGTTATATGAAGCATCATGCGTCATGGCTGGAGTCCCACCAATACATTTAATAATAGAAGAAAAAATGAAAACATACAAAGAAAAGCACGGAATAGCAGCCAGGGATATTTATGATTTGCCCATCCCAGTGCACCAAAGAGAACATCCGGCAAGAACAATAAAACTGGATCTAATAAATGATCAGACAATATCCAATATTAAAATTTTTACCGACGGCAGCAAATTCAAAGACAAAGTGGGTGCCGGGATGGCTGTATTCAATAACAATGAACTGACGTACAGCGGAAAATATAAACTCACAAACCAATGTTCTAGCTCCCAGGCAATAGAACAAATCAAAAACCGTCAACAAGGCAACGAAGAAGACCAAAAAGTAGCCATCTATAAAAACAGCAAAAATTCAATTAACTACATCAACAATTATTATCACACCCGGCTAGTAACAGATGTAAGGAACGGTTTCCATCAAATTAAAAATTGGACAATATTCGTTGGTTGCAACAATGGCCAACTAAGAAACGAAACCGTTTTAAAAATGGCAATCCGTATGGGAAAAAACAAAAAAAGGTGAGCACTGCAGATCGTTCCTGCCTAATGTAAATGAAAGATTAACATATAAATCCCCATTTCGGCAAACTTCGCAGCAATAGTAACAGGACATGGAAAAACCAAAGCATACCTAAAAAGATTTAAAATAGAAACAAAAGCCTAATGCCACTGTAATTTCGGCGACCAAACAATTGAACACCTAATATATACTCGCGGACTACTAAAGGAAGAGAGAAAAAACTTAAAAAACAAGCTACTAATATCTGGAACAGACTGGCCAACGCAAAATTCTAAGCTATTCTAGGAACATTTAAAACCATTTATTAAATTCGTTAACGAAATAAATTTTGAAAATCTAGAACAATATAATCAAATAAGTAATAGAAACAAGAAGAAAAAAGAAATAAAAAAGATCCCCAAACCCTATTGAAAATAAATAAAGACACATGTAGAGTTACTCAGTAATGGAGCATATGGGTAAATAGAAGGGAAAAAAGGGTGAAAACAGACAACTGGGCGCAGGACAGTCTGCAGAAGACTGTTGAGTTGTTGCCCGTAACAAGTGCGACATGGTTGTGTGGTTGGGGAGATAGGGGGCAGTCGCTGGCGGACCCACACAAGCTACATCGCCAAGGACCTACAGATAAGCGCCGTTCATGGTTTCTCTTTATCATTTCATGGTTACGCAGACAACATAAATTCGTTTTTCCTGGGCCAAATTTATCCTACGGTCAACCCAATATCCAAGATTTTCATATCTGACTGGTCATTAGTATAACAAAATGTATGTGTAAATATTTGAGTAGGATCGGTCCGCCAAATTAGTTTAAAATAAATTATCATCTCTATATCGTATTGTGAATCACTTTAACTCCCTCCCTGTTGTGTTTATATCCACTCTGGCGCCCAATAAATTAGAGTCCAGTACGCAACATATTACAGGTCCTCCAAATCGAGATGAAAAAGAAGATTACAGAGAGACGACAAACAACTAATCACCCTAAAGGGTGTGGTGGGCGTACGGGACTGTTTGTTTTACAATTAAACATTAAATACACCGCATTTAATTTTAGGTTTAGGGTTCAACGTATTGTAATATCAAAATCTGGTTCATTTTTACAATAAATATATTATCAAAATTCCTGTAATCAAACTATTACAATATATTAAAATATTTTACAATCATTAAGTTACTAAATAAAATAATAAAGGAACCTTTTCTGACTTTTCAATTAACAAAAAATAAAAAGACGGCCAAGAAGTCGGCATTAAATTTTTACTATTTATTTACAAAAGCGACGTTTCATCTCCATTTTGAGACTTCTTCAGCCTAAATATTTAGCAATACATCCTATTTACTCCTTGACTCCCTCAGCCAAAAAGATTATTGAATTTACATACGCAGAATTTAGTTCCGCGCTGGACCATCTCCAGCGACTGTTACGGTCGAAATGATCATTTCGTATTTAATATATATAAATTCGTTACATTCAAGTAAATGATGGTTTTCATGACGGCCGTAACCATCGTGGGAGATATTCCGCGACACCAAATTACTCATGATGTTTTTTCATTAAAAAATTTACCTGAAGAAGTCCACAAAGTTGGATGAAACGTTGTATTTATATTAATTAAATACAAATTAATATAAAGAAGTCAGTAGTGCATGGAGAATGTTTAGCTTTCTGTCGATTTATTATAGGAAGAAGCTAAATTGTTTAATGAAGAGCTGGTATTGGACCACAGGGGTGATTATTCAGATGGTTAGCTATATCGTTTTAAATTGTGACATGGCTTGAAGTGTAAGAGGGTATGTGGTGAAAAACGTTCTTCAGACGACGAGGCGGGCTAATGCATAAGTGGATGAATCTGCAAAATTAATCACTGATGAAAAATTAACACTGACAAATGAGGATGCAGAATCGCCATCGGAATTCAAAGCTTCTAAGGATTGTCTCATGGTAATGTGCTGTTCTACTGCTGCAGGTAGTCACAGGTGTAAGTTGCTTGTTATTGGTAAAACTTTGCATCCTAGGTCTAGGGCCATTAAGGAAATGACACAGTTTCCTTTCCATTACCATGCCAATAAGAAGGAATGGGCTATCATTGACACTTTACTTGAATGGTTTTATAAATGTTTTGTTCCTCAGGCTAGGATGCGCTGTAATTCAGAACTTTGGACTATGGTCTAAGAGCAAAGACAGTGGCGTAATACATCCAATGAAGTGTAATTATTGATCCCTGTTATTGAGGCACCTGAAGTTCAGTTAATTCAGGCACCCGAGTATATAAAACTTGTACCTGTGTTAAGAATGGGTTCTTGAACCAAGGGCACAAGATGTGAACAGCAAGAATACCACTACTGTGACACTAGAAATAAAGCACATCTGTCATTCAAGGCTCTAAGAGCTTCCAAACCCAATAATGGTCTGGAGAGTATACAATTCTCTGCCTATACCTATTAGAAAACCACCAAACAACATAATGCTAAGAAAATTAAAAACATTCCTATATTATCATCCAATCTGCACTGTGGAAATGCAGTCCATTGTTCAAAAATTTTTCTATGTAGTGTGGCATTATATCAGCGCAAAATATGATCAATAAGAGTTGCAGAAAGGAAAAAAATGAAGCTGCTATAGAATAATGCTTAAAATCAGATGGGTCGATGGAGTAACTAACCTGGAAGTTCTAAGCAGAATAAGAGAAGAGAGAAGAATATGGAGGACTTGGACTAAGAGTGACGATAGATTAATAGACCACATTTTGAGCCATATAAACTTAGCATTAGATGAAAATGTGTGAGGTATAACATAAGAGGGAGTTCAAGGATGGAATATGCTAAGTAAATTAGGGAGGATGAGTGACATGGAAGTTATGTAGAATTGAAAAGACTTGCACAGAATAGGCTAGCATGGCAAGTTGCATCAGCCCATTCTGAGGACTGAATAGCACAAGAATAAATGAGCATTAGTTATTGATATATTATCTATTATTAATGCTGTAATAATATTATAGATGAAACCAATGCACTTCTCACAATTATTACAAGTACATTGAATGATGACCAGAACTTGACTGACTGTATTTAAAGAATGTTCTAATAATAAATGTCCAGCACAGTCTGGCCAACCATACAATGTGAAAATATTTACTTGTCCCTTCTTATAAATGGAATTGAGAATATACATTTACAAACATGTTTGATTTTTATATTCTAACAATATGACATTCTAAATTAGTTTTGATACATCATTTCAAGATACAGTTTGTTAATTATACAAAATAAATTTTAAACACTGTTTTAACATTCTGACAGCCATAATCATTTAAATACTCTGGTTTGTTTCACAATCCTTCTAGAGTGTGTAGTACAATTAGGTGTAGATTAAGAATTATATCCTCACTGAGTATTGGACTGGACCAAATAATACTCAATTTTGAATCATTAGAATGATTTGATGATAATTCCTGATCACATACAATATATTTACTTTCAATCACTCTTGCTGGATAGCTACATGTGGCTCTATTTCTTTCTAACACACCTCCATTATTTAATTACACATCATATGATCTTGGAATCTTATAATTTCTTACCACTTTTCCTTTCACTAATGGTTGATTATTTGTAATAAAACTGATGTTTGAAAATACTTTGCCTTTTTTTCAATTCATTCCTTAATTTCCAAGTTCTGTTCAATATTTTGAGCATCTACTTTAATAAGGAAAAATACTTCTGGTTTCATGCACAAGCATTAATTCATTTGATGAAGGAATGGAATCTGAAATTGGAGTGTTTCTTTATTCCAGTAATGTAAATATGGATATTTTCCATTCTCACCTACCTTTTCAGCTTTTTAAAAAAATATAATTACAACATGTTTCTCAGTCATGCCAGTGAATTGAGGATATCTTGGTTTGTAATCAGAATTCCAAGATTTTGTAATGTCTTTAAACTGCTTGTTCTCTAAATGTGTACCATTGTCACTGTACACTATTTGAGGAATAAAAAATCTGGCAAATACTGTTTTCGATTTGGTAATAATTGGTGAAGAAAACAAATGTTCTAATTTGGCTATTTATGAGTACCTGCTAAAATGATTAAAAACTAATTTTCACATTTATATTGAAAAACATCTAGTCCTAACATTTAAAGTACCCTATGGAAAATTTCAATATCTTTGTTCATTAGAGGGCATTACAGAATTTCTTTTGCATGAATATTAAATTTGGAGTAATGAATTTTATCTTGCGTTCCATTTCTCAACTTTTAAGGTACTACGCATCTTCTTCGTCCTTTAAATATTAGACCATTTATTATATTTAATTCATTGCTATGTGTTATATATGATTTTAATACATCTGTTGCAAAACCCTTTTGAATTAAATTTAGTAAGATTTGCAATTCATGATAAATTTTTATTTCGTTTAAAACTTCTGTGTTCCTTTTACAAGTCACACTTGTGTAGCTATTTCTTTTTATAAATAATCAGACTTGTCCTGAAAATATGACCATCATAAAGCATCGGCTATAAAAGGTTCTTTTCCTGGTTTATACTTCATTATCAGATCATATTGCTGTAAATTTATTATTATTCATTGTTACCATTAGACCACAGGCAGTTGGCTAACTACACTGATTACCACATTAAAATAATGCAACACTGTATTATTCATTAATATCTGTTATAACTAAATAAGGCTTCTTCATCCAATTTCCATACTGAACCAAGTTTCTTAATATTGAATTTAAATGGGACGAATTAGGGATAAATCTATTTACATTTGTAATCATTTCCAGGAACAACTCTTGCTCTGTCTTATTGGTCAAACTTTTTAATTCACTGATTTATCTATATATAAATAATATGTACTGTTGTTTTCAAGCTGTGATGTCAATCTTAGATTATATGATGATGATGCACTTGTATTCATTTTTGAAAATTTTTGAATTAATATCGCTAATGAAATGAAACTTGCTTTAAGTAAATTGACTGTATCTCTGTGTGAACAGACTAAAGTTAGAATGTGTTAAAAAGTAAATGTTTATAATGGCACAATTGTACTGGTTTGCACGATAGCTATGGAGTAGTTATACACAATACTGGTTTGAAATATTTAGGAGTCATATTGGATCAAAATTTGTAAATGGATTTTCATATAGATTTTGTAGGTAGAAAGATAAAGAGAAGGTTAGGGGTTTTATATAGAGAAGGAAAATTTTTAACATTTAGGATGTAAAACTGTAATTTATCATTGTATTATACTTCCACTTTTCAATTATTGTTGTACTGCGTTGTAAGGGATGAACATTTTTTTCATGTAAGAATAAAAGATTTAGTGTCACAGTAACATTAAGAGAAATGAATTGGCTGTGTTTCAAGGACTTTGTTAAGTTTCATACTATTATATTTTTGTATAAGTATAAATAATTTGTTACCTCCCTGTTTTAATATTTTTTCATCTTATAAGTATGATACAATGTTAGAAGAAACATATAATTAGGGTAGATTTAAAACAAAACAATATATTTATTGTTGGCATAAAACAATTTAACAAGTTACCAATACAAATTTAGGAGTGTAAGACTATTAATAAATTTCAGAAAAGTTTGCTTAAAAATCTAAGTTTCTGAAATGTAAACAAAGAAAATTTGAATCCTACAGTAGTGAATAGCATTTCTTTGCAAATTTATTTGGTATTATTATTATTATTGTGTTTTACAAAGTTATTTATTTTAAAATATTTTCTTATTGTACCTATTGTTAAATATTTTCGCAAAAGTTTGCTTAAAAATTAAGTTAAATGTTTCACAATAAATAGTCACAAAATGTCTTTACATAAAAACACGTAATAATGTTAGAATAATAATAACTCTAAATTTAAAACACAGTAACATATTATGTAAGCTAAAAGTCTATTTTTTCGGTAATGGGTTTCGAACCTTTGGAATAGCCGGCTGGAACGCAATTCATTTAGGAGGTCTGGTCAGCTACACCGAAGAGTAAGGAATAAAGATTTTATAAAATGTTTCAAATCAATTTCTTCACTGAATACAGACATTGAAACATCCTCTCCGATAGCAAGATTCGAACGCGCGACCCTCAGAAAAGCAAGATGGCGCGTAACTCGCCTACCAGCTCCGTTCAGCTGCACCATCGTGGATAAAAACAGTGTAAAAAGTCATCGCACTTATTTACAAAAATGCGTCAAATATATTTATTTGATCATAGCAAATAATATCTCGAAAATAGAATAGGTTTCGAAGTATAAAAATTATAATTTCGTGATTTTTCCCTCATTCAGACATCGAAAAAACGAAGACGTTTGGAGTAAATTATGCGTTATGAAGACAATTACGCTCTCTCAGGACAAAACAATTAACTTCTATGAAGGAGACGAGATATCTCGTCTAGATCAAGGAAGAAGAAGTAAAATTGTAATAGGACGAGTTAACTCTGCCGCGTCAGTTTTTGCTTGACCGCTCAAAACGAGATAACTCGTCAGAGTTAAGAAATCTACCGATACCTTAAATAAGCACATACAAGCAGAAAAATACACAGAAACGGCAATTATATTTACAAGGTGAAGATACTTGAACGATCTCTTCAGTCTGATTAGCGTGAATTAATTTCTTTAAAAAACTTCATAAAATAATAAAATTTTGTGTTTGCTGCCCTGGTCTTTATATAACGCGCCTCAATCAACTGCCACAACAATTCTTCTTTCACTTATTCTCATTTAAAGGCGATTGCCAATAGTTTTCTAGATGGAATTGAATTATCAAACATGCTCAATACACTGGCTGTACATGTGGTGAAGGTGTCCATTTATAAATGCCAGCCATCAAGGAATAATTAAAATTTAGTTACCATTATAATAATTAGAGACATTTTCGTATGATGATAACAGCATTCATATTTGTTTTATAATATACATTTATGTTTTTATCCTCCATCAAAATCCACAGTTGGAGATTGGCTTGCACTTCTGAAATTTCATCAAATATAATATAAATCTATAAGTCTTATTTGCATTATTTGTATACTCTGTCATCCAAACAGATAATTCCCTGAGTGAAAAGGTTTGAACTCATTCCACGGTTAACGAATGAGCCATGCAGTTGCTTAATTGTGAATTAATGCTTTCACTGAAGCAACTGACGTCCATCACATTGATTTTATCAGCTCAATTAAGTGATCGTAAACCAAAGTTTTCGCGTCCTTTGCTAATAGAAAATCGATGTGCGTAAAATTTTGATATGGCACCTGGAAGAAGCCCATTTGTCTCGGTAGCTTCTCATAGAACCTCGCGGCTTCCTGTAAACAAAGACAACGTTAATGACTAAATATGCGTACTATTTGCATGGATATACAGTAGTTTACAATGTGTAGCTTTTTCAAATTTTTGCTAAAATATTTATGAAACTTACCCGTATCAAAACTTAAAAATTGCATTATATAATATAATCATGATTCTTTCTACAATGAACTTAAAATGTCTCCAAAGAAGTGTAGTCGAAACAAAACTTCTGACACGTGTTTTTCGTTTTACTGTGCAAGTAATTAAATTTACATATTACAGTAGTAATATATTTTACTATCCAGGTGTCCGGGGATGCTAAATTATTTCTTTATATTAGTTCGGTAGAGAATGTACTTTGACACGTGATTTTACGGATATCGAAAGCGTCACCTTTCTTAACATACACATTTTAATTCCCCTATCCTGCCTCAGCCGACGGAATGTTAATTCAGTCAAGAAATATACTTGAAACTTAAATTAACTCTGTAGTTTAACTTAGGGTACCACAAAAGTTAAATGTACCTCCTATTTAAACTTCGAGAAAGAAAATATACTGGGATACCCTAAAATATTCAAAAATACTTTGAGGTATCTTGAGAGAGTTGGAAAAACACGTAACAACTTAAAAATATAATTAAAGTATCATGCGAATCAAAAATACTGTCGGAACCCTAAAAGTGTAAAAATATTTTGCAGTATAAAGTAATACATTAAGGGAGTCAAAATATAACCGGTATGATACATTAACAAAGCCGATAATAATCCTGCTACACGAACACAGAATAAATTGCTATACCTTGTAGCGCACCTACCTAATTTTGTTCAAACTAAGAACATTTTAACTGACGACAGGCAGGTAGAAGTGGTTTTTCCCGGGGCTAGAGAGGCGAGCATACGGAGACCCGAACGTGCCAAAATCATCGTTTGGTGACTTAAAGATCTAGTACCCGAGTCCAGTTCCTTGACCCCGGGAACTTTGAAGGACGCGTCCCATTTCAGAAATTAGTGAGAGAAACCGCGGGCGAAGCTGGATTTTGATTGGAGGCTTAGGGTCAGTTGATCCGCCATGCACCTCATGGTGGGAGGCATGAGAAGTTGACCTGGGGAGGTGAAGTGGCAGACGTTGATCAGTCGTGCAATAGAAGTTGTTCAGTCGGGAATGGAACTTTGAAGCAGGAAGGTACAGATGAGATGAGAGATATAGTTTGGAGTAAAGCGATGAAAATTTGAATTAGTAAGAAGTAGCTTGAGAGTGAGAGAAGTTTATTTGCAATCTAACCTGGGGGCAAACTGAAAAGAAGGTTGACGGCAGCGAGCAGCAGGTGCCCCGTTTGCATAATCCGGGCACTAGAATTCCTAGGAGGAAGACCAGGTACCGACGGCAGGAATCATCACTGGAATAAGTCGTCTGCCGAACGCGGAAGAACTACTCGAGGAAGGAGGCAGCCGCCATTTCAAAAAGGAAGATAAAAACAGGTTCATCATCCAGAAAGCACGAAATCTCTGCTACACGTGGTTACCCCAATAAGTAATTAATCCTGATATTTAAGAATCATCCCCTAAAGTAATTTATTTGTTTGTAATATCTTAAAGCTCAAATAATTTCATTAAATGACAAGTGAAAACTACTCCTACAACCACATATATAGATAGAGGGGTTTACTATCCATCTAGTGATTGTTCCTGAAAAGTTTGTAACACGTGAACGAAGATTCATATAAAATGATGCTCGTGGTAATGATTATTTTATCGCTTCAGCTCGACTCATCCGTATTGCTGAACATCATAATTATACTCCTTGACTTCGATAGCTCCAACAATCCTCGGTTCTTTTCGCTGTATTTTTATTACAGCCTGACCATAAAGTGTCCTCCACACGCTAAATCGAAAAACTTTGGAAGAAATTATATCAATCTAACTTGTAATACATTAAAATTACCTCTACAGAAGGCAGTCATCGGAAATTAGAATTAAGATCATGAAATGAAAGCAGAAATAAAGAAGACAAAGATGCAGTCTGTCGCCCATGCTGTTTTACTAATATATAGAACAGGCGACGAAGAAAGTTAAAACGGAACACGAAAATCGAATCATACTGGAAGGAGAACAAATAAAAGCCGTACGATTTGCCAATGATATTGTAGTATTAGGGAAGTCAGAAGGAGACCTGGAAACCGTAATAAATGGCATGACCTGGTCCTCGAGAAAGACTTTAATATGAATATAGAATAAAAACCAAGGTAGTGGAATAACAAACGGCGTTAGATTGGGAAGGGATATTTTGAAGGAAGTTATGGAATTCTGCTCCTTAGTCATCATAATAACTAGTTATGGTAGATGTATAGTAGACATAAAGAGTAGGATAGCACAGGCAAGGAAGACTTTCGCAATAAAGAGGAATTTACATACGGGAAATATAAGTGTGAATGTTAGGAAATCATTACTAAAAATGTTCGTATGGAGTGTGGCGTTATATAGATGCGAAGCGTGGACGATAGGAGGTGCAGATAGGAATAGTATAGAAGCCCTTGAAATGTGGTGCTATAGGAGAATGCTGAAAATCAAATGGGTGGATAGAGTAACTAACGAGGAAGTTCTAAACAGAATAGGGGAAAAGCGAACAATATGGAGGACGTTGACCAAGAGAAGGGATACGTTAATAGGCCACGTTTCAAGGCATGAGGGTCTTGTAAATTAGCATTAGAGGGAGGCCAAGTATTGAATACGCTAAACAGATTAGGCTTTCGCAAGATATGTCAACATGGAGGGTTGCATCAGACCAGTCTTCGGGCTTTTTACCACCACAACAACCTAGAGTGTCTGAAGGGCTGCGAAATATTTTTGTTTGTGCATAATTTCTTGTTGTGACGGTCAAGTTACTGTGGAAATAGGAACAGACCCTTTTTCGTGTGATAAGTAAAGGTCGTTTTCACTAATTTGCGTAGCAAATTCGAGAAAAATATGCGTCCGTCAAGTTGAAAGCTGCTCGTAGCTAATTGGAAACAGCTACTGTGTAACGGGCGTGAAACATGTGCGAAGACATTTGTTTACATCTGGCCGCCGGAAGTTTCGTAATGGTTGTAATTTTGTAAATAATTCTTACTAAAAATGTATCTTATTGATTATTGAAAAGAAAAGGAGGAGAAATCAGTGCCATATGAGGCGAAATGGAAAGAAGTTGGTTGAAGACACATTCATTCGATAGCGGACTGTTAGCGAGAGCCAAGTTGGTCTTTTGCGTTCTGCGTCAAGATCGAGGAAATGTTAAAGTGTTGGTACAAGTCTCGACTATTTCGGCCCAAGGCGTGAGCCATGTGTCCATATCTTCCCGACGCAGAATCAACCAGTAGCAGACCGTCATAAAAAATTGCTGCAGTCTTCTATCGGTATCATTGGCATAACATGTCTTAGGCTCATATTGCTAGTCCTATTTGCCAAAGAAACATTTTTCTTTTAGGTTCACTCCACAGGTTAAATATTTTCGATGTACATTTAGGCAAGTCCCCTTTAATAACATAGGAAGGGAATTTTAGGTATCCCCAATTTAAGTGACGAAAATCATAAAACGCTTGAAGGACGAAGTCACTTATTACAATACAGGAATACGACGTCCTTGGAAATGACACTTTGTGCCACATTCAAGGTTCGTGAGACTTCACTCTTGTCTGACCTGTTTCCAGACGTCCCATTATTCAGCTCTTCTTAACAATTATCTTTAACTTTTGGACACTAGTGTAGTTATATATAGACTTACCTCCCTCCTGATGGCCTGGTCGTTTAGTGAGTAATAGACAGCTATTGGCGTCCTGATGCGCGTGAGATCATATTCAGGGGGCCACGGCTGCCCATAACGCTTCATATTTCCCGCCTCGCCATGGTCAAAGGCTTGGAATTTACCTGAAAAACCAAAGATTTCAGGTCGATATTTATAATGAAATAATATCTATTCATTACATCAATTACCAAAGACATAATTCGTGAGCGATTGTAACTAAGGTAATATAATAAATGGAAGACTTACCTGCTTTCTGATTCTGTACATAGTGTAAAGGAGTGTCTGCAGATGTTCCAGAGAGAATGTGAGTTAGTATTGCGGGCAGTTTCTTCTGCAATGAGGAATAAGATTATGGCAATTTTACTTGTCTGACGCAATTCTAACATGAAATTATAAATCACGGAATGCGAACTGTAATGAGTGTATGTGGCAATCGGCATTTTATTTCGTTGCTGGGTGAAGAATTCCTCATATTGCAGACAGCCTTTCAAGTAAACACCAAGGCGCCAGAGAGGCGAGGCATAAGGTTCCATAACGTGCCAAAAACACCGTTTGGAGACTTAAAAATCTGATACCTGAGTTCAGTTTTTTGGCCCCGGGAATTTTGGAAGCCCAGAAATTAGGGAGAGAAACCGCGAGACAAGCTGAATTTTGATTCAGGAGACAGGTGATCCGTCATGCATCTCATGATGGGGTGAATGAACGAGATGACCTACGAGGATGGAGGAGAGAACTTTGATCAGTTGGCCATGGAGAATTGAATAAGTAGGATTTCAGGAGAATGTGTGGTAGTTGAGCGAAATTAGTCAGTCAGGAACGAGCTTTGAAGTCAGGCGGAGAGAAAGGAATCTTGCTTGAGTAATAGAATTAAGGACGTCCCTACAACGAGGGGAACTGCAAGCAGGAGGAGTCCTATTATTTACTATTAACAATAAAACAGCAATTTATATCATTCTCCTTTACGTTACAGTTCTATATTAGGACCTTGACCTACCGGGAAAATTGTCACTGTGATTTAGCCTGACATCCCGTCTATTTTGGAATAATGCGTCAGCTATTCTCCTTCAGTCTTAACTCGAGTTTCCCTGAACAAGACAACCACAAAACCAAAAAACCTGTGTGACACGAGCTGGGGATATTAATCAACCAAATAATCAGTATTACAGAAAAATTTAATTCCTAATAATATTTATGACTAAATAAAGTAACTAGGAATTAAATTATAGGCGTCGGTGCATCAAAATGCACTCAGGCAGTTGAGGGTGACTTAGTTTTAATTTATATACAAATATTTAAATATTTTCTTCAACCTTTTTATTCATTATATACTAAACGTTATCGTGAAGCAACAAAATCGTCATCACGCACTTTTCGATATTGGCACTAACACACCTGAGATTTATTGTCGGTTGTAAAGAGTTTCGACCTTTGCCCACGCCGATATCTTGAGATCCGTCTTCCACGAATTCTGGTCGCCTCTGGAGTGGACTTCTGGGGAAATTACTTGGACAGGACTCCACCTGCTTGTTTTTCGACTCGTTGTGGAGACATCATTCCTACTATTACACCAGCAAGATTCTTTTTTCTCTCCGCCTGATTACTTCAAAACTCGTTCTTGGATCAAACTACCACGTATTCTCCTGACATCCATGGACCAACTCCCGTGCCGTGGATTAAACACCACGCACCATACAAAATTCTTCCTTCATTTACCCCACCATGAGATGCAATGCGAATCATCTGACCCTCAGCATCATATTAAAATTCAGCTTAACCCGCGGTTTCGCTCCCTAATTTATGAGAGGGAACGAGCCTTCCAAAATTCCCGGGGTCAAGAAACTGGACTCGGGTACCAGGGTTTTAAGTCGCCAAATGATGATTTTGGTACGTTCGTTGTCCCAATGTCTCGCCTCTCTGGCTCCTTGTTGTTTACTTGAACTGCTGTCTCCAATATGGGGAATTCTTCACCCAACGACGAAATAAAATGGAGATTGCCACATACACTCATTACAAATGTTTTAATATCTTCACACTTTATACATGGTTTGCCATAAATATTCACAGATTTTTATTTTTGAAATGGAAACACTATATCTTTAAAAATAATATCTGCCGATGCGTCACGCTTTCCGTTTTAAAATGACTAGGTGGTACAAATATATAAATCCTTACAAATAAGGTACAATGCTATTTCCAATTATCCATAACTATTTTACTTTGGTGTTCATCATCTTGAAATTTAAGCCTCCAAATTTTAACTGAGTTATTTAGAACTTAACAAACGTTTACTTTGTAATGTTTTCATATTGTCACGGGCTTCAATGAATAATAGAACTCGCAGATGTTATAAAACCTTTTATTTACGCTTGATACACACGGACTGAGTGCATACAGTAAACTAACTGACCTTCGCTCACAGCAACAACACAACCTCAACAACAATCCAACGTTTTTGGATAAATACTTTTCAATTAACTTCTTATGCTTCTTATGCTATTAAATGGGAGCTGCCTGTTTCAGACTCACCCTTGTGTAGCCTGTTAACCCAACAGAAGACATTCCTACACATACAATTGCTAATGTCATTGAAATTATAAAAAAATAAAATTATTAATAAAATAATAACACCGAATGTTAGTATATCGTAAATGAGAGCTTGAACATTTGCAGTTGAGAGTAGAAAGTCATTATGTACTTACAGTGTCCAATTGCTGCTGATCCTTTCCCGTGAGTTGAGAAAATAACTGTACACAGACGGAATGAAACAACGACTGACGACCACAGAGGACTTGCAGAAGCTGCGTTCGTATTAAACTCCGTGGCAAAAGTTCGTATTCGTTGTTATATCGGAGGATTTTCTTTCGAAACAAAAATATTACAACGAATAAAAATTATACCTAAAACCAAACGTGATGGAATAAATGCTACATTCAAGTCCAATGTTATAAAATATGCTAGAGTAAGGAACAAGTACATATTAAAAAGAAGATCCATTATGTGAGTTCTTAAAAAGCGAATTGTTCAATTTAACTGTAAAAGGTATAATTGTGTTTAAAAGTTGAAATATACAGGGTGTTCAGTTTACCTGAAGACATTCAAATATCTCGAGAACCTCACATTGGATCAAAAAAGTGTGAATGAAAAACGTTCATCTCGAAAGGGGGCATCTAATGATACTGTAATGTTTACTTTGGGTGGTGTTAATTAAAAAAAAGGAAATAAACGTTTAAGTTTAATTCTACGCTTTAATCTTAATGAAACATCATAGTTATTTACAAGTTTTTAGATAATATAAAAAGGAAAAGGACAATTCATGTAGCATTAGACTTTTAATCTCAGGGTATTCACTGTGTGGGGTGAACGAAAAGTATTTGTTTGTTCCCGAATGGCAATAGGCCTGGCAAATGTGAACTCTAAAATCAAAATATGGGTACGATACCGAGAAAATGTATATGTTTCTATATGCTGGTTGATTGGTTGCTGTTACTAGATGTTCTCCGTCTGGTGTCTCCCTTATTCTCCTTCCGCGTTGCATCTTTCTTAGATTTTTCTCTCCGTTTCCCCGACAGCATCTGTTGACAAACTCTCTTCGCTCCCCCGACAAACTGTTCTCTGCTCTCCCAATCTAGTAATCCCTCTTGCTTCCAAACTTTCCTCTCTCGTCATTTCGGTCGGACACCACACCATCTTCAACCACCAATCAGACGTTGTCCACCAAAGTCTCCTATTGGCTTGCAGTTTGAAAATTGCAGCCAACAGAAAATTCTTTATTTTGGAGTGCATAAATGCTGCATGTGTTACGCATTTAGCCGTAGCATTCCAGATTCTTCGTGGACCTTCCGTTTTTCCTGGCTGGTCCTCCAAATTAGCTGCGCCCACTCCCGGTAGCAACTCAATTTTCTTTAGATGGTCCCTTTTCTCAATGGGCTGCTTTCGTTACAAAAGAAGGGTTAGTCTATTGTCCATGGAATGAGCCCTGAGACCTCCCACTTTCAAAACGGAAAGGGTTGGGTCGTTTGTTCGAGTTTCGCCACCCACACACAGAAAAAACCAAGAAACAGATTAACTTTATTTACAATTTAATCACGCTTATCTTTTATCTATTACAATACGAAACTCGAGAGTTGAAAAACTTATATGGGACCCTATTTTATTATTGCAGATTCGGTTTCTCCAGAAAAATTACTCCAATTCGACCTACGATTCGAGCCATTTCAGTCACAGATGGCGTTGTAGTGGACAAAAATCAGAATGGGTAAAAAAAATCGTTGAAAAATGGGTATCCCTCAATAATTAGACACCAGATCAACAAAATAAAATAAAATGTGTGTAATATTCTAAAAAATGCTACTTAATGACACCATAACTGTGCACCCACCCCGACTCCCCAGGGGCGGGGAAGCGAATTATGTAAATAATTGAGCAAAGAAATGCAAGGGAAAGCACCTAAAGCAAGCAACATAAATTGTGAGAGGCAAGGAGACTCACATAAAACAAGCACCCCAAGGGAACAGAAAACTACTTCGTCCACGTCGTTGTGCCTGGGTAACGCTAAACGTAGTTACTACTTATCAGTAAACGAATAAATGAACGATTCCGTATTCTTTCGATGGCAGCACAACATGCGAAATAATTTCTATGAATAATGAGTTCAAATCAACGGTATTTGACATTACAAAACCAAAGTTTCCTAAAAACAATTGGTCTCCCATTGAAAATTTTGATATAACTCGCTGCAATTATCGCTCTGTTGTGGTAGTTATCCTGATAGACATTAATCATTGTCATTCACCAAAATGCGTGGATGTTTCCAAACTCACTGCAACTATTACTAATAGTATGAATCTACATATAAATCATGAAAAAATTCATCGTCCCACAAAGCACTTGCGCCATCTTGAAAGTTGATTCACCGCACGTAAAATCATCTTTGTATACATGAAGATTTTACAGCAATAATGATCGTACAAGTGGTAAAATATACCGATACGAACTTCTATAACCTTCCTATTCAATGTCCTGTCAGAAAATTGTTCAAACTTTAAACAAGAGTCGTAAAAGATGCTCGTGCAACCGATGAGGTTGACAAAGGAGGAAGAGTGGACGCCGTCATCATAGATTTTGCAAAGGCTTTCGATCTTGTACCTCATGACACATTATTACAAAAAATGTCCAAAATTGGGATTGATAGTCGAGTGGTATTAAGGATTAGAGAATTTTTACGAGACCGACAACAATAGTTAATGTAGGGAACGAATTATCCTCAGTTGCGAATGTTAAATTGCCGCAGGGTTCCGTTATTGGTCCCTTATTTCAAGCCTACGTAAATGACTTGGTTTTAGGCATTAATTCACAGGTTCATTTTGCTGACGACTGCGTAATATATCGGAAAAGAAAAACTGTGATCCATGAAGAATTCCTACAAAAATAAGAGATTGGGCACTTGTTAGCAAAATGAAAATAAATTGTAACACGGCAATAAGCTTTTGTAGGCATCACGTTGAAAAAGTACTTAACTATGAGCTCAGGGGTAATGAAATAGTACAGGAAAGTAACTGTAAGTATTTGGGTATATACTTAAGCAGTAATACTGGCTGGAGTCATCAAATAGAACATGTGACTAGGAAAGCATGGAAGGCACTACATTTCGTTATGTGGATTTTAAAAGAAGGAATCTGTGAAACACGGGAACTTGCGTCGTATAAATCTCTCGTGCGTCCAGTATTAGTGTATGGCTGTATTTGTTCGGATCCGTTCCGAAAATATCAGGTCGCGGCACAGGAAAGGGTACAGGGGGGCGGGAAAGGGCCCTGGTCACCGAAATGAGAGGGTTCATCAATTAGGTTGAGATATATTAGAAAAACGGCGACAAAATTTACGTCTTGGGGCTCTTTTTAAAGCGTACGCTGGCCAAAAATCCTGGGAGGATAAAGCATCAAAGTTTTTAGACGTAAATTATTAAAGTAGAGGGGATCATGATTGTAAAATGTGTCAGAGCAGCTTTAATACTGATGTTGGGAAGTGTTCGTTTTTAAACCGGACTATAAAGGATTAGAAAACTTTTACCTGCAAAAGTTTTTGAAACATTTCCTCCCAATATCAAAGTTTTCCAGGGAAGAATTAGGAAGAGTAAGTGATCGTGAAGTGCAAGTGTAATGATGTGTAGTGTGACCAAATATTTGAACAATGGGTACTTCAATTTTATCTTTTAGATGTAATTTACGATTTACTATGTTTGTTTATATTATTATTATTTGTAACTATTCACATTCCTTATTTCAAGTTTATTTTTTGTAACTGCCACCGAGTGTAACTCAATTGCAGTATCAATAAATTCATTCATTCATCTCATTCGTAGCAAGAGAAACGAAGTCTAACGTAGTGAACAAATATCTAGTCATCAAACGAAAACGTCTAAAAATGTCTATGGGCAACAGTTAGCAATATTTTTTGTCTTGAGGTACTGCGTCAGATTTAATAATTAAGAAATAGGAATGTAGTCATATATATTAAAAGTCTGTTCTCGCTTACCGAGATGTCTCCGAGCGTGCTAAGGAGGAACCTGGCGAAGGGCCGCACCGGGGGCGCAATGTACACGCCAGGGGCCAAGCACACGGCTCCCCTCACGTGGCTCGCATTGACCGTGACCCAGGGGCTCGTCATCATCACGGCCAGCGCAGCCACCCCCATTGAATGGCCGATGAACAACACGCCACCCTGCCTAGCTCCAGATATTCTGTGCACCAGCGACAGGATCGCCGGGAGGTCGTACTCGCCCATCTCCTGCCAGCTGCAACGAACAGGCACGCAAATAATATCTATGTGTTTTCAAAGAAAGCGATTCAGAAATAGTTTATACCTGCAGCGGACTGCAACGCGTCAGCGGCAGTGAGAGGCATTCTCCCCCTTCCATACTTTGCGTTAATTTTTGATATGATTGATAACGAGCATTTGATAACTTATGTGTATATTAATATTTGTACATAATTACTAATTAACTAATTATTTACTTTACAACATAAAAACGCATACGCGGTCACTAAGTTAATATCTTAAAAAATTGATAGCTTTCGGTATCTTTGTCCATATTCATTCTCTCAATAAAATTTAATTTTTTTCTCATTATAACAGACAATGATAACGGGTAAAATATATTAATTTTTGTGCTTTTATTTCATAGTAACAAACCATTTTTATTATTAAATAATATTCAATTGAAATTTCTTTTACGATGACAATTTTATAAATTAAATATAACATAACTATAATTTATTTTTCGTTCCCTCTAAAATTCATTTAATAATATTTTATAATTACTGCTTATTTCAACATTAGTTTATAATTATATCATTACTGCTTATTTCAACATTAATTTATAAAAAAGTCTTCGTAAAAGAATTCAAATGAATAACAATAGTAGTTTTATTTTTTTAGTTACCCTGAAATGAAAAAAATAAAAACTAATACAACTTATCTGTTATTAACATCTTTAATATTATTTGCATTCCAAAATTTGTAGTTTACTAATATTGAACCATATTTTATCATATTTGGATATTTTATATTATCAGTTTAAATAAGGACAAAAACAGATAAAAATTAGTGAAGCATAAAGTATAATTTAAAAGCAACTTCATGTTTCGGTCCTGATATGGACCATATCAGGATCGCTAATTCTTGTCTGTTTTTGCCCTTATTTAAACTTATAATAAACTTAAAGACATTAATAACCATTATTTTATATTATCTTTACCCATAAATGAAATTAAACTGTCTGTCTTCCTGGAAGTTTGTTTCGAATAGGCTCCGAAATGGCTCAACGGATTTCAAACATACTTTAAACGACTAAAACAGGAATTTTATCTTAAATTTTTGTAAAGCTTAATTTTGGCAGCATGAAAGATGGCGAGCATTCTCACTCCATCTGGAGTTTTTTTTTACTGTATAGTTGACGCCCATAATGCTTTGAGATCATTCAGTTTTGAGCTGGAGAATGACTCGAAACTTTGTGATTTAAAGAAAAAGCCATCAAATTAATCTCACTGCCCGAAAGGATCTATGAAGAATTTTAATATCAGGGCGTTTCTTACTACTGCCTGCACTAAGATAGTTATGTAATGAATAATTACTTCAAACAATTTTTACTACTTTTAATATAAAATCATAAAAAAATACACCATTTTTGGGTCTACGAAACAGGAAGAATATTGTTGTGGTATTCAGCCCTAAGACTGGTTTTTAATGCAACCCTCCAACTAACCTTCCTTGCGCAAGTCTTTTCACTTCCGTCTAACTAACACGTCCCATATCTTCCATAATCTGCTTAGCGCATTCCATACTTTACAACCCTCTTCTGTTCTTACCCCAAAAACTTCCCTCTAGTGCTATTTTTACAAGACCCTGGTGTCTTAAAACGTGGCCTGTTAATCTATCCCTTCTCTTGGTCAACGTCCTACATATTGTTCGCTCTTCCCCTATTCTGTTTAGAACTTTCTCGTTCGTGATTCGTGTTACTGCCTTCTTTCTAGTAAATGTTACCCTGAATGAAGCGTTTCTTGTTGGGCTATTGTACAACAGCATGACACAATTCATTGAAATGTTTAGCACGTTTGTCTGTAAACTGTCACAGCGCAGTGTCAACACAAATGCAAATACTTCTTTTGAAGGTTACCAAACGTGAGAAATTTCTGTAACAGAGAGATGCAAAGTGACTGTGATTACACTCCGAAGCATGAGCACAAAACTGTAGTGAAGATAACTTGAATCCAAGAAACTATTTGCATGATATATAATCATGAAAATCTATTTAACTATAAAATAATATTTAGTATACAAACTTTTTACACACAATAAGAAATAGTTTATACGTTTCACAGAAGAAATCGTTGTAGAAAATGAGAGTAAGACGAAGAAATGGATTGAACAAATTCATCTCTTTTCTAATTAGTAATCTGTCAAAACTAATGCCAATAACCCCTATAACTAATTACTCGTTGTGAATTGTGTAACTGTGTGACGGCTAGAACAGACCTATATCTATCCTCCCTGCTTTATCTAATCTAATACAGATTAGTAGATTTTTTTCAAAAATAACAATATAATAGCTAAAAACGAATATGGTTTCATTAAGACTCATCAACAACTAAAGCTACTTTAAACTGTGTAGAAGAAATTCAAGTTGCTCTAGATATTAAAAAGTCTGTAATTGGAGTTTATGGCATTATGGAGTCAATCTACCTGTCTAACACAAAACAATTCGTTTAAGGGACATATAATTATGGAGTCCTAAATAGGGAATATGGTGTGCCACAAGGATCTATATTAGGCCCTTTATTATTTATTATGTACATCAATGATATAATCTCTACATCTTAAGAAAAAACAATCTTTTATGCAGATGACAGCACAGTGCTCTGCCGTGAGAACAACCATGAAAGATTGGAAATAAGCTTAAATACATGTACAAAAAGTGTCATACAGTCTTTTAATGTAAACAGATTGAAGGTGAACACAGATAAATTGTTAAATTTTTAGGATTATTCCTTGATAGTGCACTGAGCTGGGATACACATGTAGATAATCTTTGTAAAAAATTATCCAAAATAGTTTTTTTTATTAAGAGACTAAAATGATCATGTAATAATAAACTTACGATAACTTATCACGCCCTTTTCGAATCTATACTAAGCTATGGTATAGAAGTATGGAGTAACACTACAAAACGTATTATAAACAAATTATTAATAATTCAAAACAGATAATTAGATGCGTAGCAAAGTTGAAACCAAATCAGTCATGCAGAAAATATTTTTCAGAACTAGAAATATTAGCTGTAATAAACTTATATGTGTGTAAAACTATAATATTAACTTTAACTACTGGAAAACCTTGAAATAGAAACATTCAAACCCGAGAACTATTTCTGCAATATGACATTAGTTTGGAAATTTCATTGTTCAAATTTTTATGTATAGGACTAGCATGTAGGCAATACTTATGTATCAAACAATAAACACAAGAATTTTTTTTTCTAAATATATAATAGTTATCTGGACTTAATTCGAATTTATGATTCTTGAACCGAATATGATAGGATTACATTTAACTTGTCTCGAATGATGTTATATTACGTTAAATAATAATAACTCGTTTATATTTGTCAGACACTTTTAGCAGTCCTTAATTGTAATATATAGGGTTTATTAATAACGGCGGGTTGACGATGAATTGAAATCAAACAAGCTGTGTATTAACAAATTTTTTTGAAAGGCCATTATTTATGGAATATAAAATAGTTGAAACGTCCGGCGCGCATTCACAAGGTGTCAAGGACTCTGCTGCATATGTTGGACTGAATTTGAGCGATTGCCTGCATCGGTTGGTTTCGACTTACTGGCATAGACCTGCGACTACAGGAAATCACACATTAAAACAAAATTAACGTAAAATAAAGTTGTAATTGTTCGCAATATAATCTTGTTTTTTATTATTATAATCATCATCAAACCCACCCAATTGAACAGCGTTATATGAATCACAACGTCGACGTCGAAATTGTACAGCAGTGAGGAAGTAAGCGGTTCACTCTTGCGGTTATAAAATGTTACACTTACCTGAACCTCCAAAATTTAGGATCTCGGGGAGACAACATAACATGTCGCCTCGAGTAGAAATTACCTCTGAAGTTGCCAATAAAGACATCATAGCCTTCGTCAGCTAAGAGGTATCCTGGAACACAACTAATAAATATTCAATGGCAAAGAATTTAGATGTGTCGTAAAGTAGAAATATTTTATGAAAAATATGAGGTGCATAGTTGGATGAAAGCAAATTAAAATATTATTTTGTTAACATAAGCCTTCGTCATTAAAAAGTGCCGAAGAGTTATCGTGAATTTACTTTTTACGTTGATACGTGGGACTGGACTGGTCTTGAACCGAGTTCCTCGAGATACCTGCTGTCAGATTCATCTCTTGTTGCCGCTCAAAGTTGGGAGCTTAAACGTAACGATTACTTGTACTCCTTTTCCGGTATGTACCAATACTGGTCGACGCAAAAAATCGTATTAAATTTCCGGTAGACGCACCTCAATATCGGAATAAAATATCAGTGCAATGAAAATCAGGACTTTCATCTACCGATAAAAAGAAATGTATTTTTAATTTCTTAAAACACGACTTGTTAAATGAATAAAATTTACTCTGATGATGTTTCAAAATGTTTAAAATAACTATACTAAACGACGTAGTTGATTTATGACAAGTTAATGTAACATATTGTAATGGACTTAAGTAATTTATTATTATTTATCGTTGAATATTTTTTTATTTGTGCAATTAAAGACTAAACAAATAATTTTAAAATTTGAATGTATATTTAGAAATATTGCAGTCGTTATCTTAAATTGTTGTAAATGCTACGGGGATCACCGGTCAAGCACGGGAAGAAAAGGAAATTGGCATTAGCCGAGAATTTACGTATCCCGAAAGAACAGGGTTGTATTTATTGTTAGATCTGAAATACCAAAATATACGTGGAAAAAAGGTTGAATTGGTTCTGGAACACTGAAGGGTGAACTTTGATGTAGACCGCCATTTATAAAAATTTTCCATTACTTGATATTTTATAAAAAAAATTCATCGCAGGTTTGAAGGGAACATTCACTGAAGCCGATTTCACTTCAAGTTAATATATCCAAACGAGGATATTTTGGAGGAGCGCAGATATACGGAGCCTTTCGAGCATCGCAGATTCAACAGCAACGGGAAAACGACTGTACATCGTGGGCATTGGCGCCAGCGGATGGATTTACAAGCAGTGACAGACGAGATTCTGTAAGACTGCATTTTTCCTTAACACATACATCCCTTAAAATCATATGCAGACAGTTTCAATAAATTAGAATCTTGGTTGTCAGCCGTAATAATCTGCCCAGTTTACATATCTCTAGAGATAAATAATTATCGTGCCTGGCAATAAACAAAAAAGTAGTTTGGGTCAATAAATTGCTTATTTGTGTATGAACAATCACTACAAAGTGTTTGCGTGTGCTCCGATACTCAATACAATTTCACATGTACTTATGTTGTTTCCAGTGTTTACTTAAAAAAATAGAATTTTTACTTTTATTGAATTAATTAAATGAAAACAAAGTTTCTATTTCACCCCCCCCCCCTTTGTATCAATAAAATTTGTGCTTGAAAACTCTAAAACAAGTGGCATATCTTTTAATGTCCAAGTCTTTCAAACTAAAATGGACAAACCAATACAATTAAATATTGTAAATTAAATGAAAATCAGGTTGTGTATTACATTTTTCATGGTTATTACATTAATTCAAAATATATTAAGTGTTTTTCCATCTTGAAAAATTTGTAGAAAAATATTGACTTTTAAACATGTTTCCCATACATAAATTACCTTCATTTAATTATTAATGTAAGTTTCACTGATATACCTTCCACTGATTGAGTTCTATACACGTCGATTTGGGGTGGGTCAGAAAATGTACGTTTGTATAACAGTTAATTAATTAAACTCTAATTCATTTAAGACTATTTTATTGTATATTTGTTATTAAATATTTAATAGATAATGGTTTTTGAATAAATATTTATTTAACAATAATTAGTATTATCTAATTAGATGGACAATCGCGTATAACAATTGTTTTCCTAAAGTAAAATTTCCTATTTTTCTGTAAAGGGTAATTCTTTAGCTGCTTGAGAGATTTTATATTTGTCTTATTTATAAATTTAATGGAATAAGAACCATATAGGGATAATACCAATAAATCAACGACCGACACACTATGGTTTTTTCAATAAATTTTTAATCAATTTTTTAAACTTCAACTATAAATAATATGGTATAGATAAATTGATTGAAATACCACCATTTTCATTTATGAATAATAAATAAAAAACATATTCTTTACTAAATCACGAAGGTTATTAGTTTTCTTTTAATTATATGAATTGCATTATCATTCCCCCTCCTTGGAACGTCTACGACTTTAATTGAATTATAGAAGGACCTTAAATGAGTTATAACAGCCTTTTCGTTAGTTATTACTTTAATTAAATAATGAATTACTATTACCTAATGTAATCATTTGTAATTTTCATTTTAGTATACCTGAAGAAGTCTCAATTAAAAACTGACAAAGTTGCTTGTTTATCTCATTTAATATTTATTTAAATGTCAGATTAATTATTTATTGAAGTATCTGTTACGACGAAGGAATACAAGACTACTATATTACGCGACGTTACGAAATGATGTAATAAATTCTTCTTTCACGATTATTAAATAACGAATAAGATACAAATTTTTAACGTTGATGTGTCTGAGTTTTTTTTTTGGAAAGATGATATCTTTCTTAGAAATCTTGACAGTAATCGTGAGTCCCCAAGGAACTCAGTTTGGTGCGTTAACTTGTCCTTCAGAGATTACTTTGTTTTACGTGCGTGTATGATATATCTCATCTGATATTACGAAGGCTACGCAACGTTTTATTCTTGCTCGTAATCGTCACGATTATTATCCTACGAGAAGTTAGCAAATGGAGAACAATTAGCAGGACGTCTGTTACTAGAATCATAACAATCCAAATTAGTCCATTTTCGCCTTTACCGTCGCACACTAGTGTACACACAGTATAGGTAAGTTAGGAGACTCAGCTTGATTGAACACACACACCTGTTCAATTGTCCCGTATTAATATCACTTTAAACATTAGAAAGTAGAGCAGCAAGCTTCTCTTATTTTAACATGCATTGTCCGGAATGATTAGTACGCCAATCAGAAACCAAAGTGCAACGTAGGCCCGACAGACAACCGGCCTGAGGTAACCTCGATTGCGGCTATTTCGGTCAAGATCACGATACGAGTTGCCAATGAAAGTAGGATAGTCCTCAACAACTGGACAGAAGTGAGTTTCAGTTAAATGAGAAAACTTTTAGTACATAGTAATGACAATAGCACGACGTGTCGTTCCTTTCAATGAAACCTCTTCAGGTGCAATAATAAATTATTTTAAATAATTTATGTTAAGAGATTAATTTAATGCGTTCAACACACAAATTTCTGTCGGAATTTCTTGAATAGAGATAACGCAAGTTCCATAATATCCACATCCGCTTTTGTCGTCCAGCTCCGTTCTACTCCCAGACTTCCACATATAAAAAGAGAAATGCCCCTCCAGCTCGATGTAAAATGGGGAACGAAGTAGTAACGAAGTCAAACTACTGTAATATTTTGGGAACACGATTAGTAAAAATTTAAATTGGGGCAAACAAGTGAACGAGATAAAGGGTAGAGGGCAATTCTTCACTTTGTAAACAGGGTCTTGAGGAAAAGCACGAGAAAAACCAAGATTTCTACTTACAAAACGCTGGTCAGGCCAATTTTATAATATAGGGTAACGTGCTGTGATCCATATCGAAATGAACACACTCAATGTAGGGAAAATTACAATAACGGGCTGATAAGACGTTTGGGGGTCGAATCGCGAACAATCCTCACGAGAATTTAGAAGATCTCAGTAATAGAAGGAAACATGCGAGGTTGTGCGCACTATATAAAGCCTATAAGGGTGAACCACAGGGTCTGGAAAGAAATAACAAACCATCTTACGGCGCCGAATTATATTTCTAAAAATGACCACTCGTTCAAAATTAAATACAAAAGGCAACGCAGAGACGTAGGAAAATTTTCGCTTGTAAATAGATCAATACTGCAGAAATACTGACGGCTTTTTCGGGTAGCGTAAATCAGTTTAGGAATAGGCTAAGGAAACTAAAGTGAGCAGTGTTCAGAATCAGTGAAGTGATTTCTGAATTCTCTTTTCTTTTTCAGGTCAAAATCTTATAAGACACTACAAAATTGATCCTGTGTGTAATTGTATCATATGTGCTTAATTTGTATATAGCTGCCACCGGGAAAATTCCCAATAGTAGCTAAGTATTATATATATATTCTTTGGCCCCAGCATGGAAAACAGAGCAGCTGCCACTGATTTTCACAAAAAATCTACAATTAATGAAAAAAAAGGAAAGAAATAATATAAAGTCTAAAAATATCACCAACTAAAACTGAAATCCTGAACAAATTGCAGTGTTGCTAAAAGATATAGTGAATAGTAATGAGATTATAAATACTGAAAAATTATCCTGAAAACAGAAAATTGTGATTATCAGAATTCGAGCATTGCACTCTAACCTAACGCACTCCTACCTTTTTTCAGGACAAGAAAAACCGATATTTAGGTCTTGTAATGTAAACCTTACGATTCTGCACATAATAATGGAATGTAAATCTTACAAAACAAAAAGGGACAAGATTCTGGGACATTTCAATCCTAAATATTTGGCAACAAACAAAGACACCATCTTAATAGTTCTAAAATTTATTTGTGAAGTAGGCATTTTAATGAAATTTAAAGTAGTTAATCTATCTGTTTCAGGCATGATGAGGAGATCGATTTTATGTATTTAAAAATGGATTTATTTTCTTTTTGATTTGCCTTAATCTCAATTTTAAATGTAATTTAATAAGAAGTAAGTCTTTGTACTCTGGCATTTGTCAAAAGATCTTTTAAGGATTGATGTAAATAATGTATTGTATAATTGTATATTTCGCTAATTACCGTTGAGTAGATGCGAAATAAAAAACTCTCTTGCAATAATTTATAAAATAATTTATTATTCACTTGAAGGAGTTGCAATGAATGGAACACGTCGAACTAGTATCATTACTATGTACTAAAATCCTTATTCATTAAATTTAATTTTGTTTCTGACTAACTAGGCTTTTAAACACAATTATATAAACGGATCATCTAAGAATTGAATTATCCAAGTCATCCTAGTTTTGCTGCCTTTTAACACAGAGGTCCTGAATTTGATTCCCGGCGAGGGAAAATACGTGTGCGGTATCATACATCATCAACATCCTCTGGGACTCACCATCTCACTTCTAAACACGCCCAACACAAAAATTCAGCTAGTGAATTAATTTCAAGTCATGCGTTATATTCCACGGTTGAAACTATGCCAATATATATATATATATGACTTTTCTCATTATCGTATGCATCTATAACTCTAAGACTTTTTTTCAGAAACAAAGTTAACAATGCTAGTCAATCAGTTTTGTGTGCAAAATCCTGCATTTTTAGTTAAGTAACTTGTGTCAATCCTGTACCTTCTAGTGAAACACTAGATTATTATGATATTTTTGTATTAAAATGACGCCATAAACTTCTTGCCTAAGAATTTGTAATTAGTAAGCCAGTCTTTTAATAACTGTTCCGTTTCTATAACTGTTGTTTAATCGATAATTAGGTATAGCCAGAGAGAAATAGCTAGTCGTGTCAAAATACGATGCGCAGTGATCCCCTTCCCTATGAGGATGAACTGGAGTTCGCTTTAATACGAACGATTATTACGGAAACTTGGTAGAGTAAAAATTATTTTGAAAACATAAGTTGTAACGTACGTCAAATTTTTCATCCATTAAGTTTAGTGAATGTTAATTACATGATGGTGTAAAAAGTTCTATATCCTGTTCGAAAGAATATTTTTAAAAAAGTTGTTACTGCTTCCTGACTCTGTACCTCGTATGCCATGTTATTTGTCGCGACCTTACTTCCGTTTTCCTTGGTTGCTATAGCCTTTTGTTCTTATTAATTAATTTTTTGCCCCTGAAACCTGCTTCGATATCTCTTATCTTCCTTAATTTTCTTAATTCCTTGTTATTTCTCTAGAATAGGGCATTTTACATGGGTGATACAAGTTTTTCTGTCTGCTACTTCCTCACCTGTTGTATGCTCCTGTGAACAACACCTTTTTAGACAATTGTTGATGGATCCTTATAGTCGCGTCGTATTCTGATTAAATTTATATTTATACTTGAAATTCCTTTCAACTCATTTAAATGTTCAACTAACCCACCGGAGAGCTACGAAAATTCTATTGATACCGGGTGACTATGGATATGAGATATTGTTGCCAGTGTTTTTGAACAATGAGAAACTCACCCAGAGCTTTTCTGGGTCCGGATAAGATCCAGTTATCCGAGGCGCCGAAGATTCCGTGCATGAGCAACACTGGACCTTTGGCTGGACTGCCTGGAGATTTGTATGGTAACATTAGTCGGTGGACCTTGAGAAGATATCCGTCGGACGTTCTGGCCACGTGTGTCTCCATGCCGTAGCCAGCAGACTCAGCCATCTGCTCCTGCAAACAGCCATGGCATGTCAGAATGACATTTATAATCAGTGAATGCATGGGGGAACTAATAAGTTACCAAAGCCATTTATAGATAGAAACAGATAATGTGATAATTACAACTACAATTAAAGACCAACCACGCGACTGTAAATACGTTCACATAAGGACCAACCAAGCGACAGAGTAAAATCAAGTCATACACATAAAAGCCAAATCTTTAGTTGTGAAATAAAAAGGCTTTTATCGAAGAGTTATTACGTTTCTTTATATATAACTCGTTTATTTATTTTAGCCAGAATTCGATACCAATCTATTAGTCAACATGTCATTCAACTGGTGTCGAATGCTTACTTGCAATACAATATTATAATTAAATGATTTTATTGTCTGTTTTTTTTTGTTTTTTTGGGGGGTAACAGGCCACATGAGGGTGATCCTGAAACAGGCAACTCCCCTTTAATAGCATAGGAAGGGAATTGAAAAGGAGAGATGCGGAAGGTAGAGCAAGGTAGCCAAGGGTTAACTAGGGCCCCCGGGCTATGGTTTAAGGATCTTACCCGGTGTTTCACCTAAAGGGAAAACCCTAGAAAACCTGCATCAGGTAGGTCGGGCATTGGGTACTATTCTCACGCCCTTCCGAATGACGGGAAACGAGTATTGCTGTGGGGTCGCAGCATTCCCTTCTCCGTGTCTCCACCAGTTTCAGGAGGCAGTTGGCCGACTGATCCAATGGGATTAGCGGACAACTCTAGCCATATGCCCAAGGTCTTTGACCCCAGTACATATACCTCCTAAAATAGGTGAAGGTGTCTAGGCATATGAGAACTGTGATAAAAAAAATACCCAGAGAGAGTGCGAGGCATTCCCGACATGATCAGGTGAGCCCCGCAGGCTTCTGGGCTAACTCGTCTTAACTGAAAGAAAATGCTCTTTTCTTAATTATGGAAAATTAATGTATGTCAGCTCTGCCTACATTGTCAGAATTGTAATAATGAAAACAAAGAAAATTATGTGGAAAGTAATACGTGACGTGAGAGATTGACGTTGCATTGTTGCTGTTGTGGTATTCAGTCTTAAGACTGGCCTGTGCAACCATCCATGCTACCCTATATTCCACCTGCCTTTTCATTTCTACATAACTACCACATACCACATCATCCTAATCTGCTTAGCGGATTCCATCCTTTGCCTCCCTCACTTCCCACTAACAAGACACTCGCGTCTTAAATCGTGGCCTTCTAATCTATCCCTTCTCTTTGTCAACCTCCTCCAATATTGTACGCTCTTCCCTATTCTGCCTAGAAATTCCTTGTTAGTGATACTATCTACATCTGATTTTCAGTATTCTCCTATAGCACCACATTTCCTTTCTGCAACTCAGAGGAGTTCCCCATTCTTTATTGGCGCCATACTTGCAAAACAGACGCCAAAAAGTTTCTATTCAAAACACGGATGGAAATGAGTATCTGTCAGAATGGGAAACAATTACCTGCGGTGTCCCTCAGAGCTCAATTTTGGGACCTTTTCTTTTCATCATTTACATTAATGATTTACCTAATTATTTAGATCCCTTAAAATCAGTCCTCTACGCTGACGACACAAATTTGGTAATCACGGACAGCGACACGGAAACTTTATGCGAGAAAGTTGATACTGCGATGTGCCGTCTCAATCTTTGGTTCACTGCAAACAAATTTTCTCTTAACCTAGAGAAAACCAAAATCGTTAACTTCACAGCAAACACAAACAGTTTATCTCCTAACTTGGAAAAAATTTTAGAGCACGCGCCTTTCTTGGTCTGCTGATTGACAATAATTTGAAATGGAATCACCACATTAAAAAACTATCGGGAAAACTCAGCAAAATTTGCTTTACATGACGAGTGTTAGCTCGGGAAGCCGACATAGCTACATCAAAAATGATGTACCATGCATATTTTGATTCTGTCATGTGTTACGGTATTGCAAACTGGGGTCATTCGCATCACGCGCTTCACATTTTTAAACTATAAAAGCGGGCCGTACGAATAGTATCTGTATCTTGTGCTGAGTGGATGGAATACCACTTGCAAGCCTTTGTTTTGCAAACTTGGAATTTTAACCTTGCCTTGTATGTATATTCTAGAAATTTTAAAATTTGTATGGGGCAAGATCAATCTATATGCTCTAAACTGTTCAAGCCATTCGTACAACAAAAGAAATCTCTCTCAGCTCCGTGTTGAAAAACATCGTCTAAGTCTTTTTGAAACAAGCTTTCACTATTCCGGTATAAATCTATGCAATACTCTCCCGGAAGAAAGAAAAGCTTTAAAGGTTCAAAAATTACTTATAAAGAGTTGTAAATGTCTGTTGATGAATGGAGCGTATTATTCACTGAAAGAGTTCGTAGATAGGAAGGACTAAAACAGTTGGCTGGTGTCCTATCAAATTCTCCTATTATTTTAGAACTACTAGAATTTAACAGCTGACTTATTTTCGTTTTCATGTTCGACGGGAACCTACGCACGATCTTCTGCTGCCTTCTCCGTCGACTGAAAATTGAAGATTGAATTTTATCTTTCATCTTTTTGTCATTCAATTCTCAGTTGTAAAATTTTTTATATTTATTGTAATATTATATTTGACGTATCCTATTTCCTCAACCGAGGACTAATGGATTGAATAATAATAAATCTAAAAATCTAAATGTACCGTCCACGTTTCATACCCATATAACACCACTCTTCATACCAACATTTTTAGTAATAATTTCCTAATATACTCCTCTTTTTCGCGAAAGCCTTCCTTGCCTGTGCTATCCTACTCTTTATGTCTACTATACTTCTACCATCCCATGTTATTACGCTTCCTAAGTGGCAGAATTCCTTAACTTCCGTCAAAATATCCCTTCCCAATCTAACACCCACTGTTTCCAAAACTACACTCCATTACCTTGGTTTTCCCTCTATTAATCGTCGTATTGAACTCTTTCTCCACGACCACGTTCATGCCATTTTTTTGGATTCCGAGTCTTATTCTGTCTCCCCTAATACTACAATATCATCGGCAAAGCGTACAGCTTGTATTTCTTCTCCTTGCAGTATCATCCCTTTTCCATATTCCGTTTTAACTTTCTTTATCGGCAGTACTGTATATAAGTTAAACAGTATGGACGACAGACTGCATCCTTACTTTATTTATGTTTTCTTGTCTCGATATTGAAAATTATTATTACTTCTGATTGCCTTCTGTGGAGGTTATGTATAAGCCGTCTTTCTCGATATTTTATTCCTGTGTTCTTAAAATGCTTAATAGTGTGTTCAAGTTCACATTAATAAACGCTTTTTGTAAATCTACAAATGCCATGAACGTAGGCCGGTTTTTTCTTTTCTAAAATTAGACGCAAAGTCATTATTTCTTCTCTTTTCCTTACATTCTTCCTGTGGCTTGCAAACATCTGCATAATTAAGTAACAGCATTGAAAAAGTTTTTATTTGTGTCCTAGAATCATTGTTGCTGTTGTTGTGATATTCAGTCCTAAGACTGGCCACTCAGATGAATAACCTCAGAATTTGGTATTAGTAAACTGGTAAATTATTTCGTTAGTCTTGGAAATTGACAAGATATCTATTAAATTATCATTATTATAAAAATACTACTTGTCATCCTTTGATAGCATAAATATTGCGATGTGGTTCCGTGAAATAAGTCCTGTCAAGTGTTGAATATACATTAAAAAAATTCTTTCATTTCTTTCCTGTTGTTTGTATTTCATGATGTAATTGAAAAAATTTTACCGTAGCAGCCAAATTGCGCGGAATGCAATCTGGCGTATTTCCCAATATTTTGTGGCAATGCTCGAGGACATCACAAATTTTCGCATGCCCAAACCCGCATATTTTTTTCTTTTAACTATAATTACTTCCATGTTTGCTCTCAAAGTTTTCCCTCCTTTTCCTGGTAATATTGTTTTGTTGCAATTTCCCCGTGCGTTTAAACCTGCAAGGTGAATTGCAGGTATGTAAACATAGATCATCTTTCATTTTACAAGTATATTAAGAATATTAAATACTCATATTTTTCTGAAATAATCAAAATAAAGTGCCAGTTTCCAAAGCTGTATTCTTTGGGCAACAGAAACAGATAATGAAGGTAGGTAGGGCAACCAGAGCAGCCTTGACCGTTACGTCACGCAAACAACGACATGTCTGGAGAAACATACAGCTTAATGTCCGCATTAATGATCCTGTTATTCAAATCCACCATCAAGATTACGAAAATATGCGCTTACTGGGTTACCTGCTTCTAAAATCTTCCGTTAATAGCGCTGGTTATCATCTCGTGTAGGATGACTAGAAAAATAAAGGATTCAGAATAGTTTTTGGTTGATTACATCAGGTGAAATAACACTGTGAAGGCAAGCGTTTATTTGTAAAAAATAAGTTTTTAATTTATTTACATTCTGAATACAAGTGTAGTGATGATGAAGGATCGATATATTTTTAATAATTGTTTAATAACCATCAGTAAAATAAGCCAGGACACAGTCCAATTATTGGGAGTAGCCATCATTTGACTGGGATACCTGTGAGAGCTTTCTCTGGAAGATATTTTTCCACAGAGCGATGAAGGGGCTTGGCTTCGGGGATGACCTCGTTCTCTATCTGATTTCAAGGTTCTCACATGCCGAGACACCTTAATTTCTTCTGGACATACGGTAAGAGTTGTCCACTAATCCTATTGGATCAGTAGACCAGCTGCCTCCTAAAACTAGTGAAGACACGGCGAAGGGAATGTTGCGACCCAGAATAAATCTCATCTCCCGTCATTCGGAAGGGCCTGAGAATAGTACTCAATTCCCCGACCTACCTGATGCAATTTTTCTAGGGTTTTCCCTGAATATCTTGTAGGTGAGTCAACGTGTAGGATCCTTAAATTAAATATATAATCCGGAGGCAGTAGTCAACCCTTGGCTACTTTGCCCCTCACGTAGCCTGTTTATTATCCCACCACCACCATCTCATAATAAAAATATTGCTACGAGACTTGCCTTTACTTCTTGTGCGTGAAATTAAACAAATGTTATTTATTTACATAACAATATATCTACTTCTGATATACTTTATACGAAGCATTTTTTGTATGATCTAAATGCACTCATCAATATCGTACATCTATTAATGAGCCATGGTGCACTCAATATTAAATCTAAATATGATAAAATAAAACTACACAGGTACCCGTTTTGAGAAAATAGAGATATTTTGGCAAATAATGTTATAATTTTCGTTCGCTCGTTCCATCTCCATGCGTTAATTCAGTACATTCATAAGTTTAATGTATTCATTACTTCAGCAATTAGTATACTGATCCATTTTATCTTTTAGGACTATGTACACAAATAAATATCAGTATACGCAACAGGATAAGCAAAGTTCTTTAGTCTCATTAGATGGTAAAAGAAATTCCCCAAAACAAGTTTCAAGGAGAACCACTATTGCTGTGACCCCGGTTGAACTTCAGCTCCGCTGATACTTTTAAGACTTTGACTGTGTTTTCTTTCAGAATCACGACAAACATAAGCCGGTATAAGAATGAATGGATCGGTTAAACGTAAAAATCTTTAAATCAATCCAATGCCGTGGCTGAGATCACTACTTTAATGAAAACAGTCACGATAGTTACTCATTTTTAGATGTTTCTCAGGGGTGAAATGCTTCAAAAGTGAGGAAATTGTGGAGACTGCTGCTTATTACGGAATTGCTTGCACAAGGGAAGACTTCAACACGAGCTTAGATGTGACTGTGTGACTGTTGACGCAATGCGTTACAAGACGTTACTAGTTCAAGGATTGCAGTCTTCATTATGAAGGTTGTCCAAAGGTCCTGTTTACTCTAAATTATTCAAACGTGTATTCCAATGCGATGCTTTTTAATATTCAGTGTACTAATACGGGGCGATGAAAAACAACAATAATTTTTTTTGTAAGAACCATAATTGAATGCGATTTATTAAGAGAAAAATACAACAAAATTAAATATATTAATATGTTATCTGATAAAGTACGAATGTGTACAGAATACATATTAGTATTAAGATGTATACAATAGGTAACCTGCTGTTCTATGATTATACAACAAGCAGAGATATGCTGGCTTTCAGTTAAATTCCATAAAACAATAGTTCACGAATGATTATTACAACACACAGAACAATACCATACCAGTGTTGCTAGTACTTCCAAAGACCTTATAACAGAGGTATAAGCTTCTCAACAGAAATAATTTTCTCACTGGCTCACAGTTTGGATTTGAAATTTTGAAGAAATCTTTATAGAGTTAAATAGAAAACGATATTCATTATGTACAATTCAGGTAAGTAAGGCATTTGACTTTGTAGATCATAGCAAAAATATACAATTTTTTGGAATTACTGGAGAATCATTTTCCCGTTTTAAATGTTACCTGGAAAATAGATGCACCGGGTTGTATTAAAAGATTCCTTCTCAGGTAAAATATGAGATCAAATTGGGGACTGGTGTCCCACAGGGTTCAGTATTGGGGCTTCTACAGATCCTTATGCATATAAATGAGCTTCCAAATGCTGTAGATTTATCTTTTAAAGCTACACTTTTTGCATAGATACTATTACATAAGGAAAAACAACAAAGATGAATTAGAATAATTTACAATCTATGAAACTGGTTCTCCGTGTAACTCTAACAACCATTAATAGGATGAACTATTACAAGACACTCAAGAGTAATTTAAAAAGAAGAAAACTAGTTTTCTTGTGTGAGATTATATTCTGAGGCAATTCAGCAGGCAAGGACAAGACTTTTGCTGCTCAACAAAGTGTTATTCGAGCAACATATCAAGAAAGTCCACGAAGATCGTGTAGAAATCTCCTCTCACTCCTATCTCATCTATTCATTAATGTTATTTGTGAATACACGATTTCAACACAAGAAAAACGCACGCATTCTATACGAAAGAGTAAAACATTGCCCATTACATAGAATCGTAGTGAATTTAAGTTGAGCCGACTTAATTTCTCCTTAGCAACTCCATCTGTTCAGTAAAAAAATATAATCTGAGATGTAAAATTATGTTAAAATTTAAATAGGCAGCAGGTCTCGTTGAAACACACATTACTAATATTAAATGACTTCTCCCTAAAGTATCCTCGTATTATCGTGTCGGAAGGGTTTGTGAGTTTTTTATGATTCTAGCAGCCTCCCTTTCCAGACAGATCCTGGCTGAAGTTCTAGACGCTGGGCCTCCAAGTTGACAATTCCACCACATGAAAAAGCAAATATTTGCGAAGAAAGTAGCCAATGAAGCCGGTCTGCCTACACAAGGCTCTATAGAAAGAGTAAACTTTTGAAATTGGCTAATAAGGAATCATACTGCAAGTAGAAGAAATAAAATACTTAAGCTTTTGCCGATGATATTGTAGTATTAGGGGAGTCAGAAGAAAACTTGGAAACCATAATAAATGGCATGAACGGGGTCCTGGAGAAAGAGTTCAGTATGAGGATTAATAGAGATAAAACCAAAGTAATGGAGTTTAGTTTGAGAAACAGTGGAATAAGAAAGGATGTTAGATTGAAAAGGGATATTTTGACGGAAGTTAAGGAATTATGCTACTTGGGTAGCATAATAACTGGGGATGGTAGAAGTATAGTAGACATAAAGAGTAGGGCAGCACAGGCAAGGAAGGCTTTCGCGAAAAAGAGGAATTTATTTACGGGTAATATAAGTGTGAAAATTAGGAAATCGTTGCTAAAATTGTTCGTATGGAGCGTGTCGTTGTATGAGTGCGACATGTGGACGATAGGAGTTGCAGAAAAGAATAGAAGCGTTTGAAATGTGGTGCTATAGGTGAATTCTGAAAATCAGATGTGGGGATAGAACCACTAATGAGGAAGTTATAAGCAGAATAGGGGATGCGCGAGCAATATGGAGGACGTAGACCAAGAGAAGGGATAGATTAATAGGCCACGTTTTAAGACATGAGGGTCTTGTAAAATTAGCATCAGAGGGAAGTCTATAGGGTAAGAACAGGAGGCCAAGGAGGGATTACGCTAAGCAGATTAAGGAAGATGTGGGTTGTGGTAGTTATAAGGAAATGAAAGGCTTGCGCAAGATTGGTTAGCATGGAGGGTTGAATCAGACCAGTCTTAGGACTGAATTCCACAACAACAACAAGGCTAAATAAAACTATCCTGTGTTGTAACACCAAAGAAGGACTGTATATAGCCAGAATGAGATATTCAACCACATAATTATATATTACAGCACATTATTACAAATATTTGAAAGTAGTACTATTAATAACATAAGTGAATGATATTATTGTGTGGAATTATATAGACATTAAACTAAAATAAACAATAATGTACACCAGGAAATGTTGTGCATAGTTAAAGATTGACTTCTACAACAGGATTATTATTAAGTTTCCGTTTTTAAAACCCTACTTAAATAATAACCTGGAGTTTTGGACACTCGCGCAGCCTGTAAGATGTCCATAGAACCGGAAATAAGGTAGCCATCAAAACATAATCCTTTATCAGTATGACAATAGTACAGCTTCCAATGCACGACACACGCAAGAAATGGGAATATTTTACTATCACTTCCAGTTTTGTAAAGAAAATGAACGGTTAGTCTTGAATGCGTACCGTGGTCATGTAGAGCTGCGGGTCGAAGGAGGTGTCGAGGACCGCCTGAGCACGCTGCCCCGACATGGCGGCGGCCGCTGCTGCTGCCACTACTGCTAGCGACGCGGCGAGCATGGTGAAACTGCTGCCACGGGCTGCGGCCCGCATATATAGCACCATGCTGGCTGGCTTAAGCAACGCACTCATCTCACACGTACCGAACTCAACTCTGGAAAAACGAGGTCACACTTGTATGCGGAATTCGATATCCACATCTCTTTCCTTTCTCCGCAGAAAAAATCAAATTTGGTTGACGGAATGAAGTACGCAACCTTCAGTAAAGGAAATGGCCGCCTCTGTGGTCTAGTGGATAGCGTCACAGAGGCCCCGGGTTAGATTCCTGGCAAGGGCCTGCGTCATCCTATGTCAAGTGACCAAATTTGACGAACGATCCCCGCGCGACCATTTCCGATTTCGATTAAATTTTGACAATTTGCACTATGAAGCTTTACTTGAACATCTCCAATATTTCAGTTTGAAATATGTATTTCTGGCTGAGATACGAAGCCTGCAGTTCGTCGGAGACGACGTCGTTTAAAAAAATGCCACATTTCAGCTTCAATATTGTGGCAGTTATTAGACAATAGACCCTGAAAATCCGTTTCCAAGTTAACCCGCTTAATTAAAAAAATTTCATCCCTGGCAACTACGGCACACAAAGATAACGAAAGACATTTGCCAATTTTTTTTCGTATTTTAAAATAATGCTGCTGGGATAAATAAAGTAAGTACGGTATTCATATTTTGCAGTTCGCATCTCTACGTAGCCGTCTACCGGTCTGAGGATTTACAGCTTTAGTGAATTTTGGTGCAGCAAACATGGCGCCAAAGCGAAAAACGCCAAAAGTGAGCTTTTTCAGAAGGATAAATTGTTTAGGATGAAATAGCAATGATTTTTAGGGTTTTGAATATCACTGGAATATAAATTCTCTACAGAAGGCACTCAGCAGTAATTAGAATAGAATACCAAGAAAGAAAACAGAAATCAAGAAAAGTGTAAGACAAGGATGCAGTCTGTCGCCTATGCTGTTTAACTTATGTATATAGAACAGGCGATGAAGAAAGTTAAAACAGAAAAGGAATCATACTGGAATGAGAAGAAATAAAAACCGTACGCTTTGCCGACGATGTTATACTATTAGGGGAGTCAGAAGGAGACTTGGAAACCATAATAAATGGCATGAACGTGGCCATGCAGAAGTGTGTGGAGTAAGAGGGAGGAAAGGATGGAATACGCTAAGCTGATTAGGGAGAAAGTGGGATGTGTTAGTTATGCGGAAAGAAAAGTCTTTGGCAAAATAGGTCTTAGGACTGAATACCACAATAACAACAATAAATGGTTCAGGAGGATCTTTTCTTAGTTGACGTCATTAGAAAAATCAAGATTTTCTGAAATAGAAAATTTATTTTTTGTTTCGGTGTCTCGACGGATAAGGTCTCAAATTTAGAGTCGGAGTCTACCGAAGTGCGTTGTCGACAAATATCGTCTCATCGTGCTTTATTGTGCAATAATCGCTCGAATAATGTGCTCTTAAATGTAATTACCCTACTTAGGTGCATGACATATATAAAGTAAAAGTAAAATTGTTTTGATGAGTCGCCTATTTATTATTAACTCCATGGAGTCACCAAAAGCCAAAATATACCTTCTTAGAGGCGTGAGTTTAATTTACAGAGTTGAAGCAATAAATGACTTGGTATGAATCTCGTGATACGACGAGCAAGAATCAAAATTCCTTGTGGGGTCCATGGTAGCTTCCAACTAACTATTAAAGATAGGCATCCCCACGGTCCCTAGTTAGGTTCACAAGCCTGATACAGTTATATAAATGTATATTTTATATAAATTTACTATAATTCAGTTTTTTGGCCAAGGATTCCAACCTGGTAGTTCAGTATAACGTTCTTATTTTTCGATCCTGCAAGAAAGTAGGTTTCTTCTTCCTCTTTATATTCTGAACATTTCGTTAGCCTTTATAAACATTAATTAAAATCTCTTCTTAGATTATCTGTCCAACCCACATTTATTTCGTCTTCAAATCGCAACTTTCACAAAATGGAAATAATATTTCAAGACACGCGGCTTAACTGAATTTCTCCACTTAATTTATCTTCTTCGCAAGAAATCATTGTGATTCTGGCAATTGTTAATTAATAACAAGAAAATAAAGTATAAAATTAGAGATTTTCCAGAATTAAAGACACTTAAATTTTCTGGCTCATAAATATTCTGAAAAAAAAACTTTATAAATTCAAACTGGTTATAAAAGTTTAGTAGGGAGACTAGAAAAACTTTTATATAGGCTACCTAAGAATATATTTGAAATGGATTAACATAAATTGTAAAGTAAAATATTTTGAATCTTAACATAAAATCACAGGAGTTATCCTTAAAAGGTGGATAAAATTTGCTAGTCTCGACGCCATGCATGAACTTTAGGTCAGCTTTTCTCCAATTTTAAACAAAATTCCACTACTTCAAACTAATGATAATCATAAACTCGAATAAAATAAATACGTCAATAATTAATTCGCCACTTCAGAAAGACAAAAATAATCAGCCTTTTACTCTTCTTCAACTATTATAAAACGTCGGCGTGGATTGGAGTTTAAATATATACTTGGGTTAATGACGATGGATACCCTTTTTTGTTAATGGTATGAACTAACTTCACCTGCTAACCAAGTTTATAAGACTTCACGCAATTCCCAACAACATACGTTTGTACACGGTATGACGAAACAATTGTCCGAATATTTAACTATATATATATATTTATTGATAGACTATGTATATAAGCTGTATATCAGTAATGAGTGGCCAATATCTACATGTTTCCTAAGCTCTATTCAGTCACAAAATAGTCGTAATTTCAAAGAAGCGGTCTGCATAAAAACTAAGAAGTCAATAACAAAACTGAGTTGCTACTCATTCACATTCAAAAAATATCTTTTACTTTAGAATTTCAATGACACTAATTACTGTACATTTCTTTAGCCCATTGACTAAATCAGTCAGAAAGACGTCTTAGGCTGAATTGAACTGAGTAGATCTCATTTCTTTTAGATTTACCTGAATATTTATCAATTTTCCAGCTGTATCAAGGACTACAGGAGATATAATCGTTGCAATGAACTAATTTAAACTACTAAGTACAGTCGTAATTATACAATTACTTTGAATTTTACTTGTAAGACGAAAATATTCTGTAAGAGATGCACGGTATTTGGAAGATGGGTTGAACGTAATTTGATGAAGCTTACAATCCAGCTTTATGGAAGACAATAACGGATATTTTTAAAAATTATTTTAATTTAAGCTAACAATAGCTAACAAATTGAAATTATCCCGCACTTTGTATCGAAGTTTGACTCCACCTATGGGAAAATAATTTTTTAGTAACTATGAACAATATAGAGGGATTTACGCACTGGGATCTTCGTTAATTATTATATAATATAATTGAAAAGTCTTATTACTCAATAAAAGACATATACTTCAGGTACGCATTACACACCACGAACTATCGCAAAAACTGTGGTCATTTTTAAAAAACAGCCCAAAATGGGTGTTTTTGTTTCATGAAATTCCAACTTTTTGCGGGGAAACTGTGTATTTTTCAAACTGATTATATATAATGTACTATCTATGCCCGCAACTTCGTTCGCGCGGAATAACTAATAGCGTTTTTCATTTTGCTCTAAAAAATAAACAGGTACAGAATTTTCATAAAGTTGACTTCATTAAAAAGTACGGTATCATTTATGTATCTATTTTCTTTTTAGTATTTAAGCTTCAGGGTAAACCTTATAACTCGCAGTTTATTTTGAACAGGTCCCACTTTCACATGTTTCGGAGACAAACTTCCAGACAGAAACTTCAATTATATTTATTGGGAACGATTATATTTATTTTTTGCTTTTGAAAAAGAGCAATTACTAAATATTAAAATTTAACTGACGCGAAAAAAGAAACCAATTGACGAAACATCTTATCGACGATCCAAAGAAGTTTATTATTTTTTATGATGTTGTGTGTATTTCATATTTGAAATGAAATATTGGTTTGACTTTAAAGAAAAACAATTTATTATACATAAAAACCTATTTATCTGCCCAAGCTATACTCAGAGGACATGTGACCTCCCTCTCCCAACGATTAACTGTGGATTAATTTGATGGAAAACCGGCGCGTTAACGGAACACGTGGGTTCGCGGCTTACCAATTTACTTTTCTCCGCACCAACACTTGAAGAAACATCTGCAGCGTTCGGACCCAGGCGAAGCTCTTGGGCCAACATCCAAAGACAATCTCCGGTCTCGAGCAGCTTGACCCAGGCTATCTAGACCCAACTTCTTGATGATTGGTTGTAACGATATTAAATACGCGTCTTGAAAGTGTAAATAATTACATCTGTTTCTTGGCTTTTATGAATGTGGGTGGCCAGTCACACAAAAGACTTCCCTTCCCTGCTGTGTGCGAGAGGAGCCCATTGAGAAAAGGGGTCGCCGTAGAAAATTTGGGAATGACGGGCTACCGGAAATATCCGTAGATAATTAGAAGAACTGCTGAAAAACGGAAGAACTGTGGAGAATTTGGAATGTTACGGAAGGATGCGTAACATATGCCGTATTTAGGCCCCGAAAACTGAAATCCTTCCTATTGGCTGCAATTGTCCAACTGCAAGCCAATAGAAGACTTTGGTGGACAACATCTGATTGGTGGCTCGGGATCGTGTAGTTTCCGACCGAGATGACGAGAGAACAGATTTTTTTTGAAGCAGGACAGGGAAGTCGTTGAGAGAGATATTGCCGGGAGACCGGAGAGAGCAGGTGTTAAGAGACTGGGAGATGTGATCGCGACACCTGAGACAAAATTTTGTCGGGAGAGCGGAGAGAGGCATTGTTAAGAGACTGGGAAATAGATGTGATCGGGACAGCAGAGAGGGAAGTTCTTGGGAGACAGGAGGGAGATGAAGTTGATATGGAGAGGCCGGCCAATGCTGACTGGAAACTATCCTGGAAGGAGAACACGGGAGCCAGCCCAGACGGAGATGATCTTGTCGCAGCCACCAGACAACCATCATACGACGAAGCACCAAGAAACAGATGTATTTTTGGTATCGTGCCTATTTTTTTGATTTCACATTTGCCAGGCCTATTGCCATAAGGGAAACAAATTAAGCTTTTTCGTTCACCCCACTGTGAAACCTTGAGATAAAGTCTAAATGCTGGTAAATTGTCCTTTTCTTAAGATATCTAAAACTTTGTAAATAACTTTGATTCTTTTTAAGATTAAAACTTATAATAATATTATATGATATTATTGATGGTGAATATTTTGAAGGAAAGAAAAGTTTACGTTTAAAATTATATGTGCCGAGATTCTGTGGTGTAGTGGCTAGCCTCTAGTTGCAGACTCACAACTCAGGGGTCCCGGGTTCGAATCCTGGCATGGGCTTGGATGTTTGTGTCGCCATGGTCGCGAGAACCGGGATTAAGGCTGCTGGGGAATTGATACACTGACCACGTATCACCCCAAATTCGGAATGTGTCACGCCGGATGACAGTCCGCAGCCGCCTCGGTAGGCCTAGGCCCTCAAGAGAGCTGTTGAGCCATTGGAAGAAGAAGAAGACTATTATGCATAATTAAATTAATAACTTCAATTAACCCCACCCAATAAGATAGCATTACATGGTCATCAACCTCACGTGACCCATCGTCACGCATTATTTTTCTCCTTTTCACGGTCATCATGGAATATCCCAGAAGGTTGACATCCCAAAGCTCATTCCCACGGAACGACTTCAGCGGCGTCAGAGATTGTACCCTATATATTATACATATGCGGCAGATATCGGTAAACCACGCTTCCATGTCCCCAAATAAATTTTACTGTAAACTTAATTGTACTAAAAGCACACCATATAGTCCCCCAATCCCATTGAAATTAGATGGATGAAGAATCCATTTGGACGATTAACAGTACTGGAACAGTATAATATTGGCAATATTTTTTCCATTTTTTTATCATTACGGAAAGGGGATGGAGGGATGCCTGAGGGAGTTTTCCCTCGTAGGTTTTCTCCCCAAATTGACTGCGGGGATCACCTGACTATGTTGAGAATGCCTCGTAATCTCTCTATCCTTGTTCAAAGTTCTTACCTTCACCTGTTTTGGGAGGTATATGTACTAGGGTTGAAGACGTTGAGTATACGGTAAGAGTTGTCCGCTTATCCCATTGGATAATTCAGCCGACTACCTCCTAAAACTGGCAAGGAGGGAATGCTGCGACCCCACAGTAAACTAGTCTCCCGTCATTCAGAAGGAAAGGAGAATAGTACCCAATAGCCCGACCTACCTAATCCAAGTTTTCTAGGGCTTTAGGTGAACCACCGGTTAGGATCTTGAAACTATAGCCCAGGACCCCTTATGAACCCTTGGCTACCTTGCTCTACCTTCCACATCCCCCCCCCCCATTCAATGCCCTTTGAATGCCAGTATAGGGGGGGATGTCTGTTTCAGGATCACCTTCATGTAGCCTGTTAACCAAATAAAACTCTTATTATTATGTGGTCCAAAATTAAAAAAATATGTTTACTATTCAGTGACCTCCTTCATACTACAATTGTAAACAATTCACTATAACTATTACCAGTTATAAAAACAAATTAATTGATGCTGTTTATGTGGAAATTGAAATTACAATCTCTGCAACAAAAGTGATTATATGCAAATTTAAAACTAACTTACAACTATGTCGAAACAAAATGAAGAATTATGTATGATTCTTATACTATTATCTCAAGAAAACAATTTGAAGAAATATGTACAGATCTAAAAGTAAATGACATCTACTACAAACTAAATGACTTCTTATGTGTTTAACGACCAGTGATTGCAACTAATTTAGCGTAAGCAAAAAAATAGATGCGGAAATTGAAATAAATATCTCGACAACCCAACTGATTATATATAAAACTATAACAATCTTACAATTATCTCAAGGAAAAAATGAAGAAATATTTACAGATCTAAACCTAACTTGCATCTATCTACAAACTGATTATTATGTGTTTGACGTTAAGTGATTTGCAACTAACTTTGCGTGAAAAATAAAGATATTTTTTTAAGAAGCCCGAAGGGCTGAATTCGTTGCAACCTTCGGCCTACACTCGAAAGCAGAAATATATATATATATATATATATATCAAGATTATGATGTGATATAAATGATGATAATGCATCCATCTCTGTATTCATTGCACAATTTACAGCCTGTATTGAGACACAATATTGACAAGGAATTGAGTGATTTGGATCTAACATTATTTCAATGGCAATAATAACGGATGTTTGAATACAATTGGTACTTAAGACGTGTGTATAATCAATTTATTCGCATTGCCTCCTGAATTCTATACGAAACGGTTACGTCATCAATGTCATTTCGACACATTAAAATTTCAGCAGATCATCGTGGGTGTGTAGCGCATTTTCGTGCAGTCAATAAAAAGACGGATCTCGTCAGCCTTGATTTGGTGAGTTATCCTTGGACGTGACTTTGCCAGATGTAACAGCACATTTACATCAAGCAACCTACAGTAAATGCTCCTCACGATGAAATGTGCATATGTTATAAATCACATAAACTTAAGACAAGCAAATCGTTTTAAATTTGTTTAAGAATCTCCATTATAATTGTGTTTTAACAGAGTGAATTGCTACTTCAATTTGAAAGACTTAAATCTGCCCATCTTGTTGCACACTAGGTTCGACGCATGCAGCCAGACAATTTCTGACTGTAATAAAAAATTCACATGCACAGTATTCTGTTTCAGCCCTTACCCCCTGCAATCTCCTTAAACTGCCTTCTTTCGGGTATACGAGCCACTGAGCACATACATTACTGCTATCATGCCTCCTGACTTGCTAAAATTAACTTTTGTACGAAGGAAAGCTACTTGTCTTTCTAAATTATTTCGTTTTTAAAAATTTAATGTTGTTAAATTATGTGGAGGGAATTATAAATGTTGCACATTACATTTGTTTCACGAACGCTGTTGTATTATATTAGTGATTTCATAGCTATGACAGTAATAGCCATATCACATACGAAAGTCAAAGATGTAACAAACTATTCATTCATCTTTGATTAATTTTATTATGAAACTATACTACAACCAAAGAATTAATTCGCAGAGATATTATCTGAAATTCTATTATCTACTATTGTCTCAGAAAAGCAAAAAATTCTATACGTCTTTATCAATGCACGGTTTAACTGGCATCTAAAGCATGTGGTGATCGCCATTTTATTTCATCTCCAACTGTAGACGGTCTGTGGGAGAAAATATCGAGGTGACAGGAAGGGCGAGATATCGGAGACCCGAACGTGTCCATCGTTTGTCGGCAAAAAGAACGTTTTCATGAGTACAGATCCTTGACCCCGGGCAAGCCGGATTTTGATTCGGGCTGAGGGTCAGGTGGTCCGCCATCCACCTCATGGTGGGAGGACTGAGAGAGACGATTTGGGAAGATGTAATTGAGAATTTAACCAGTTGGCAATAAATATTCGAATTAGGAAGAAGTCTGGAGAGTGCGTGGTGGTTGAGCCACGCACGGGATTAATTAGAAACAGATAGAGTTGGGAAGTAATCTCCAAAGAAGAAGCTTGAAAGTGAGAAGAGTTTGTTTTCAATCCAATCAGGGGACAAAACCTGAAAGAAGATAGACTACAGAAAGTACCAACGGCAACAAAATGAACCTTATAAGATTGAGTCTCATGATGACCTAGTTGTGGTAAATTTTAATCGAGTCCTAGTGTTTGTACTTATTGTTTTTCATTTTCCGTTAATAAATTTTTTTTGTTATAAATCTAACTAAATAAATTGTTTAGTAGTCAAGTTAAAATTCAATCCCCCCAGTTTAACATTATAACACCAAAACATCCCGATTGGGGATTACTTTAAAATTAGGATGATGATAAACCAAGTCAAGAATTATTTTGGAATATTAAACAGTACCCACTGGGCGTTTGACAATCCCTGTGCTTAAACTGCTTAAAAATATTTCCTGGAGCTTTAAATGGAGTTATTTGTAGGTAGTTAAAAAATAATCCTATACTTTAGGTAAGTCCAAAAGACGCCTTCGAAAACTGAAGAATACTACAGATACAAAGCGGCAGTCGTAAATATTCCCAGTATCTTAGAGAAAAACTTAAATTTTGATACATTATTGATACCATTAAGTATATGACACAAAGATTTGAGATTTTTAGAATAATATATTTGAAACTTGTAGGTACTTTATCTTAGAGTTTTTCAACATTTTCTTAGAAATATTAAAACAAGAGTGTGGGAGCTTTCCGACGCAGGTATTTCTTAACAGGGATGCCTCTTCTCTCTCTGATTTTAAGGTTTTCACATGCCGAGAACCTTCATCTCTTTGGGAAGGTGTAAGTACTAGAGCCACAGTCCATTCGCATACTGTAAGAGTTGTCCGCTGCTCCCATTGGAGCTTCTAAAATGGTCGGAATGGCGTGAGAATAGTACTCAATAGCCCGATTTATCTGATGCGGGCTTTTAATGTTTTCCCCTGTATCTCTTTTAGATGCCGGGGATCCTAGTCAAGCCTTTTCAATTCCCTTTCTTTGCTATTAAAGGGGAGTTGCATGTTTCACCATCATGTACCCTTTTAACAAAAAATAGAAATATTGAAAATGTTTCTACACTGGAAAAACTTATAAATAATTGCAATAAACGCAAATTGCTTGGATAAATATTCACACCCGACACAAAATATGATAGATTATGACCAGAAACTTGCAGAATAATAATTAAATTACTTTTTTATTATTAAGCCCTTGATTTATTTATTTATATAATTATTTTTACCTTAAAACATTTAATTAGTAATTACGGAAAATTAATGATGTCATCCAGATAAATTATCTGTTAATGAGCAAAACAAAATTCCCTAGTTCTATGTCAGCAATCAATCCATTTAGATGAATAACCAAACTTCGGACCTCAAAATTATTCCGCCAGTTCGCACAAACGACAACAATTCTATTAAATTATAATGCTTAAAAAATTATATATTTATAAGTTCAATATTTATTGTTGTTGTGTTATTCATTCCTAAGACTGGTCTGATGCAACCCTCCATGCTAACCTATTTGACGCAATCCTTTTCATTTCCGCATAACTATCTCATCCTACATCCACCCTAATCTACTTAGTGAATACACACTTTCCTCTAACGCTAATTTTACAAGATCCTCATGTCTTAAAATGTGGTCTATATCTCTTGGTCAACGTCGTCTATATTGTTCGCTCTTCCCCTATTCAGTTCTTACTTCCTAGTGATTCTATCCACCCATCTCATTCTTCTATAGCACCACATTTCAAAGGTTTCTATTCTTTTCCTTTCCTCAACCAATACTTATTACAGTTTGTATATTATAAATGGGCAAAAATAGCGATTCAAATCAGATGTGATTCCGTAAATATGTAACGTTGAAAGGAGGTTTTAAATAGCTTCGGTATCCCCAGCAATGTGCTACATCATTACTGGCAATAATTTTTAGGAGGGTTATTGAGTAAGACATTAACAGTGCAACGCCAATAGCGTTACCAATACTCTGTGACAAAATGACCCAACCTGTAATAATGTATATTTCTAATTCCGTGTACATAGCATGTATCGATGCCTAAGTTTTACACATTCCTAAAACTGAAGTAGTTTTCTTCGTACATATTTCGAATAATTTCACTTTTATGAGTAAGCCTTACATAATGACTGTATTTTATGCAGGAATGAAACCCTTATTACTTTTGTATTTAAAATAACCTTATGTGATTTCTTTTAATACTACGCGAAATGTACTAATATTATTTTAATTTTGAAAATACGAACTGATTTAAAATAATATTTCGATTTGGTAAACTATTCGGATGTTTTTTATTTCACTTCTTATGCGGTCCGCTTTAGGTGCCACCTCATACGCATGACAAAGGCTTTACGAGTGGTGTAGGGGGGTGAAGCGGTAAGCTGCACATGTGCATGTCGTTACAGTCAGGATCGTTTGCTCGTGTGCTGCATGCACAAGACTTGGCCAGATATGCTGCGTCAGTGGAAGGTATCGTGCTGCAATGTGGACAGATTGAAGAAATTGAAGTTGAAGCAGGAATTCCCACTCTGAAAATACTATTATAAAGGTTCACTGTGCACTGGACGCCACTGCATCAGAATTTTTCTTCAGGTTTCTAAGTGCTGAGTTTTGTTACAATCTGTCCATGTGTTTAAATCTGTGTAAATAATTCAGATACATACAGAAAACTAACATACATCCTTTTTATGTAGATTTACTTTGTATATCTCAAAGGAAAACAAAATCCATTGAAGACCGTACCTCCACAGTGATTCTAAGTGCTCCCTTGGGTCTTATTAAATACTCATTTAGTACAATGTCTTTTAAATTATATTTGACAGTTAGCATCGGTGACCTTCAAATACAAGGCAGCCATTCTCTAATTCACTACGTAAGTATGTTTTACTTAAAAGAAGATTACGTTATTGACCCTACGTTTTCAGTAAATTTCGTCCCTCAGCTACCAGTTTTTGTCCGATAGTCCTAATTATCAATTTCCTGTGTTAATGTTTGAGTATTATTGAAGTCAACTCACGGTAATGAGTGTTTTTCATAGCCGGTAGTACCTAATAGTAAGTTAATATTGCCAGGAAAACTTAGGAAATGTTTTAAATTTTCCAAATAAATGCAGGTTTTATCACTGAACTGATTTTGCCCGCATCTTTGTGAAAGCTACTCGTTTCATGGTAAAGCGACTACTACTTAACTGGAGACTATTGTATTTTTCTAACTAATAGTTTCCAAATGAGCTTTTAGCCATGTTATACCGTTATCACCTGTTAAGAAAATACAAACAAGCTTTATGATAACAAATTTTAAAACCATATCAGTACAAGTCGTGATGTTAAATAAGACAAACACCTTTATAAGTCACATTAACATAAAAACTTAAGGCCAAGTATAACATTTAGAGGCTGCGTGCTTCGTAAGGAACTTGATACTATAATCATACTGTAAGTACTAACACATTAGTTATTTTTTGGCTGTGTGGTTCATTGCGTTCTACACAAATCGATATTCATATACTCAATGAAATTATGTCAGAATATTTGGAAAGCAGATGTAAAGCCAATTATAGATAAACAATAAAAGGCGGAAATGGGGAAGGAATATCTAAAAGAGCTGCATCACCCTGGAAATCTAGATCAGTTAGTAATAGAAGAAGAAGTAGAAAAAGAGGTTGGTGGTAAAGAGTTGGGGGACAAAGTTTTAAAGTCGGAGTTTGATACAACGCTGACAGATCTGAGCAATTGTAAAGTGCCAGAAATTTATAACATTCCAGCGAAGTTGATAAGAACGGCTGAAGAGGATAGTTTGCGAAATCTACGAAACAGGAAGAATACCAGAAGATTATAGGAACAACATAATTATTCTTAAGCCGAAGAAGACTGTTGCTGATAGATTCGAACAGCACAGGAAAATTAGTTTAGTATCTCATGCGTGCAAAATATTAACGAAAATAGTATATATGAGTATGGAACACAAATAGAATGCGGGGTAGGAGGAGTGCAGTTTGGTTTTAGGAAGAATGTAGGGACAAGAAAGGCAATATTGACTTTGTGTCTAATTATAGAAGACAGGATAAGAAAAAACCGACCTACATTCATGGCATTTGTAGAATTAGAAAAAGCCTTTGATATTGTGAACTTAAACACACACTATTAAGCATTTTGAAGAGGACAGGAATAAAATATCAGGAAAGAAGGCTTATCTATAACCTCTACAGAAGGCAGTCACCAGTAATAAGAATTGAAGGGGAAGAAAAGAAAGCAGAAATCAAGGAAGGAGTAAGACAAGGATGTAGTCTGTCGCCCATGCTCTTTAACTTATATATAGAACAGGAGATGTAGAAAGTTAAAAAATGGATATGGAAATGGAATCAAATTGCAAGGAGACGAAATAAAAATCCTAATGTTTACTAATGATACTACGGAATTAGGGGAGTCAGAAGACGACTGAGAACCTAATAAATGGCATGAACGTGGTCCTGGAGGAAGAGTACAAATTAAGGATTAATAGAGTGAAGACCAAAGTAATGGAGTGTGGTATGCGAAACAGTGGAATAACAATTGCTGTTAATAGGAAAGGGATATATTGAAGGAAGTTAAGGAATTCTTCTATTTGGGCAGCGTAATAACTAGGGATGGAAGAAGTATAGTGGACATAAAGTGTATAATAGCACAGCCAAGGAAGGCTTTCGCAATACTCCATAACTGTGAATATTAGAAAATCATTAGTAACAATGTTTGTATGAAGTGTGACGTTACATGGGTGTGAAATATGGACGATAGGAGTATCAGACAGAATGTGGTGCTATAGGAGAATGCTGAAAGTCAGATGAGTGGATAGAATCACTAATGAGGAAGTTCTAAACAGAAAAGGGGAAGGGCGATGACCAAGGGAAGGAATAAATTAATAGGCCATGTTTTAAGACATGAGGGTCTTGTAAAATTTACATCAGAGGGAAGTCAAGGATGGATATGCTAAGTAGATCAGATAGGATGTGGAATATGCATGAAACCAGTTTTAGGACTAATTTACGACAACATTTGGTTAATAAGTACTAATATCTTGATTTTCATTGAGAGTATTTAAGGTATCGTCTCTATTTTTCAAAATACAAATAGCGGCAAATACTTTCCTCTTATGTGTAAAATTTGTACATTATCAAAATCATCGAAAGTGATGTGTCAGTCTTTGACTGTTTTCTCGTCACAGTCATACTGTACGTCCTAGTTATTCGATTAGTCTCCGTAAATTTGTTGCAGTCTTTGCAGTCAATTTTATAAATTGCACCCTTTGGATAGAATATAGCTAATGTTTCTTTAGAATTAGTTAATAAAATACTAATTTTATTAGTGTGTGTGTATAACTGAATATAGGAACAACACGATTAGAGTTAGACGTGTACCTCAAGAATCAAATAATTAACATCCCAAGAAATTAGTTTTTGTACTACATTTATTCTCTTAGTACTTCATTCGGTGAAAGTGATTCCCTTGACTTCTTGTATGTAACCAAAATTTTCAGGACATATCATGAAATAAAAACCAATTAATTATGACATATTTGTTTTTTAAAAATGCTTTTATTTTGAACATTTTACGGTGTACAGTATATTGTGTTTAGTGATACTAATGATATTTGGTGCTACAAAATATGCTTCTTTTATAATATCATGCTAGTACACTAATTATTAATTTAAATTTATTCATGATACCCATTTACAATACCTTGCGAGTATGTTCGTAATTAACATCTATCACTATCATAACTGAAGGGATATTTTATTTTAACAAATAAACATTTACACAGCAAATAATTAAATTAAATTTTTAACTTTTGACCAAATAAGTAGGGCTATTTTTTCTGCGACTGTGATGAGTGATTTGGAATCTTTATGTATCTCGTTATTATATTTTAAAACAACAATCAACTATAGACAAGTTGCACATTTTCCCTGATTATAAAAACTAAGATAGATAAATTAGTATTTCAAATAAAATAATATTTAATTGAAATTAAGCAGTATTAATTTTCTGGACGTTATGATAACTGTTTAAGTTATCGGAATTATTATCAATTTGTATCAGAAATTCACATATTCATTAATAGTTCTTATTCATATGTCAAATCAACCAATTTTCCAATAGAAAGGTATGGTTTACAGTAGATAAGACTATCAAGTTATTACATCACAAATACTACATTGAAAATATAAAATAAAGCTACAAATATTGTTTTACTTTCTTCTAATCCGTTACATATTATAAATGAACAGGTCGAAATTAAATACAATTAAATCAAATTCTCAAATAACAATTGTTTATTAAAAATGTAAACTGAAAAATTAGGTTCTTAATTTTAGGATACTTTGTGAATATACAATGAAATTGATTTATTTTTTTATGGTTACGGTTTTGTTTTTGTTTTTAAGTAAATAATTTAAATTTTGCAAACAAACAAAATCACCATTTTGGACAAACGAACATCAAATGTGATGTTCGAAAGTATAACATTTCCCCAATCAATATCGAGATGTTTGCTTGGGTACAACTGTAAAACTTTTTAAGAAGAAAACAAATTGTTTCACAAGACTTATGAGACATTTATTGTAATCATAGTCCATTTAATTTAATTTGAACAAGGTATACAATAACCTATTGTTATAATGATTTAATCTTCTGTATCATATCATTATTTATTTCTATTTACACAAATTCATATAGTTAAGTTCAATGATTTGCGATACGTAAGCTACTTTGCAGTATAAATTTCACTTTTAGACCTCCATTTTTTCCATTTGATTATTATTCTTGCATACATTCAAAAAATGTAATTTTTAATCTTTTATATATCTTAAGTAACTTAATTCAGAACTGAATAGTTTATATAACGAAATTCTTGTCAATTTAACTTTCTAGTGTGTTGTAAAAAATGATTTCTGTAATTAATACCAGAAGAAATTTTATCAAGAAAGTATGTACATGAAACAAAAAAAATTGTGCGCGAAATCTAATGTATCGAATAAAAATAAATATGATCTGTTGGCTGTGTTCATGTTTTTTGTTAATTTTATAAATGTCGAATTCATTTTAATATCGGATATTATATTTTCTAGTTATCAGGTTGTTTGTTTCTTTCCTATTGACATAAATAAGTCTAAGAAATTATTTAACCAAAATTATTATGAACTTATGAAATATGATCAGTGTTAGGAACTTGAAAATGTATGTGAAGTTAACAGGTACAGAGTATATATTGTTTCTCTTCGACGAGATGAGTAGAGTACTACCTCTGGATGTGAACATGTCATATCTTTACTAATGTCCTGAGCAACCTCTCGTACACCAGTTTTCTCACGTCTTTGGCGCACAAGAAATCGTAATGCGTAAAATTCGCATATGGAATTTCGATTATTTCAATCTTCTGCGGCAGCTGCTTGTAAAATTTTTCAGCTTCCTGGAACACGAAATTTATTAATTAAAATATTATAGACTTTATTTATTTATTTAGTAAGCTTTTTTTCCTTTATAAAGAATCCTTTGAGTTATTTTACATGGCATATTTACATTATTACATTATAGATAACTAATACTGGGTCGGCGAACAAGTCCATGCCGTTATATTAGCAACAATAAATTCTGATAGACATAAATTCCCTTAGTAATGTCATCACTGTGGCTGTTACCGTTCAGGTAGGAGTTCTATGACTCTCCTGTCGAACTGTTGTCTCTCCGCGTTGAAGAAATCTGTAAGGCAGTTACTAAGAGATTCTCCATCATGAAACCCTTGTCCCTAGAATTTTGATAGAAACAGACCGAAAAATATGATAACCTGAAGTGGTTAAGTGTAGAGATGAGGAAGTAATTCTCAAGAAAGTCCAGCATTAGTAAGCTCTTTGGGAACCTTAAAGTCCTCCTGCTTAAATTCAGACCACCAATGGGCTTCAATTCCCAATAACCTTCATTGGCTTGCTCTTTAACAATTATATACAATAGGTAATTCATCGGCAGGGCGTAAATATTGCATCCCCCCGTGGCTTGCTGAGATTCTGGATTTATCCACTCAGCTTCCGACTTCCAGAAGCAAACCCTTCCAAATTACATACGGGCGATCCATTTTCGTGAAAGGGTCCTTCTCTTCTATTCAGCCAAAAGGGTCCTCCTTCTGTCCGGGAAAGAAAGCGGAGCCCACACGCAGCCAGGAATGCGTCGCAGGACTTAAAGTTTATTTCGTGTAATTAACACATTATTATACATCAGGCGCTGCGGGAGTTTTCTCGCAGGTGCTTCACCCCAGAGTGGCTGCGGGGCTCACCTGATTATGTCTGGAATGCCTCGCACATTGTTTTTTTTATCAAAGTTCTCACATGCCGAGACACCATATGTACTGGGGTCAAAGACCTTGGGCATATGGCAAGAGTTATCCGCTGATCCCATTGGATCAGTCGGTCAACTGCCTCCTGAAACTGGTGGAGACACGTAGAAGGGAATGCTGCGACCCCACAGCAAACTCGTCACCCGTTTTCGGGAGTTGCCCGACCTACCTCATGCAGGCGAAACACCTTAAATCATAGTCTGGGGGCTCTAGTCAACCCTTGGCTACCTTTCTCTACCCTTTACCTTCCGCATCTCCCCTTTTAAATTCCCTTCCTATGCTATCAAAGGGGAGTTGCCTGTTTCAGGATCACCCTCATGTAGCCTGTTAGCTCCCCCCCAAAAAATTAACACATTACACAGTCTCACCATTATATAGTCTAATTTGGTAGCTGCCTGTGTCCCCTGCTTTCTTCCATGTGTAGAGTCTTCTTTCATAATTCCTAAACCAGGTATTCGACACTACTAATTTATGCTCAATGCAAAATTCTAGTAGTTTACCTTAATACCTATTTAAAGTATAGGACTTTTTAAATATATATATCAGTTCCAACAGTAAGAATTGTTTTATTTTAAAATATTTAAATAAATAAAAATTAAATATACCAATCTCATTAGTAGGAATTGTTTTATTATAAAATATTTAAATAAACACTTTTAGTAGAGCAGAAAGGTTTTTAATCCAAACCAAATATATGTTAGCACACTCGTTCTATAACTACGTTAATTGTCAATCATTAATAAAATAATGTTAAAATATTCACCCTTTTCCCGACAAAAATGTCATTTCCCCCGTAATACACGGCGATTGGTGAGGTTATGAGGCTGATATCAAACTCTGGAGGAGAAGTCTGATTGTAGTGGATTCTGTTATCCATTTCTCCGAAGTCAAATGCTTGGAATTTCCCTGAAACAAAAGCAACTTATGTCAAAGAATTGACTTATATATTTCCTTTTGTACCATCACGCGTTAAGTATTAGTATAGTTGTTAGTTTCCGATACATAAAAACTTTTAAGGGTACATCTGTTACGAGGGGGTGTAATATTACAACCAAATATTACGATCTACTCTTTAAATACGTATGCCCGTCTCGTTACAAGCATTGATTACATCTCATGAAAAGTATCTCTAATATTTTTTATCTGCAATCAAATAACTTCCCTCAACTACAAAAAAATAAATTTTACATAACATTATCAATATATTGAACAAAATTAGACTTTTTTTCCGCTACATTTACCAATCAACAGTTTTTTCGAATCTTACTGCTAACTCATCTCAAATAATTTCTCTCTGTATCACTCTCTCTAAAAAAATCACTACCTTTATAATTTTTTCCATTCAGTAAGTAAAAATAATTCCCATTTCCAGCCAACAGGTCGGTCTCCAGAGATCGCTCCCCCTTCGCCGCACTCCCCCCTCTCCATTCTCTCTCCCACTCCACTCCTCTCCCACCCTGCCTCCCTCTCCCCCCTCTCTATCCCTCATTCCAAAGATAATATTTCTCTTATTGACAATTTTTCATCCTGAGTTTTTCTACTTGTAGTACATACTTCGAGGTGGTACTTTAGTTGCTCGACGACTCGCTCTCTCTTGGAAAATGTGAAAAACCTTGTCTTAACATCTATGTTATACTACACTGTAGTCATTTACTGTGTGAATTTTTGGAAGGATTTCGGCCTGAAAAACAACCGCCGAACATATGAAGAAATATTCGTGAATCGATTTCAGTTACGTAACGTATAATGTTAAACAATGTCCACAAATATGTCATTTTCCCCATAATAAACGGCGACTCAGAAGGAGATGTCCCACGAAATTAGAAACATGCACCTGGACTTTGATTACATAATTGCAACAGAAATTATCATGTCCTCACGTTCCGCACTAAACCCATGTTGTTACATTAATATTTTATGATTCATAAAATTGTAGTATTTGTAATTTTTAATTTTGATAAATATGAATTCCTCCGCAAAAATTTACGATTCTTTCTGAATGAAAAACACATCATATCGATTTGGTTCATTAGAATGAATTTAGCGGAAGAATAAAATAGTTATATTATTAAAATTTAAGAACAATAACAAAATAAATAATTAATATATTATAAATATTTTTCGAATAATTGGTCTTTTCTGAACAATGTTTGATGATTTGTAAATAGTAGCAACACTATAATCGTGCAAAAGGTCAACCAATTAAAATAGAAGTATGAATCTTGGTCCAGAAGCTACGGTTGACTATTAGATATTTTTCTCCTTGTATGTAGATGCTGTGTCCAGTAGTGAAACCCAAGTAAACATATTCGAAAGATCTAGTGAAAACTTTCTGTGGACTATTAACCACTAAATTTGGCTCATATTTTTGGGTTTTTTGCTAATAGTGTCAATCCAAGCCAAGTGGTCCAGCACTGGTTGCCCCACCATCTCAGAAAAAATTAATATTTTGGCTTTGATTGACCAAACAGATAAAGCATGAATCATTATATTAAACATAATGACCAGTAATGATTTGTAGGGAATAAAATTATACTTCTAATTGTTAACTCGATTATGAATCAGGATGAGCACAGTGGGGTTTTTGTAGTTTGAAAAGGGGCAGTTTGTCGCATTTTAATTGTCGGTAGTACATTAATTACCCTTTAAAAATTGTCGAGAATAAAAATTCATTTTCCAACGCATTATCAGTGTTTAAACATAGATTGGTAATTATCGAAAAATTATGAGGTTGAGGGAGAACTCAGTTTTAAAAGCAGTTTCTTCTGATGCAGAAGTATAGTAGCATCCAATTGCGATCCTTGATGCTGTGTGGATGACTTCGAGTTTATTTAGAAGATTCTAGTTTGCGGTTCTGATTTTTGTTTTTTATGTCAGTAAGAGGGTTTTTCACTTTTCACCTCAGTTTCTACATATTATTGCTTTAAGCATGTTCAAGCGATGTTTGCATTATTAAATGGTGGAGTGGACATGATTTTCGAAGGAGAGTTTGGAGTCAAAGATGACTCCCAAGATCTTACGAATTAGATTTTTCTTCTCCGCATTTTTTTTCGTAGTTGGTTCAGTTATGCTTTTCCTGGAAAACAACATTCCTGTGGGTTTTCGAGTGCTGAATTAGAAGCCAGGAATTCAGTTAGTCGAGAGCAAGTTGCGAGTTCGTCATTATCATTTGCACCGGATAGTGAGATCGTCAACGTATTTTCGGATTGAAATACTCTTCGGCGTTGTTAATTGACAATACCAGTAAGTTTACGCTTATAATTGATATCTGAGTGACTTCAATTTCATATTTGGTTGCTTTTGACAGATTCCGTTTCCTGATTATTCTATTGAACGAGACGTTCTTTATGAAGAGTAGAAGTTTGAAGAAGTGGAGAATCCAAACTCGTACTTGAGAAAATCTAGGAAGAAATTGTATAAATAATTAAGTATGTCAAGGGAAACCAGAATTCGATAATAATGGGTGCATGAAAAACAGTCAAAAAAAGTTATGTAGTTCGCGACTATGGAGTTGGTGAAATGAATGAATCAAAGGGTAGATAGGCTAGTAGCATTTTGCATTAAGCACAAATTAGTAGTGACAAATAACAAGACTCTACAAAGCCGTGGGGGAGGGGGGGGGCAGAATTAGGGGAGTCAGAAGAATACTTGGAAAACATTTTAAATGACATGAACATGGTCCTGGAGAAAGAGTTCAATATGACGATTAATAGAGGGACAACCAAGGTAATGGAGTGTAATATTCGAAACGGTGGAATAGCAAAGGGTGTTAGATTGGAAAGGATATTTTGAAGGACGTTAAGGAATTTTTCTACTTGGGCAACATAATAACTAGGGATGGTAGAAGTATAGTAGACAAAGAGTAGGATAACATCGGCAAGGAAGGATTTCGCAAGAAAAGATTAATTTACTTACGGTTAATATGTGTGAATATTAGGAAAGCATAGCAAAAAAAATATGGTATTGAGTGTGGCGTTATATGGGTGTAAAACGTGGACCGTAGTAGATGCAGAAATGAAAATAATAGGCCACGTTTTGAGAAATAAGCATCTTGCAAAAATAGCATACGAGAGAAGTGTTTGAGGTAAGAACAGAAGAGGGATACAATGAAAGAATCCGCTAAGCAGATTAGGGAGGATGTTGGATGTGGTAGTTATGCGGAAATGAAATGGCTTTCGCAAAATAGGTTACCATGGAGCGTTGCATCAGAGGACCAAATACCACAACAACAACAACAAGGAATCGTTAATTTTTTCTTATTATTCATTAATATTATTGCATTTTTAGGTTTCGTAAGTTTTATCATATTCTTAAGGAAGTTTTGGTGTATTTTACTGATTTTTCTATTAATTACCAATAAGAAATCTCAGAAAAACAAAATGATGATTCAATTGAAACTTTGTTTAATATAAAAGAGCAACAACGTGTCTTTGTCATAATTAAAATCAAAAGTCTTTGCATTTAGTATTCTGTTAGGTTTTAAAATGTAGTTAATGAATTTTTTTCATAACCTTCATGAGATTCCTTCCTAAAACACAAGAATGATCTCCTGAACAAGCTGTAACTAGGCTCCATTTAGAGAATAGTTCCATTTTTGAATATATATATATATATATATATATATATATATATAATAATCTGCATAGCAGATCATGATTAAAAGACCTGTTGGAAAACACTGTTTTAGACAAATACCTCCCAACACAATATTTTCTCCATGCGGTATCGAGAAAATTATTCCAATTACTTATGTTAACCGGAGTCTTTTATTGCTGCTAAAATAAGATGTTTTATAAATGCATTGAGGCGTAAATTTCACCTGAATTCCCGTTTTGTACAAAATGGAGCGCCGTGTGCACCGATGAACCAGACAATATGTGGCCCATTATGAACGCCATTTTGTTCTGAAAAGCAACAAAATCATAATTTTAAACAAAATCATTATTACCGTTTAATTACAAATGAAATCAGGACACTAACGAACCTCTGTGATATGAAAATTCTCTATACATAGAAAAAATGTTTTAATGTAGCAGCGAAATGATGTAATGCCATTGAATAATAAAAAGATGATTTCTTATGCTGAAATATTAATTAATCATTAGTTTTTTACGTGCGTACTATCAAATTTCAACTGCTCATTTTCGCAAATGGAACGGATTTAACGTATTGATTTGCAGATGTTGTCTTCTCTTTCTAAGTTTAATTCATATCGGCCAGTTGTCTTCTCTTTCATATTTTTAATAAACCATTCCTCTTTCTCATGTTTGTATTATCTTACAACATTACTAATTTAATTATTCTACATATTACTTTAAATAGCATGTCAGATAATTACACCCGTCAGCGCTATCAAATTTACTTCTTCGTGACACATATTAATTACGTTTTTGCTACCGTACCTGATCCAGTTGCGGTAAGTCTTTTCCGGTAAGAAATGTGAAGAATTCTACACACTGTGGTAGGAACGGAGAGTTTGGACTGCACATGGTTTTGATCAGCGACGTGATGCTTGGAGAGCGTGGAACCATTTCCAGCATGTTCGCCTGCTCTAAGAATCTCTGCAACAGAACAAACAATACTTCGTAAATCAGACAATTTAAATTATAATTTGATAGTATGAAGTCACCAATATCCCTCTATCCAAAATTGTATGAAATATCCAACGTAGCTTCTCAGATTACTATTTCTAGAAAATAAGTCTTCAAGCGTAAAATAAATAAAATACTTAAAGGACGTTATAATTTGATAATTCACATGAATTATTAGTTACTTACACCAGTGATGAGCAAACGTTTTAAAGAGAGGGCCAAAGAAAAGAAAAAAAAACCTTAAGACGGGCCAATATCATTTGCCGTGAAATGTTACATTCTTTGTGGAATGCTACAGTTCTGTTGCAGTTGAGACATAATGTTGTAGCGTACCTTTTTCGATTTAAGAAATATTTAAGGTTTTACGCTAAGAAATATCTATTTATTATAAAAAATAAGTAATTTACGAAATATTGAAGAAAAAAATCCCAACTAGCTAAATATGCAAAAGTTCTCTATACTCAAGGTTTACCATGGGCTAAATAGGTTATCAGCGAATTCTGCTAAAATTGATCGTCACAAAACCGTCTTGCCGCAACCACGTGGCCCGTTCATGCACTCAGGCTGTTACAGCACCAGACGTCATCATCAACCAAAGAATGTCTGATCACACAACCTCTCTCCTACTTATCCCGCGCTTTTATGGGAGAACCAATCTACGTCACGTCAGCGTAGGGCACTGGGACTGTTTTCCGAGAACCCTTACACTGTCAAGAGAAGGAGAAAGGGAACATTCCTTTGCACCTGAAACGGAGCTGTAATTCCATTGTCTATGGTTTATTATTAATCCGGGAAATCCTATGAGTCAGTCGCACGTGTCTAGCTGCTGCACATTCCTATGACCCAAATTTATAAATCTTATCATTATTCTATGCAACCGTCAATCGCGCTACAGTGGTTTCTCCACGTTAGTTACTCTATCCACCATTTGATTTTCAGCACCACATTCCAAACGCTTCTATTCTTTTCTTTCTGCAACTCCTATCGTCCACGTTCCGCACTCATATAACGCCACACTCCATACGAACAATTTTAGCAATGGTTTCCTAATATACACACCTATATAACCGTAAGTAAAGTCTTCTTTTTCGCGACTTCCTTCCTTTCCTGTGCTATCCTACTCTTTATGTCTACTATGCTTCTACCATCTCTAGGTATTACGCTTCCCAAGTAGCAGAATTTCTTCTACCCGCATGTTCCACGCTCCAATTCGTACAATGTTAATATTTTACGAATTTATTCAGTGAAAGAAAATGTACTTTGCAGACGATCTAAGCCACCTACGACCTTAACTAGTGCAATCGTGAAACTTAGGGTCAAGTAAGAGTTGAATTTGACGCCATTAAAAGTGTAAGAGGTCGTGAAATGTGAAGTCCACGTTTATTGCTAGTGTGCAGTCAACAGCCACAGCGAGCAATGGAAAACGTTGTTCTCCAGATGCAAAACCATGGGAAGTTGCATTCGAAGTTACTCTTTCATGCTTAACTCATTTGATCAATTCAGCTCCGTTCAGAAACCGAACACTGGTGATCCTATCAGCTAGGCTATCCAGCAAAATCAAAGCAAACCACCTCTAATATTCATCTTAAATATTAGCTACATTAATAGCCGATATGAAATAAATGGATATATTCCCCTTTATAAATTCTGCCATATAAAATTCAAATTCACAACGGCGCAGACCACGGTTTTAGGTTAGTAACGCAATATCTGGAGAAGGCTAATGCGCGGTTCATACATTTCATTTAAAGTGCAAACATAACTTTAAGAGTCATCATCCGACTTATTTGGAAGAACTTACGGAATTGGGATACACGCCTGCCCATATTACTCCAGGTAATTACCACAAAGCAACCACTGTCAATACTTTCTCTGATCTAAACCCAAATACCATAAAGCATGATATTTAGAAGTTTTACAGATAGAATCATGTGTGTTTATTTATTAAATCTACAAATGGGTAGATGAAATGATTAAGGTGGAGCCACCAAACCATAGCTGTTTAAAGTGCCAATAATTTGACCATAAACGTGGACGATAAGAATGCGGACAGGAAAAGAATATGAGCATTTGAAATGTGGTGTTATAGGCGTATGCAGAAAATAAGATGGGTGGATAGAATCACTAACGAGGAAGTTCTAAACAGAATAGGGGAAGAGGGAACAACATGAAGGACGTTGACCAAGAGAAGTAATTGATTAATAGGCCACCTTTTAAGACATTAGCGTCTTGTAAAATTAGCATTAGATGGAAGTGTGTGGGGTAAGAACATAAGAGGGAGGCAAAGGATGGAATATGCTAAACAGATTAGGGAGGATGTGGGATGTGAAAGTTATGTGGAAATGAAAAGGTTTATACAAGATAGGTTAGCTTGAATGGTTTCATCAGACCAGTCTTAGAGTCAATACAACTTGATATAATTCTAACAGAAAAGGTTACTGAGCCTCATTATCTTAAGAGAATATTAATGTGACCCTTCAAATTTAATTTATCGTCACAGATATACCTACAAATTTTGTGCATTTAACTTCACTTATTTCACAAGTGTATGTTGTTAGTGTTGCATAGTTCAATGTAGCATTGTTTATCAGAAACTGCATGTAATAAATATTATTAAGATTGACTGACAATCCATTAACTGAAAGCCAATGAAGTACCTGTGTTAGTGTATTATTGTTAGCATTTTCCAGATAATTTTTTACCAAAATGCTAGTATCATCTGCAGAGTGCAGTTTTAGAGGAAGAATTTATGGATCTAGGTAGGTCATTTATATAGATTATATTGACCCAAAATGGAACCCTGAGGAATCCCAGTTTTTCTTTGTTCAGTCTGAATGAAATACTTGTCCAGAAAATGTGTTTTTTAATGAAACTCTTTGTTTCCTGTTGGTTAGGTAAAAGGAGAACCCAAGTACGAGAAATTCCAGTTATTCCAATATACTTCATTTTGTTTAATCGGATATTATGATCTACACAATCAAAAGCTTTGTAAAGGTCACCGAAAATTACTAATAATATCTTTTTTGCTTAGTTGTTCTAAGATTCCAGACATGAGGATAAAAAAAGCTTTGTCACTTGAGCATTTTTCCTGAATCTAAATTGTGAGTTGGTAAGCAATTTACATTTATTTAAATGATCAACAACTCTACAATAGCCTACTTTTTCAAATACATTAGATACTACTGACAGAAGGAATATTGGTTGGTAATTACCAAAGAATTTCCATCTTGTTTTCTTAAAGATAGGTGTAACTATTGCATACTTAAATCTATCAAGAAAAATTATACCAAATTATACCTCTGATTACATAGGTGCGTTAGTTAGTATGGGACTGGTTGCGTCTGCAATGTTTTTTAAAACAATACTTGTTATTCCATCGTAGTCTGAAGAGTGTTTATTCTATAATGATAATTATTTAAATTTCTAATTCTGTCAATATTCTAAAACAAAAATGCATAACATTGCCAGATACAGTTCTTCCAAGTAAGTGTTCTGCTTCTCTATTTGATTTACTCTTATACCTCACTTATTGTAGTGACACAGATAAAAGGTAGTAATTGAATTAATTAGATTTTGTCACAAGCTCTGATTTAATGTCACTTTCAGTTATTTCTTCTTCGGTTGAACATAGACGATTGTTGCTGTTTTAACTTTTAATTATCTTCAAAAATGATTTATTTTTGTCACTAGAATTGTTGATAAGCTTATTAAAAGAGTTTAACTGCTGTTATGAATTTATTTAGTAGTCTCAATAATTTTGGTAATTACGTTTAAAATAATAATTATCAGTATTTATAGTTTCTACATAAAGTTTGCATTTATTTTTGCAAGATAGTTTTATACTTTTTATTGTCAAGAGTCTTTATTTTTAGAAACATTTTGTTTCCAAGGGAAACAAGATTCACAGGGCAAAAATTGAACTTATCATTAACATTGATCGTAAGGTACAATCTTTCCATGTTTCTTCCATTAGACCATACCTTATGTAAGGAACAGTCATCAATTTACTGAATCTGATAATTTTCTTTTGTAGGAAGTAGATGTGTCCATAAATATGTAGTCTATAGCTGTACCTTTGGAATAATGTATTCTAGTAGAAAATCTAACCAATTATGCATTTAGATTAAAGAAGGTGGTAAATGTTTGGATTATCATCTACCAAAAAGTCTTCTCCACTTTTATTTTGTGTTTCATTATATGTAGTTCCTGTAGTAAGGACACTGTTTTATGAATACGTTTAGTTTTCTTTAGGTGTTTTTGAATTCTATTAAAGTTGCACTGAATTCAAAGTGAAGCTCTTCATTAAACCTATCAGTATCTATTGGATTTAACTTGAGAATCTACAAAAATATGTAGCAAGTATGTAGCCATTAATGTTAACGAAGCCAATCTCAGTGTCCCTCAGGCTGTGCTCTGATAAATATGAAACATGAATATGATTATTAATACTTTGTTCAGTTTCTAATATTGCCAATTGGCATTGATCTGTTTTAGTCAACTTCCAATATATTGGTAAAAAATTGAAATGTTATAATTCATTTGTTTCTTATTTATTGTTTCATTTTGAGCACAAATGAGTGACTTTATTTATGTGAGATTGTTTTGATTTGTTGTATTATTTAACCTAAGAGTAGGGTGAAACACCCCTGAAATCACCAAGATTGGATTTACCTCACACTGAGTACCCTTGATGCTGTTAGCAATCTGCAAAGCAAGAAGCAATTTTCCAGTAACATGTAAGTGTAACCCATGTCATGAATGGTGATGCATAAGACAGTGTGCACCAATCACATTCATACAGGGCTTCCCCAATGTCATGAGTGAACTGACCAGCTCTGTATTTACTTTTCTTTTTGTCCTTTTAATTTTATCCTTCATTGAACTGACCTGCACTTTAGGCTAAATATCTTGTTTGGGATTTCCTGAGATTACAACAGGACATTCATCTTGACACTCTAGATCTGTTGCAAATTTCAAGTCAGTGTGTCAGGTTTACAATTGTGCTTCTTCTGTCTGGCTTTTTATTCTTCCATTCATTTAGGGTGAGATATGCAACCCAGTAAGCTCAAGGCTAATTTTAGCTCCAGCTATTCACAATTTTAAAATCTTGCCATGGTCTATAACTATAACCGGCGTCCCGGTCAATTTGTCATTTTGTCCCGGTTATTTGATGAAAATTGCCAAATATACACGTATTACAAATACATAACCCTGAAAATAAAACTATCACGCGCGACTCTGTCCGTTTTTATTACTGATAGTTGAGAGCATGGTGTACGTGGTGGACATATTGGCAAGTAAAACATGAACAGTGGTCATCATAATTTTCGGTGGCTCATGGCCCTCGTTCAGACATAAAAAAAACTTTTGAAACGTGCAAAGCATAAGACAGGAAATTCCTTTAAGAAATCATCATATTTCAACTATGCTAATCCAAGAGATAACGCATTTTTAATAGCTGCTAAAGAAGTAACGTTTGCCTTTCATGTTGCTATGCATAACTTCAGCTTTACGTCTGCCGATTGTTCATCTGAATTGATATCAAAGATCTTTGAAGCATACTTTAGACCAAAGAGATATATAAACATCATAGAGAGGCTACGAGGACGTTACAGCGCCCTGGGTGGCAGCAACTAACAACAGGCACAATCAAAATGTCTACGGTCAAGAACTTTGACCGTATGTACTGTGTTAAATGACTTATTGCTATGTGATTAAATACGCACAATAATATCTATAACGTTTTATTTAACTCTCGCGCATTTTTGTACAATGTTACACATCGCCATCTTATCTCAGACTACTACTAAAAACTTAGAGTCATTGTTGCGGTAAAAGAAATGCCACACCGCGCGTCAGCCACTGAAGTTCTTTGCACTTCAATGCATGTCGCTACAGACTAAGGGTTGAATAATCGTGTATTTTTGTGATTAAAATATATTGTTTTTCATCCGAAATCATGCCAAATGTGTGTTCAGCGTACAATTGTACTAATCGTAGTTCAAAAACAACTGGAATATCGTATTTTAAGTAAATATCATCATACTTTCACTTTTGACAGCACGTGTTTGTAACTTCGATATTTACCAAATTTCTGATCTTCGTGGTACTCTAGAATGCAAGCCAGCTCTCTTTTTATGAAAATAGTTCTCTGTAATGTAATTAATGAATGTTTTTTATGTCGTTTAACCTTGATCCCTATCAACTTTCTACTATATTTAATGTCAGTCTAGATGTTACTTGTACAACGTACAATTGTAAAAAAATTAAAATTTTAGATATTGGGAGTAATCTTTATTATAGACTGATGAGCGAGATGCTTCATATCTCATCTAATAATTCGGCATTAATATCAGAAATGACTGATTTAAAACAAAAATTATAAATTAACTATTATAAAGTTTCCTGTTCATTAACTGTCAATGTTTACATGTTGTATTTAGCATTGAGATGATGTTAATGAGCCCCTATCCGTGTTAACTTTAATTTCGGCACTTTCCTTGTGTGACAACAGAAATAATTTACAATTTTTAAGTGATGTGTTATATATATTATATGTAATGAAACACTTTCTAGTTGGTTTCCGCTCATTTGTAACTTTAATACATATGTATATATAGTTTTTAAATATTGATTTACGAGATACGCTTCCTGCACGTATTCGTAAGTCCACCTCATTTCAATGCCAGCAGATGACAGGACACGCCCACCTTTCCATTCAAAAAATGGCGCCTGAGCCTTCAATTTGCTTCAAATATGGCGGCGCCTTGTCCAGTCTATGTTGTTTATATATGTCTTTGCTTTAGACTGACCCGAACGAAATGTGAAGGAGTCATTGTTAATGTAATAGAACCTATGCTATTGTGCCCCGTACACATGGTGGCGCTAGTGACAATCGCGCGACTCCAGGTACATTGTTACTTATGGAGCTGTACACTCGTACCTCAGACGACAATGCTCTCGGTTTCTTTAACGACGAAATACAAAACAGTCCAGCTGTATCATGTGGACATTTCATTTACAATATCTATATTGTTATGACTTAATTTATAAAATAATATTTAAAATTAATAGCAAAATGATTCTGAAAAGTAATTAAATGAATAAGTATATTGTATAAAGTATAATTAAATATACGATGTTTTTATCACTATCGGCGGTCCCCTTACGGTATTTTGATGATATTATAATGACAATGATGTTGCTGACAAAATTGAATATATACAAATCAATTTTTCTGATTAATAAATGTTGTAGTAACATGTGAATTCCACTAGGAACATAAAATGAATCCTGACAGCACTGTCTATGTTTGTTGCCGATTATATTTATCGGGGATAGAGAATATTTTGTAAAACAAAAAATAAGTTAACATTTGTAGAATCCCAATTATTTCTATTCATACTCATTCTGAGTTCCGTCATACACCAGATATACATTATAAATCCATCTTTATAAAGTGAGCCAGTATAACGGACGTATGACGGTACTCAGATTTTAATCCGCAGAATCGATTAGTATCATCTGACTGTAGATAGGAAGCTCCTGCATAGTCTAATTTTATAAATAATTTTGACCGTACAGGGGTGAAATTGTTTTTTTTTTAATAACAAATTGTATCACATTCAACAAGACGTGGCATTATTCGAGTGCGCGTTTCTGTGTCACACATTGATATCGATTTGTTAATCGATAAAACACAAAAACCGCCAGCTATATTAAACAGGCAAATTTCGGACTACATTTTTTTAAAAAAATTCTACACAAACGAAAAGAAGTCTACGTAAGTTAATTATTTTTAGTTTTAAAGTGTCATTTTTTTTGAAAGAATAATATTGATAAATGAACACACTATTAATAGAATTTATACAATTCTATTTTGTCACTACTTTATCCTCCAGCACGAAATAATAGTGGATTCCACTAGGAAAATGAGATGAAGTAAACTGCATCAAAAACAACTTATGACTCGCACTCGACTCTCTAAATCTCATAGGGTTTGTAAGGAAGTAAACCCAGACCGCAACTGAAAGTGTGAAAAATATTAAATCCCATTGTACACTGGTTCATAATTTAGAAGATCAACTTCAATGGTCAGGTTGTCACCTCGAATTCAGTTTTAGCGGCGATATTTTGGCTTATCGATACAAGTTCTACCCAGAATGTAGTGGTATGATTAATATAGTATTGCAGCTGGTCATTCTGCTATTTATCTGTTCAAGCCAAAGTCGCCACAAAAATTTGTCGCGGCAAATTTTGACTTCATTTTGAGGCTAAATACTCAGCAGCAAAAGATATATACGCAACATAATTTGTAAATGTTTAGTTAAAAAAATTCGTGTCTCAATACCACAATTTTGAGAAGAGTGTTGCTGAAATACTAGATAACCTGTTATTTCTGCCGTTTTTTAACGACGAAAGAGAACCAAATTCATTACTTTCTTCTAGTTCCATGTTTTAAATAAAGTGAAATCATATTAATACTGGAAATCCAGCAGTTTGTCTTGTTCCGACTGTCAACAATGACCTAAGTCGCTTCCCATGCTGCTGCTGCTGTCGCGTGACCATCTGTATCAGGCCTTCAGCAACTTTGTGAAAATTTAAACAATGTAAATTTTGTGACAATATCGACTGATTCTTCAAACAGGAAAGAAATCAAGCTATGCCATGAGTTGTGCGGTATTTTGTACCAGGTTGTGGAGTAAAAGTTAAACTTTTAGAGTTTCAATCAGAACCCATTATTGGGAAACAGTTTTGGTGGAGCAGGGTTCTTTGTTTGGTTTAACAATAATCAATTAACTTAGCCTGAAATTGAAGAGTGAAAATTAATTAAATTCGTGGAAATAACCCAAATAACCCCATGAACTATTTGATGAAGTTCTGGCTGTAAGGTCTCTTTGGTTGGCAAATTATGCCATTTGGAAAAAGTAAAATAATATAGGCCTACATCATTTAAATCATGTAACACACAATCAACATTTTATGGCTTACTGTAAAAGCTGTAATGATAGAATCTATTTTATAATTTTTATAAGCATAGCAGTATATAAAATTTCCTCTAAAGACTGCAATGTTTGTTACCTAGTACGAACAAGGAGGAGACGGAAAGCTCGTCTTAAAGAACCTGTATCTCATCTAATAACCGCAGGTTTGATTGGAATAATGTTACAATATTAATTTCTAAAACGAAATATTGCACGAGATTAGTGTTTTAAATGTTACACATCAAATCCCAGTCTTCATCAATTATTCTTAAATGTGATACAAATATCTCAGCAACATTTATGACATTTATGGCTCTATTCATAAAGAGCAACTTTAGAAATTGTTTTTCTACAGTAGTTCTTTTTTCCGTATTTATCAGACTTGGAACCTGCAGGCAAAGAAACCCACCCCTGTCTCAGGAGGTTGCCAATCTATAATTGGACCAACGCAAGGAATTTTGCATAGAAGATGTTTCTGATATGATCATTGCAATAGTGGCCTATGAGACCAAGTGTGAATTTATAAGCGTTACAAATATTTTTAAATATCTATAATTAGTTTTACCTTCAGAGCTCGTTGCGGTTTTTTAGAAGCATGTTCGCATAAAACGCATATTTACCGAAATTTGTCCAAAGTAGGTGAGCAGAATCTTGCCAACGTTGCGCTTTGGAGGGCTGATGTAGACGGAGGGCGCCAGGAGAAGGGCTGCTTTGACGCTGGGCGTCTTTCCCGGGCGTCGCACGGACAGCAGCGCCCCCAGGGCAGATGCGGCCATCGAGTGGCCTATGTACACTACGCGGCCGCGTCCAAGTTCTTCCGCCAGGGAGATCATCGCCGGAAGGTCACGTAGGCCCATCTCCTGCCAACTGTAAAACATTTACTAAAAGTCTTTTCAACAAAATGTCTTCATAAATCATTTCATGAAGGATATATTACTTAACATGTTTTCAGACATCTCAAGACTATTTGCTTGTAGGTTAGTATTACGTGTTATGAAACCTAGCTTCCATAATCGATTGAAAGAGAAAATTCCCTCATGAAATTGAAAAACATTTCTATGTAAAGCTGAGTTTACACCTGGCACTTCACTCCGGACTTGAACGTTCATATCTATTAGAAATATATCTAATAGAAATTACATCGTAGAATGTATATATATATATATATTTGTATATAGTTGTAATTCTCTGGCCAGTGTACATATAAATAGGTCATCTGTCGTATATATATATTTCATTCGACACAACATATGCTGCGTAGTGAAAGCAGCGAAACGCTAAACCGCCGCCTGTGTAATTAATCTAGTGTCAAAAAGAAAAAAGAAACAAAACTTTCTTTATGGGTTTGAGACTGAATGTTGAGACTTGAAAAACTTCAGTGCCTCGTTGTTGTGGTATTTAGGCGAAGGAACTGGACTGGTGCAACCCCACCATGCTATCCTATTTTGCGCAAGCCTTTCACTTCCACATAACTACCACATCCTCCCTGATCTGCTTAGCGTTCTCCATCCTTGGTCTCCCTCTTCTGTTCATGTCCCACACACTTCTCTCTAATGTTAATTTTACAAGACCCTCATTTCTCAATCCGTGGCCTATTAATCTATTCTTTCTCTTGGTCAACGTCTCCATATTGTTTTCTCTTCCCCTATTCTCATCAGAACTTCCTCGTTAATGATTCTATCCACTCATCTGATTTTCAGCAAATCTCTCACGACAAATTCTGAAAAAATAGGAGATAAAGGAGATCCCATTGGACGAGCTTCAATTTCATGGTAGCAATTATAGTCAAACTGAAAGAATGTAGAATATAATATATTAGAATATATATAATGGTAATTATCATTTCGTCCCCAGAAATTTTACTGGAACTTTGAAGATTTTCCCAGCGTGATTTGATTACTATTAATAACAAGATCATTAGGTATATTAGTAAATAATGAAGTTACATCCAGTGATAGCATAACTAAGTTATCTGGTATATTTTTTATACTCTCAATGAACTCATAGTTATTTCTTACAGTAAAATAGGTTTCATTTAATCCATCAGTTAAAATATTATTTAAAAATTTTGAAAAATTATGTAAAACTGCCAATATATGATACAATAAGTCTGTAAGGATTATCTGATATACTTTCATTATTAATTATAAAGAAGTTGTATATACCGTCATTCTGACACCCGGACACTCTTATCATATACATTCACAGATGCAATTGCTGCAGTGATATGATTTTTCAGTTAGTCATTATTAGCTGGTAAAAGGGCTACGAACAAAGTATCTTTTAAGTAGCCCAATAGGAAGAATTCGAAAGGTAACCTTGGAGGCCAATCATAAAGAGCTAAATCATTTCACCCTTGACGGACGATCCAACGTTGAGAGAGTGTTGTGTTCAAAAAGTTTCGCACCCCGAGATGACAATGACGTGGTGTCCCACCTTGTTTAAAAATGAAGTTGTATTATCCTCACGTAGGTGCTGAAAGAACCATCTTTGCAACATAGTTCCACACGTTTGCCCAGTTATTATGTTACCGTTGAGAAAAAAACCATAAACATTTCGCGAACTGTACAGAAGAGGTTGACTGTCAGTCACGCTCATGCTCATGCTCAAGCGTCTCGTACAGATTTTCCGAGCACTAGGTATATAAATTATACCCTTTTTTCCCCAAAATATTCTTTTCTTGCATGGCTTCATTATCAATTTTAGTCTTAGCACACGCCACACTGTCAATTGCGGCATTCCAAATTTCCGACTGGTTCGCCCGTGTTTATTTTGCAGGGCTGACTTGGAAAACTGCTTGAACCTTTGGGACGTTTTCCTCAGACGTACGCGTCCTCCCTTATCTTGTAGATGCAACCCCTATCAATGAACTGCTGGTACCATCTGCAAAGGTGTTCTACCGTACCGTACTTAACACTAAAATTACGTTCGATAGTTGTTACAGAGCCACACTCAATAAGCCATATGCTGTGCAGACGCCAGTTTAAGAAACTATATAAGAAGAGCTGGGACACGTACGATAACACTATGTTCTGTAAATTGAAATAGAATTTAATTCAACACTGTCTCACCTATATTACAGACCTGAATTTCCAGAACTTCCCGCTGCTAACCGGTATTTTTGAATGTTTTCTAGAATAGAAGTTCCCTCTAAAGTTCCCAAGGAAAACGTCATATCCTTCGTCCGCTAGAATATAACCTGTAATGAAATATACTACAAGTCACTTTAAGTGAATTAAGAATAAAAAATTCATAATTAAGTAGTAGTTTTTCGAACAGAATAATAATTTTAAACCCTGCATGGATAGCATGTTAATCAACCACCATGCTACTTAAGTTCGATCACTGTTCGTAGCAGAGATCGTCAATTGTTGAGAACAGTTGTTCCCAACCTTACGTACTATAGAACGCATTCAAAAATACTCACGAGTATTGCGGCGGCCATCACTTATTCCTTAAGAATATTACTAATTGAGCAGGGTTTAAAAATAATCAATAAATAGAATAAAGTTTAAATATAAACATTGTTCATACTAGATTGTAACAAATAAAATTGCAAAATAACAAAATCAGCGTAACCTTAAGCATTCCGTTTCAGTGCATTTATAATTAGTAGAGTATAATATCTTATAATTGCGCGAGGAAAGTATGAAGGCATGCAAAGTATTTTTTGGTGTGTGTGTGTAGTATATTTTGTGACGGTATGCGCTACACCTTTCTTCGGACAGTTGAAATAGACCTATCTTCACATGATACATAAGAGGTCTTTGACTGAAAATGGGTGTCAGTCTTTTAAATGAATGGCAGACCCGTCCCTAATTCAAGAAAAATTTCCTTCTGTCAAGTCGGAAGCTACGCGTAGATAATTAAAAACGGCCACTGTGTAACTAACGAAAAATAGACCTATTTCACATCCGGTGAGTAAAATTTTCCTATTGGCATCAAATTTGTAATTTACAATAGATGCTATTTGTAATTCAATTGATTATCTATTGGAGAAAAGAGGAGGAAAGTTCGGGTTCATATAAGGTGAAATGTACAGAAGTATGAGGCAGAGAGATGGATTATATTACGGGCCGCTGGCGTGAGTAGAGTTGAAGTCCTGAGTCCTCGGGAGATGTAAAATTTTGGTACAAGTTTGGATTCATTTTCGGCCCAAGACGTGATCCATGAGGCCAAATCATCCCGACGCAGTCAACAAGAAGAGCCTCCGAAGCAGGTAGTCACCACCGCCCTCAAAGAAAACAGCTGCAGTCTTCTGTCAGTATAATTGACATAAAATTTCTAACGTTCACGTTGCCAATTGTATTTGACAAAAAAGCTTCGCTTGATTTTGGTTTACCCCAAAGAAGACCTGTTATTAAAGAGCTTCAATGAAAATTATTAATGCTCTACCCTCTTCATGTGTAAATTATTTATTTCCGTTCTATTGTTACTTGATTTTAGAATCTTATTTTTATTAAATTCAAAAAGTCCCGGGTTCGAGATCCTGGTCCGGTCGATATCTTTCCATTCTTGTCTTTCTTCTAAAATATCTATACGCTCCTGCTTGAAGTTCGGGTGAAAGCATTTCTACTTCCTTAGACTATAATTAAATGCACCTGTGATCAGTTTACGCAATGTCCATTCTTCACGTATTTCCTAGAATTAGGGTGTGAAGAATGTGATTAGTGAATTAATAGGCGAGCCTAGCTTAGATTTACGGGAATGGAGGAATGTTGAATAGGTCCTTGGACGTCGACTCGGATTAGCTCAGTGGTTAGTGCGCCCACCCGGAAATCGGGAGGTCCGGAGTTCGAGTTCCTGGTATACTCACAGATCATCGCTTCACACAGTTCCCCTGATGGAGTCAATAGGTCAATCTGGGTTTCAAGAACGTTTTCTAAACAAGTATTTTGTTTCTCAGATATAGTTTTGATCTATGACGGAGGAGCCAATACGTTTGTGTGAATTTTAGGTGGAATTGTCTACTTTTATTTATAATGTACTTCTTCCAGGTTTTCATTTGGTGGATATGGAGGCCCAGGTTCTTCGTTTTCGTTATAGTAGGAATGCGCACGTTGTTCATTTACACTGATGATTTGTCGCACGGTAAACGTGATATGCACTGATTTTGCATGATTGGTCCATCCTCTGGTGTATCAAGTATTGAGAATGTTTGAGTGTTATTGCAGGTATACGGATGCTATGGCACGAGCTTAGTCTGCTAAATCATCGGCTAAACAGGTGATTTTCGTATTGTCGGTTTCTGGGATACCTGCTATATAGATCAGGAAAAGAGATCATCCTCATGTAGCCTGTTAACCCAAAAAAAAGAGGTTCTAGATCACTAGCCTGAGGAACACCAGAATGGACGTAGTGACATTTGAATTGTCCTCCATTTAATTTTATTGAAATTGCCTGTTTGAGAGGTATGATTTGATAAGAGAAATATAATTGAAAGTAGGGTGTATTTTATTTTTAAGAGCAAGCCTCTGTACCAAAACATACCGAATTCCAGGGAGAAGTCGAGGAATTTTGGAATTTTCTTTCCTCTAGAATGGTAAACGAGATGTGCAAAGATATTTCTTGATTGACTTTGGCCCGCCATTTGGTATTAAGCAGTTATAGGTGTTCTTTCAGGTATGCGGATAGTGTGACAGGATCTTCTTCTGTAGAAAAGCACTGTTACGTAGTCGAAAAAAAAGCGATTTGCGTGAAATATCTGCAGTATAGATCAAGAAAAGCAAAATTCCCAGAACACTACCCTGCCGAACACCAGACTTGATGAGGTGAAACTTTGATTGTTCCCTATTCAATTATACTGAAAAGTGCCCGTTTGAGAGATATGATTTAAAAAGAAATAATAATTGCTGAATATGGTGTTTTTATTTTAAATGCAATAACACTGTGTCAAACCTTACCGAATGTCTCAGAGATGTCAATAAATACAGCATAGTAGTACCCTATAAACTCTTTGAGATTTCGTTAACTGTACTGTGTGCTTGTTGAATTGTTAGGCGACTTTTTATTTGGCACTAATGATAATATTATATGGTCTGTATAGATTCTTTTCAGAAACAATCGTTCAAATACCTTTCTTATTACGGAAAGTAAACCAATAGGCCAAGAAGATGTAGTTTTGTCATGTGTTTGGCCTGGTTTTTGTGTTATAAAGATTTCGGTCTACTTTATATAATAGGGAAGTAGGACTGACATAGCAATCGATTGAAAATGACTTAGCAGGGTTATGACCTTACGAGGATGATGATTTGGTACTTGTCCTGACATTAAGTAGTAGCCTGGAGACTTCCGGGTATCGTTTGTTTAGCTCTCCCTTAATTTCTGCAGGTGAGAAAACTTTGACGGGTAAGCTTATTGGACAAAGTGCATAAATAATTATTCTGTAAAACGTGCATGTGACAAGTTTCTTTCACGATTTTGACTTAAGAGTCCTCTCTGTATCATAGCAAGTCACGGCCCTTCATATATGATGAGCTCACTGGAGATAGGACATGATGCAGCCAGTTTGAGCTTTACGGGAAGTGTAGGGCGGTGGAACGGAATACTGCTCTCTTCCAGAGAGAGACCCTGTGCAGGGAAAGACTTAGCACATAGCCCAGCTGGTTGCATTAGTGGGAATAAGTATGTCACTTTGGCTTACAGTTTAACGCCTTCGAAGTCAAAGCAGTAATGGACACTGTTTAATCATAATTGTTATAAAGTTTCTTGAATTTACAAAAATAATAATTCTTCCTAAATTAATTTGCCATAGCACATACAAACCAGTCGCCACTGTAATTTGTTTCCCATATAAATAACAATTATAGAAGCAACAAAAATAGAATTTCATTTGTAACCATTTTTTCTATAATACATGGCTTGTGTATTATATACTCATAACGCCAGTTTATCAATAATTAAGTATGAATTTTCTGTTTAATCGTTAATAAAGGCAGTCAATATCGTGTATGCCTTATTATTTGTTGAACGTAAATATTGATTATTATTAAAAAATAGTTTCATTATCGGCTAACCAGACAACATTACCGATTGCCCGTAGCAGAAGCTATTTTAAACGTTATCATTAATTGTTTATAACGCTATGGGGACAACCGACCGAACACATAATGGCCGAGAACTTGTGCATCCTGGAAAGAGGAGTACAGTAATTTACTGACGTTGAAGAATGCCAAGACGGACAGCAGCTGCCTTTTGTAGTTTTACTTGCCTCTTCTCCAATAATATATATGTTGTGGAAAATGTTCCTTTTTTAAAAATCAATGAAGCCACCCTCGACTAGTTATAATTTTTTTTAATCTTTTTCATTATTAATGTCTCAAAATTTCCCACCATTTCCTGTAATTGCATGACTTGTGGCATATTCCATTCAACATCATCATTATTTAAGATGTAAAGTCGTTTAACCATTTCCTCAATCACATTGCTTCTGAAGCGGGCAATTCTCGTCGCACAAGTTGTTACTATAGTTGCTGAAACGATTTATCATTAATTTGAAGCTGATAAACAATGCATACGAGTATCAGAGCAACAACATGGAGTTTCTTGAATCCATATACCTCATTAAAATTGTCGAATCTCAAAAATATTTAGCAATACTGAATAAGCGTCGAACAGGGTGTTACTGTATTTAAAATAAATGCTTTAAATAAAATAAAATTTAATTTTCCTTACGCATCTATAAGAATTGCGTCAATCAAATTTGTCACATGACTGTACTTGATCGACGAGATAGTGAAGCACTTTAACTTGAAAAGATATACAATTTCTATAAAGTCATTGCATTCATTCAATAAATAATTTAAAATTTATTATTGCAGTACCAAGTAAAGAAACTCTGGATTCGGAGTCCATTCTGTGACGACTTTAAATGAAATTGGTTAAATATTGTGAATAATTATGCCAGTATTAACTAATATTTGCCCTATATCACAACAGCGTACTACTATGATTTTATTTTGTAATCCATGAAATAAACTTTTATGACACTTCGATGTTTATCTGTTGGTCTGTTCATTCAGATATTTAGGTAACTGTTTCTGAAACAAAAGAAAATGACGAGGGAGAAAGGGAAAACATACCAAACACACGAGTGGAGTGCGTTTGAGTTTCTTCACTGTTGTAGATTTCATAAGGTTAACCCGCGGCTTGGAGGGACACGCGTCCTACTTTTCACTCCTTGATGAGAACTAATTATGCAAACGAAATTGTTGAGCCAATGACTTTATGCAGTTTCTGTTCCTTTGTCGTCAAGTGTCCCGAGTTTCCGTCTCTCGGGACTGTAAAACACAACGAAATAGCATCAAAGCGTTGGATGTTGAAACTACAAATGAAGAGAAACTACTTGACCGAAGAAATGCCGATGCTGATGTGATAGGTCAAGGGTCTCGCAAAGGAAACACTCGCCATTCTGGTCTCAGGTCTTAGTTTCCTAGCGACCAGCTTCGGTAATTCAATCAAAGTATTTTTTTTAATTTGATTTTTTAGAAAATTCGCTTCAGACGTAATATTATGAATATATGGCAACAAAATTCAGAAGAATTTATGTACCTCTAAATTATAAGTGACTGTTAACGAGCGATAACCTCATCAACTAGTCAGACCAGGGTTTCCCAAACATTTTCTGCAATGGAACACTTCGCAAAATCAGACATTTTAGCGAAACCCGTGTCTTTTTTAGGTTAGGTAACTACTACTCTTAAAATTTTTTAAAAAATATATTATTTAGTAATTATTTTTAAATATAAAACTGTAATATAATATAAAATATCAATAAATAAAGCACTTAACGACTTTGATGATTTTGGGTCCTAGAATTGCATATCTTGTTTATATCAGGCAAAATATATGTGTCGAATTCCAATATGTGGCGTAGAGCCTGTTTCTGCACTTTGACTTCATTCCAGCATAATAATAATACTTGTTTCTTGTAATTATAAGTTAATTGCACTATGCAAAAAATATCTGCCATCTATGCAAGTTTTATCAACCATGAAGGATTTGTTAAAACTTCAACAAAATATCGTCCTGAATTATTTTGCGTCTTCAAGAAGACCAACAACTCACTTCGAATTTCAAAAGATTTTTAATAGTGCTTTGTGTTCACTATCCTTTTCATGGCACAAAATACTTTTTAATCTCGATTGAAGTGGTTTTGTATTTACATAGTTTATCACTTTCAAACTTGTGAACATTTTTGTCACCAGTATTAATTCTAAAAACAATTTCAAATCTTCATTCGCTCCACTTGCTTGCATTTGCTGCATAATTAATGTCTTAAAAACAGCGAAATTTAACACATTAAGTTATAAGATATTTTTTAAATGGTTCATTATGTCGAAAGCTTCCGAAATGCGTAAATTAGTAGATACTTTTGTGACCATATGTTTTTTGTTTTTAACAAAAAAATAATAATTATCTTTCGCGGACCACCAAAATTTTCCTGCGGACCCGCTGCACTGTAGGGACTGCAAATTATGGGCTATTGAATTACATTCCACAAACAAAGGTGTAGAAGGTTGGTTTATTTCTGGCCATAACTGCTCATTGTCAAGTTAAATAAAATATTCAGATATAATTTTCTGACTTTAAACTTCAAACTAAATAGAAAGAAGGCCGTACAGGATTATAATTTATTGAGCACGTCCACACTTGTTCATTGTTAACCCCTCTTTTATATTGTAGCGGGTAACAAGGAACACGGGTCTTTTCGCAACGTTGTTGAATCGGTTCCGAAACAAGCCAGAAACAAATAAATGATTTCACTTTCTCCCGTTAGATGCAAACGGAGTTTTCGTGTTACGAACTGATTAATTGGTATTTTAACGGGATATTTTAATCTATAGTATAGATAAAATCATTCGAATTTGTTTGGGGACACAGTTTGGGAAAGCCGGAGTCAGAAAAATCTACTTTTCAGTCCAAAGCAGAGCTCGTCGACATTTAAGATACCTACCAGCAAAAGATATGAAATTGATAAATGAAAATACTATACTCGTAAAAGGATTGTTAAATGAAGCTAATAATTTACCAAACAATGTACACCCTTAACGAAATTAATTATAATCAAATTTATTGATTCATATCTGATATATATCAAGAACCAAAAGTAGTAGAAATAGCGTTTATTGTAAATACTATATTTGTAATGAGCCTGGTGTTACCTTACCTCGACGGCTTAACACGATAGTTGGAATGTAAAGAATGTTGCATGTGCTGACTGTGTTCCCAAAAAAAGTGTATATTTGTTTAACACACTGTTAGAACCGCGGCAACCTTCTGCAGCGGACCTTCTGGATACAAGTGTGAAACCTGGTTGTAAATGTTCAAGTACTTTACTTTCTAAGGTTAGGCTGTTAAGATTTACCACTGCAGTTCGCTTCAAAGAAGAAGAATCTTGGCGTGAACGCGTGGCGGGAGGCTTTGTTGTCACATAACAAAGTAATGTTATGCTGCTCCCAATATCACAATCCTTACGGCAACGTTGCTCAGCCTCACACACAAAACCTGTCATGGTCTTCTTATTTTAAACAGACTATGAGCCATATTCTAAAAGAAGTGTTCCCATTATTGATCCAGAAAAATTACTGCTGTGTTTCCTACATTCATGAGTATATATGATTGGTTCAATTATTTTTCTATGTTTTTGGTCATTTAAAAAAATTATTTTAAATGTTTTTCTTATATATTTAGCTTAGGTTATTCCTATAGGTTATAACCACATAATTTAGCGCCTTGTGTCATGAAATATTAAATCATTGTTGCTATTTTCGTCGCGAACCATATTTTTTGCAGTATGTGATCAACGTAATTGCCTCTCATCACAGAGATCCCAAGTTCGAATCCCGACAAGGATGTTTGTTCTCGTCAAGGTCACGAAAACTGGAAAGAAGACTTTCTAGGAAGGCTATTACTTTGGCATCTGCACCATAGCATACTGACAAAAATAATAATTATAGAAGTCACATACAGGTGGTTCGCGAACAAAATAATACAATACTTTTAATATTTTTATGACACAAGGCACCATAACTCGTAGTAAGGTAAATATTTTACAGTCTCGTAGCGTCTGGAGCCTGTACACCCTGATTTTCTCAAAATAATATTTTCGTTGGCGCATGAGGAAATAATGAAAGGAATATCTGAACATAACCAAGGACGACTGCCAAATATTCATCTTTCATGACACATTCCGGAATATTTTAGAATGGTGCGTGGTCAGCTTCAGTCTTAACCCCAGTCAACCTATCCATGGCACCGTGAAATCCACTTGCCTAAAAAATATATCAAGCCTTTACAGAGCATATATATAAACGTTGGATCATTAATGTCTTGCACGATAACATTTCCGTTGCAGAGGATTTTAGAAGACTAGATAATGTATCCATGGTCGCGAAGACCGGGATTTAGACTGTTGGAGGATCGATACGCTGACCACGTGTCACTCCAAATTCGGAATGTGTCATGCAAGATGACAGTCCGCAGTCGAGTCGGTAAACCCAGGTCCTCAATGGGCTGTAGAGCCAAGGATGAAGGTAATGTATCACTACCGTTGCAACATTTCTCCACCACATCCCGTATCCTACTGTCCACTAGCTAAGTTTTCGAGCTAGTTTCCCAATAGACCTTAAATAACCAGTTTCCACATTTTAAGATTTTCTGCGGACTGTAGCTTTGCCACGAAACATAACATGTACTACATTGAAGCCCAGCACCTAAAGCTCTCATTGGACTAGTCTACCTGCACATTTTCTTTAAAACTGCAAAGATTTGTTGGAAGAATACAATATATTCAGACTACGATGCTACTTTCCAGAATAAAATCCGTACTCCATCCTGGTTAGCACTGCAATCGCGCACATTCACACAAGGCGAAAATGTATACGTGTTAACTTCCTCAGGTTTTCTAGTTGGAGAACGCCTTACTACAATTCATAGGGGGACCAGGACCGGGCAGTAGATAGAATCTCTTTAAAGAAAAGGACGGAAGAGTAATCCTATGGATCAACGATCCCCCGCAAAATTCAGCTGAAGGTCGACCACAGTTGGAAGGATGTCGTTGTAACGGTCAAACACATCTGCTCGGACTTTGGCGGTGCGCAGTTAAAAGAAAGGAGACAGTATTTGAACCAGGGGCAATAAAACCCAGACATCACGGCGCACCTCGGGTGTTTCCCAATTTAGGTGAGATTTGTTATTGATGAATATCCATCTCTGCCACCTTGGTAATATGAACTGAAGAAGTGGGGTGTAGGCGTTAAAAAGGTTTGCAGACAGATTTCTCACACAGATTTTCGGGAGAGATTTGGAGACAGATTTGGAAATATATTAGGATATTTGTGGAGAGATTTATGGACAGATGACTGGAATTTAGGCAGGGGTGATTTCGAGCAGATGATCGGCATTATCGGACAGGTAGTCCAAGCAGTGGAGGTTAAACGGAAATAACCAGGAAGAATAGCGGCGGCGGCTGTGATTTGGATCGAGTCCGACCCATATAGGAGGAAGACGCTGGAAGGTCCATTATGTTGGCATGGTAATTACCCCTGTAACTTTTGGCTGATTTCCTATGCTGCCAGGCCCGACTAGATTTTGTGTAAAATATTCTGATCTGTGAGAAACCTCTGAGTTTAGACATTGAGTTTTGTTAATTTTAAGGAATTTATTTGTATTATTTTTTATGTAAATATATATGTAGTGTTAATTAAGAAAGAATTGCCGGCTTAAGGTTTGAAAATATTAACATTGAAATACTGATATAAATTTGTTTTGGATCAAGTAAATGGTTTTATTATTATTATAAAAGCTCATTATTAATATTCAATTAAAATAATTAATATACCCCTATTTATTTCACCGTAAAAGATGTATAACTAACTTGGCCCATTATATTATATCATTGTAAGTTGTAAGTATACCTTTGTAATTTATCGTAGAATAAAAGTGGGAATGTAAGTATTTTTGTCATTACATTGTGACTGAACGCGACAGTTATTTAATACCTAGAGAATCGTGTGGTCCAGCCAGAAGCCAGTTGTCCGAAGCGCCGAATAATCCGTGCATGAGCAGAACAGGTCCTCGTCTCCTGAGGGCCTTAGGGCTGAGAAGACGGTGAACCGTGAGCAAGTAGCCGTCGTCCGTTTGCACCACGTGGGTCTCGACCCCGTAGCCTGCCGCCTGCGCCAGCTGCTCCTGGTTGCAAAACATTGTGACAGTTAGGTGTTTGCGGAATGCTGCCTAGAATAAAACAATATTTCGTTCTGAAAGGATGCAATGATTAATCTTAATTTGAGACGAAGTATTTACTGCATGTTATCAAGCCGCAGAGGTAGTTAGTCACAATGCACGATCTATCTTGTCATCGTTGCTAATCTTGGGGATATAAATTTTTTTTCTAGTTGCCCCATTACACTTAACTCAATCCTGTGTTCAGAAATTACTAGCTTTTCATCTGACTATCAAATATTTTAATCTCAATTGACATAGATGGTGAAAAACTGTCTGAACTGGGATATAGCTTTCCCTGTAATTTGCGAAACACAAAGCAACACGAAAATAATGTTAATAAAAGAAGAAGAAGTAATGAGGAGAGACGAAGAGGCAAATCGAAATTTTGAAGTATAATGAAATTTTATTCATCTTCAAAGATAAGTTCGCGAATTTAAAGGACAGGATTGCAACAAATTGATTTAGCCTATGGCTAGAGAAGCGACTCTCCGTATGCACATAACGCTATGCCCTGCACCTTTCCCTCTCATCACCCTTTCTCCAATATGAAAAGAACTAAGTAAAATTGGAAAATATTTTCACATTTACATAAATTGTTGATCCAAGGTTTTCCCTGTGTAACAATGCATGTTATCGAAAAGTCACACCTCACCCGGCCGTTCTTCTGGCCAGAAGATAGTAACGACGTATGTTTTCGACGATGTCACCTGGCTGGAAACCCGAGAGAATTTCATCTGAAATAATTTAGTTTATGCCTTTCGCATTTACTTCAGATCTTCCACACTAAAATTACGTTTTTCAATACTTCTACTATACATATATGAATCAACTAAGCATAGAAAATAAATAATAATTTCTAAAACTATTGATATGAAGACAAGCCACTAGCGTTACTTTGCTGCTATACTCTGTGTAGCTGATTCTATTAAATATATAGGTCAAAATAGAAAGCGACGAGTGATAAGGTTTTGCGTCAGAACGGGTTGGTAATTGTGGACGATTATTGTATTACCTCACACAAAAGTCGTAATACAGATAACATGCACGGTGGCAAGTATAGCTATACTATCAAAACGATTTAAAAATATTATTATAACGATGATTATTTTTATACACATATACATTGAAGATAGAATAATTTCATTTTAACAGTAAAAAAGAAATTTTTATAAAAATTAATTTTTCTATTAATTATAACGGATTTCTTGATTTCCTTGATAGTTTATATTGGTAGAACAAACTGTTCCTCGGCATTATAAATGAATATCACAATTTCTATGTAATTTGATAGAAAAGATAACCGATTTCAAATAGATTAGCAATATTTCTTTTATTAATACAAAGAATGAAGGATTTAAAAATTAAGGGATTTAGAATTGTAATAGTAAACTATACTACAGTACTTCTTGTTAGAATTGGATTGGTTATGTATTAGACCACGGAAAAGAAACCTATAAAGTTACAGCTTTCGCTCACATAAAGTTACTTCTATGTAGCAGATTATCGCGAAAGAAAGTGAAGTGAGAGGGAAGGGATAGTTAAAGAGAAATACATTGTAGGAAATCGTAAAGGAGCAGATTATATAACCTGAGGAAAAGAAGTAAATGCAATTGCTGCATAAACTGTGGTTTAGAGGTGCATGGTTGATTTCTGGTACGCGGAATTTCAAAGAGAGTGTACTGCCGCTGTAGCTAGACTATTATTCTCTAAAATAGTAGTATTTGTTTGTGATAATTGAGTGATTAAACGTACTCACTTTCCATACTATAAAGGAAAATTAATTAGAAGTAGAGATGATCTAAAGAAGCTAATGCAATATTTTTTAACACTTTGGATTTATCAGTTTGTCGTTTTTATTTCAGAGCATTATACAGCTCCAATATAAGTAAGGAAGAACAAGAAAGTGAAGTAGAGACAAAATTTTGATGATCTGTTCAAAGATATATGTAATTGATGGTATACAAATTAAGTTTTATATATACAACGAAAATATGTTTTTAAACGTGTAACAATAAAGCATTCACAAATATTTACACAATTGAAGTAATTTAAGTGTAAGTAAAATTTGTTAATATTACCTGCCACTGCAATACGTTTATAAATAAAATTATCGGCAATTTATGTTAGACCTTGCCGTGCTCGAAACACGGACTAGAATGTTTAACTCCTAGAGAACAAAATAACTATCTATAAAGCCATTATTAAGCCTATATGGAGCTGCCATGAGACAGAGGGCACAATCAAAAATCCTCAGACCATGGTATGTGCGCAATCGAAGTCTACTTCAGAACCTAGGTATACCTAACATTCAGGATGTTATACAGGAGAGAGCCAATAAACACCACAAGAAAACTGAAAACCATAGCAACCCTCTTATACAACCACTGCTGCAATATAGAAACCACAGAAAGTTAATTAACCACAAAGTGGGGGTAACAGGCGTCTGATCACTGGAGAGGACACCGTCAGGACACTTCCAAGACATCAAAAATAGCTTATAGAACCTGTTGCTCTGATTGTTATTTCAATAAATATTTTTTTTAAATTTATCTCCGGGTTTTTTCCACTCCATCTAAAGAGATTACATTGGGAGGAATTTCTTGAGGATTTCCCGTAAGTGTGTGGGGAAGCCTTGAGGACAGTTGCGAACTGTACAGTTATCGGAACCGGAATTGAACAACGATTCCGAGGAGCCATACCCATGCAAAGTCAGCTAAAAGATTACCTTGATTGAGCAAAAAGAGATGCTGGATACGCTAAGCTCTAAGATAAAATGAAAATCCAAAACCATAACGTCTCAAAAGATGACGTTATTAATTAAGTAAAGAATTTAAGATGTGCTTTCCGGAAGTGAAGGAGTCAATTAAGTCAGGAGCATCTGCTGACGCTGTTTACAAGTCAAGGTTTTGGTACTTCTGGAAATCCTCAAGGATATCCTTGAATATTGACTGCACGTGTGTGTGCGACGGTTCAGTTGAGTTTATAGGGGTCTTTGATTTATACAAGGAAATATTTAACTAAAGATGTGCCATGAAAAATTAATGGAGTTCGTTAGGGCAGAACCTGAACTGTACATGACTCATACGAAATATTTGGATTCACCTTTTATTGTTTCTAAAAATGGACTTCATTGTGCAAGATGGGTGCATAGTCCATGTTCTTCTCCTTCTAATTTTATCTTCATCCAAAGCGACCAGCTCACTGAATTGTTTATTAAATAAAACAATGTGCTGGAACGCGGTTTGGTCATCCCTTCTCGAAAAGCTGAATATTGAACATGCACCAGTATATAAGGTATGATTGAAGGAATTAATTTGAGGAATATCTGTAACCTTCACGAACTTTCGAAAGCACTTACTTCTTCCTCGCTGCTCCCCTCCATATCCATATCCCCAGCTGCTCTCTTACATCCTGGGCAACGCAGTCTATCCACCTCTTCCTCGGCCCTCCAACTGGTCTACCTCCGGTCAACCTCTCTTAGGTATTCGAGTGGGGGCCATACGTTGAACGTACCCCACCCATTACGTAATTTAATGTGTTTTATAATATATATGGTATATATATCCCTATTTCTACGTCTTCGCCATTGTCCATTCTCTTCTATGACTCCAAAGAAAACCCTCAACATCCTTCGTTCGACCCCCATTCATTTGTGTTCTATTACCTGGGTCGTAGTCCATGTTTCGCATCCGTAGCATAAAACTGTTCTTACGACTACTTTGTGCATAGATACTTTTATTTTCTTACTTACTTCATTGTTTTTTTAAATACTCCTCTGAGTTAGTGGTGTGTTTCATTGACCGCTATCAGTCGCTGTTGTATTTCTGTGCCTTCATTAGAGTCTTTTTGTGATCATAGAGCACAGGTATTTAAATTCCTCCACTTTTCTACGTCACGTTCTTTCAGGGTTATTTTAATAGACATTGACCCTTTCCTCGTTTGGGCCATCGTTTTGGTTTTATTGACAGTAATGGCTAGACCAATTTCCTAAGCTGTGTTATTGAAGTGTTGTAGTGTTTTGCTGGCCATTTCTATGGATCTTCCTAAAATATTTAGATCATCTGTATACCCAGTTATTTGGACACATATATAGAAGCGTACAATTAAGAACCACTTCCGTTTGTTTAACTACCCAGTTCAGCATGAGATTGAACAGTGTGCGGGCCAATCTATGACATTGTTTCAAGCAAAGAGTATCTTAAATAGATATAGGGGCCATAGCGTGTCGGTCATCACCACTCCTGTAGGTGTAACTCTCTCAGGTAAAAACACCTTCTTAAAGCAGCAAAGACAAATTAAAGTGGATTATTTATTTACATATAATCTTAGTGTATTCAAATATGTAACGTAAAAATATTAATTAAAGTGGGAATATTAAAAAAGTGATCATGTGTCGAAATCAGTATTGCGAGTTGGATGCGACGTTATAACATCATATTTATGAATTAAATGTTAAAAATATATAATTTAATGAGATAGTGTTTCATTTTTAAAGTCAAATCGGCCCAAGCATATAGAAAAAACCGTATTATCAGAATTAAGACCCAAGAAAAAACCTAGGAGGGAGTTAAACCTACAAGAGTGGGAATGGCCGTCACGCTGCCGCCTGTAGGTTTCAAGTCCCGCCGTATTCAAAGGTCTCTGTTTTACTTCCTTGTAGTTTTACTTCCGCCACCTTGGGGCGTACCAGACGTATTAATTTTAACGGTATTTATTGGCTCTACAGTATATCCTATAGCTTATTACTTGATATACAATCGTATGCCTGATAAGTCCACAAATATATGATATATCCCAACGCCATATTCCCAGAATCTTTCACTGTGAATATTTGGTCTGTCGCAGATCTTCCAATCCGCAATTCGGACTGATATTAACCTATTATATCTCCAGAATATTTATTTAGCTTTTTCCTGATGATATTTGTGAAGATCTTATATATATATATATATATATATATTACTCAACAGTGTTATGCCTTGATATTCTTGGCATTCCAACTTGTCCCCTTTCTTATATATAGGGTATCTGATACCGGTATTCCATTCTCTTGGTATGTATTCATCTTTCAAGATTTTTTGACCAACCACTAGATGGCCTTCACCGTATGCCCACCACCTGCCTTAATTAATTCCGATGGCAGTGCGTCAATTCCAGGGACCCCATTGTTTTTCAGGGATCTAATTGTTTCCTGGACCTTCTGTTTGCTGTGTTCCTCTAGGATTTCTTCCCTTTCTTCTGCCTGAAGTACTCCACCCATCTGTTTTTCATTTCCTCTGGTGGAAACAAATTTTGAGAGAGTATATGAGCAGAGCAGTCTGAGAGGACGGAGAGAGTAGATGAGCAGAACATGTTGAGATGCCGGAAAGAGTGGTTTGAAATTAAATTGTTAGCCGCTAAACGAAGATAGTGAGATGCAGAAAGGAGCTGATAAATTGTTAGTCGCCGAAGAGATGATGTTGAGAGGTCGGAAAGGGCTGACTGAAAAATTTAACTGTTAACCGCCGAAAAAGAAGAGGGAGTTTCCGTCAAATTTTGCCCAGGCGCCCACGAGACAACGAGATTCAACTCTGACGGTGATTTAACGGAGGTCAACCGCAGACGCTTTCAGTCATCTTCACGATGCAGACGCAGAAACTTCGCGGGTATCGTTGTATCGTATTAGAAAGAGATCACGTTTGCCATTAGAAACTAAATTGCTTCTCGGTCCACCCCACAAAGTACAATGATTTTAAAGTCTCAATGCAAATTTATTGTTTTAGTAATATTTTCTTTAATAATTTATAACTATTATGATATACTCTTGCTGAAATATTTTATTTATATTAAATTCAGAATCTTAAAGTTAAACTTTTCTTTTAAATAACAAATCCTACCGTTAATTAACCCCCATATTTATAATATCTTACAATAATATAAATCACCACTAATACGTTATTATATTATAATTAAGTAAAGCAATTAACCCCAACCTAAATAAATTAATTCCTTACATTCACAATACTTATGTTATAATATTTAGCTTTGATCCTCAATAATACAATCCTTTCATCTATGGCTTTAAAATGAAAAATGCTTGGACTTATGTGCTTTTGGATAACAAAAGCTATTCCAAACTCATGCACTTACACTAACAATAGATATCTGAATTATTGCTATATGCCTTATCAAAGATGAACCCGAAATAATTAGTGTGGTTGTTATCCCAATAATAATAATTATTATTATGTGAAAATTTTACGAAAACCATGTTTAGTTTTGGTTCAGTATGTTTCACTTTACTAAACATATACTACTGTTACAGTATGAGTCTTTAATAATCTATTATCGTTTGGATGGTTTTGAGTTTTTTATGTAACTTTTTATGAATCCTATACTCTGACATTTCCAACATTTTATATTTTCCACAAATCAATAATTTGTGTTCGGTAAGAATCACACGTTACTTTCTTCTACATCGCTAAGGTAGTCTATACATCTATAATTATATATAAAGCGCGTGTTTGCGTTTACTTAAATTCACCATAGATCATGAATTCACACATTATTTGATCAAATTGAACCCACTTATCATTGGTTTATGTTATCAGTACCGAATAATTTTGTCTGTGATATAATTGCAAAAAGGAACAACACCTGTTGTGCTTACATAATATAATCATTCCGCTTTCTCCGGCTATGCTAAATAGTTGGGTAAGGAACGCATCGGCCACTTTAGAAATATTATATCTTGTTTCTCAACACTATCAGTTTTCAAAATTTAAAATCAACTTATAAGAGAAAAGGTTTTAATAAATATGAGTAAACTTAATTTAAATCGATTAGCTATAATGGATTGTCATCATATAATTTTAGATACCGATTTTCCTTGTATAATGTACAGCTAATTTGAGGCATTTACTCTGGGGAAATTAATTTTAAACTCAAATATGAATTTTTAAATGCATAGGATGTTAAAATGGTGTCGTTCAGCTTGTGTATTGCTGAATGGAAGACTTGCGACATGAATGAAGTTTCGGAATGTAATAGCGGAGACGTCACTTATCAAATAATTAATTCATAAGGAAAAATAATTGTTCGATATCTTAACAAGAAGTTTCATCTACACTATGTTGACCTCATCAGTTGTACAAAACGAATAGTTAAACATATCGTTAGTTATAGTGTGATGAGGTCCACGGACTGAGGACGAAACTCAATGTAGTATACTCTGACTGAAACTACAAATCCTCTCCCGTGTCCTTGTGGACATTTATATATATACAGGTCACTGAAAACAATTGAATAACACCACTGCTTGGCCCGCCCTTTATTTCAAGTGTGCCATCACTCTTTTAATTTAAAACAGAGTATCGTAGTTTTTCTTAGTAATTAATTATTTCATTACTCACTTCTGTAGCGCAGTAGGACCTCTTCATAATTTTAATTCATATTTTTACAACGATTCAAATTCAGAAAATTAACCTCGGTAAGAATATTCGGACACAGGCAGACAAGAGGTGGAAATGACATGTTTAAGAAGCTTTGCAATAAAATGGAATTATGCTTGTTTGTATATTTCATTGTAATTCTTTATACAAATTTAAACGCGTGGAACAAAAATTAAAGCACATATTCTTAAAACCCCGTGGAACCACAATGGCGGGGTGAGATATGCCTAACATAAAGCAGATAGCGCGGACGGAGGAGTGTGAGATGTGGCATCGTTCACGTGCAGAAGGAGTGCACTAAGATAATATGTTTTACAAATCCATTAAATTAAATAAATAAATTTTCATTGGATACGTTCATACTGGTTTTTATACAAATTGATATGTCTGGTCAAAGAGTCGCACTGAGTAAAGATATCGCTGAAGTATTGCTAATACATTAAACTAAAGGAAATAAAACGTGCGTACATTGGATAAACATCGTATAATTTTGATTTATATGTTAGCGAAATAAAGCTACTAATATTATTTATTATTGGTGGTTAAAAAAGTGAGAACATCAAGGTATTCGCACATACTTCTATTATGCCCCAACAATGAACATTGACGAGTCGGAGTGAGAGAGCGAAGAGATATTGACATTCGCGTACTCATAATAATAGGTCAAATGCAAATTTATTTTCTTAAGTGCGTGCTGAATGTCATTCCAAGAATTTTTAATACGCTTGATTGTGGATCGATGGATGTACAATGCAAATTGTGTAATAACGTTCTACCTTAAAAATTTAATGAATTATGGCCGAATTTCGACTAACTACTGGAATACTAGTTATATTATACAAATGACGGTATGACCATTCATCTGGGGACTCTGGGAAATCTAGTATTCACGTAAGATGGCTACTTTGTTACTTTTTTGAGACGACCAAACCTGCCCAATAATGTCTCGAGATACAAACTTAGGAAATATCGAAGCGTGATCAAAAACCATGGGTATTATTTTAATCTTTATAGTTTAATATATATTACAACATAGTTTTCTGACTATAAATTTACAATAAATAAATAATTTAAATTTCGTTCAAAATATTAAAGACAAAATTAATTTTCTGGAAAGACAATGTTATCTACAAAATTAATTGTTTAGATTGTAATGCATTGTATATCGGGTTAACTAAAAGAGCTTTAAAAAATCACATTAAGTAACATAAAAACAACATCAAATTAGACATTCAAAAGTACACAGTTGTTTCCAAACACGAACATATTTATAATCACAATTTCTATTGGCAAAATGTGGAAATTTTAGACGAAGAAAATAATTACTTCTCGAGAATTATGAGTGAAATGTTGTATGTGAGGTGCAACCCTCATGCAATCAATGTTAAAAATGACATTAAAAATTTGAACAAAATTTATTATGTTCTTTTGTTGTTGTAGTTCAACGGTTTAATTATTCTTCATTGTTACTACATCATTTCGGCCGTAACCGTCAAGGGCTGGAGATGGTCCGTGACACTAAATTCTTCTCATGTACATTCAATAATCTTTTCGGTTGAGGGAATCAAGGAGTAAATATGATGAATTGATAAATTTGTAAGTTTTGAACCATATTTTTTGTATATAAATTTAAAAAAATTGTAATATAGGACACATATTTAATTTCTTGTAATATTATGTTTATAATACGCCTGAAGAAGACACTTTTGAATAAATAGTGATAAATTTATAGCTGACTTATTGGCCGTCTTTTTATTTATTTTAATAAGTATTATTACAACAGTTTTAGCACGACAGATTAAAATTTCCATTTGGTTTAAAATAAAGTTTTGAAGCTAGGGGCTATTTTTAGTGTAAATGGCGACTGTATCGGAGTGTGTAATATTGTGATGTCACACTGACATATTTTAGATTGAGATATCTCCGAAATTACGTGTAGAAATTAAAAATTCTTTCTTTACGATAGTTAGAACCGCCATAAGTGTGTACAAATGGCAAAACGAAATTAATTTCGGGTTGACGGCACGATTTGACGTCTCAGATTCACGAAGTTCAATTGCATATATATAGAGTAGGTATTGAAAAATATTTTCTAAAGGCGTCCACAGAACTATGGGATAGGTAGTGTTCAAAAACAAATGCGATCTCTGCCGGTTAAATTACATTAAATTAGATTCGCGCTGAATTAAATACTGTACCGGATTGATATAAATAAGCAATGTTGGGCGCCCACCTAATCTTAATAATTCATACTTACGCTATTCGCTTATTAAGTACTGACTCGAATTGCGTGTGCTTTATCACAATTAAGTACAGTATATTTACAAAAGCCAATTTATGAAAAATCTGATAATAGAACATGCAGCAATGCAGTACAGATGCTTCAGATTTGAAGAACAAAAAAATCTCGTACAGAATATTCCGGAATTTATTGCAATATTTTTATACGTTTCGATAGGACCTTAATAAATTATAATTGATGGAGGAAAGCGGTCACTGAGTTGGAAAATCTCCAACAATTGTACGTTTTACCGTAAAGATATGCTTCATAGAATTCATTTGGAAAATTGAATGAGCTTGGATATAATTTGTTTATAACTATGTTATTGTAGGGTTACATTTATGATTTAATTTACTATTGATAGCATAAACAGTTACAGATTACAACATTATAATTCGAGGACTTATTGTTCAATGTTTATTAATAACTTCCGTGTTTTCAAAAACTGATCCATACAGTTTTCACCGTCTATGTTCCTTTATTTTATTTTTTATTTATATAAAAATCTTTTATCTTTACGATTATCAGTCATTACAGTCATTGTTCTAGTACATACAATATTAAAATAATGAATTTACAGAATTAAAATAGTGTATATAATTCACCTTTAAACGTGGTGGTAGATTAGTCCGCTCCTTTATTCGTACTCATCACCAAATTGTAGCGAGGTCATATGTAAATAATAACAGAATGTTTGTTCATTTCCTTTGGCTGTTGCTTTGTTTAAACACAATATAGGTGAAGCGTTTTATCCAAGGTCCACTACCTTATCCATCCACACCAGACAGTTCTCGTTTTACTGACACAGAATGTCGTCATTATTAATTAAGGACTCAGAACTGGACAAACAGGATTTAAGCTAATCAAATAAGTATTTACAATTCGATAACGAGACAAAATATTTTGCTTCGGTGCTTTTATGCAACACTGCCACGGCTAACTATTCGTTAGTGTATGTCCTAAATCGCTGGGTCAGTTTCTGTTTCTAGGTGAAGGACGAGGTGGAGGTGCTAATGAAACTCTCAGGACTGACCCAATCTAACGGATTCAAACATACATAATGTAAACGTATAATAATGAAATTGAAAAAGCGCCCGATACTGATATATATGGGCAAAATATCAGTATTGATAAATTAAAACTATATCCCATCAGTTTCAGGCGCTTTTAAGAAGTTAAATAATAACTAAACCGTGAATTATTTATAAATAAGAAAACCTACTGTACATTTAAAACTATAAATTGTAAATATAAAATGGAAGGAGTTAATCGGTCAACTGTTGACCGATTTCTACAGATTTGTCCTGATCTTACTTCGTCCTGTGACGATGACTCGTACTATTTACTAACCAAATATATTAAATTTGAAAAATCAGAAATATTTTGTGACTTACTGCGCATGTTAACCAATTATTACACTCCAAAATTCAAGCCCTTCCTAAAGATTAAATCTTTTAGGAGAGACATTATTGATAATGGTGTTTCTGATAACTAATCCTTTTACAATGTTTCATTCGGGAATAAAAAATATTTTAATTATTTTAGTAAGCCTCCGGAAACTAAAATATAACCCATTTGCAATATCATTTAAATTTAATAAGAGAATATTTTACTATACCTCTGTTACTTAAAGACAATTCAGAAATTTTATTGAACTACTGCGTTTGAGACTTCAACAGGTGGTAACCGATATAAATAAATTTCTTTAGGGTTTTAGAATTTTGAATGTATATTATTTATTATAATTGAACAGTTCTGATATTTGCCTTCTCTGCCAAGAGGAGAAATACGAATTGATTGCGTCCTGTTACTTAAAAAAGAAAAAAGAAAGATCAGGTTAAGTTAACTCATTGCATAATTTTTTATGTACAAACTTTCTAACAATTGATTTAATACAATCATTCATTTTATCAATCCTCAGGCGTGTATATATTCTTTCTTTTGTGTGTATAACAAATTAATTTACATAACGGTTGGTTTAACATAAAATGAAGTATCGAAAGCTCCTGTCGGAAAATAAGGAAAACAAATCCATGTATTTATTTAATTTGCATTAAAATGAGACTGTAGTAGTATCTATTCCCGTTTTTAATAAAAAGTAATGGTCTTTATTCCAAACAATCTAGTTTTAACTACATTCGATTAGTTTCTAGCTGAAGCTTGTGTTCTGACTACACTTAGGTACATTATCTTCAGTCAGTTGATTCTAATTATGCAAGAAGAGTGGGCGCTTTCTCTCGTGCTCAGTCCTTCATTGTGTCATTCTTAACTTCGTGCCGACAAACACAAGCAGGCCTGGTAAAAGAGAGAAGATTAAGGGCGGGGCACATGTATCTGTGATCAACGTTGTTACCAAGTAAAGATAAGACAACTGTCCATCCATCATAGCTCGAGCTGTGTTAAATCAGGGGTTCTCATTGTGCCACAGACCTGTTTTTCAGCACCAACAATCGGTAGATACGATCCTCGTCGCGCAGAAAACTGATCTCACAAATAAATCCCTCTGAGTAATACAGATGCACACGAATATCAAATACAATCAGGAGTTTTGACGGTTTCAGTGGCTTTCAGAGCAATATTTTTAAGATCTGAATGTGAACGGGTGAAAGGGAACAGGTGAATGGGATTGAGAAAATTATATAATATACCAAAGAGATTAACAAAGAAAATACTCTGCGAGAAGAAAAGGAAACTAATGAGTAAAAGCGTCGTCAACTTTCGTTCTGTTAAGTATTTAAGGCCGAGCAATGCTCTCAATTCGGACAGTAAGTGGTTAAATGTAAAGACTTGCTCTAATAACAAGTCGTTTTTAGTGAAGTAATAATCTATAATTTATCAACTTTTGAAATTAACAATACTGGTAATTTCATTTTTTATTAAGCTATACAATTGTTCCGAATTTCAAAATCTGATTAAAGTGAAAATCGCTAAAGGTTTATGCCAACATTACGTTGTTTTAGAAATTGAACTAAGGCACGAGTATTGACGCCAGTAAATTTATGAAAATTTTTCTTTAACAGTAGGGTAATGTCAAATCACCAAGGGCTTCCCACTCGACGCTCTCCAAATCTCATGAAATTTTGTAAGAAAGTAAACCCTGGTCACAATTAAAAATCTGCAAAATATTAGAACTCATTGTTCATTGGTTCAAAAGTTGCAAACCCATCGTCAATGCACCTCTGAAAGAGCCAACGATGATCCCTTGTCAAATGAAATGTGTGAAACTCGGTTTATAGATAGAACTTCTAGTGGTATGATCAAAATAGTAATACAACTGAACGTTCTGATATCTTTTCAAACCAAAGTTGCCGCAAACTTTCGTCGTGGCAAATTTTCTCGTCATATTGGAGGCCAATTACTCAGCAGAAAAAGATCTATGTGTCACCATATTTTCGAAATCAAGAAAGAAAGCATCATACTAAGATGTGTAGAAACAGAAAAACTATTATACTCATATTTCTTGAGATATTCCTCATGAAAGTTGCCCTGAAAGATTTTACATGTGAAAGTAGCTAAAATATCTCAAAATATGTCACTCCCAATTTTTAAAAAATTGGTGCCATTACAAAGAGCAGTCTTTTGTGTACACAAAACATGTATTTTTATGTTGGTACCTACCGGTTTATAACAGCTATAGGCTTCTTCTGAAGCTAACTATGTTGCTGCGATATTGCGCTACTTAGCGGTCAAATTCACACTATTCTACTTCTAATCTAGTACGAAATAACTACGACTTGAGGGTTTACATCGAAAATCGGAACACGATTGTAGGGTGCAAGACCGATTATTGTAATAGTCGGCCCTAGGCGGTAAGCGACTGCCTACGGCGGTAAAATTTAGGAGCGGCAAAACCGCCTTAGCTAATTACAAACATAGATCCGTGATTCCTACGAACTTAAAATTTTAGGACTGACTGACGGAACTGGTCGAGTTTCTTCATTTTCAACGAAGATGTAGGATCAAGTAGGCGTTTAAATCCATTACCAACTTTAAAATGGAGTCAAATTTGCGTATTTCTTTAAGAATTTTGCTAACGCTGCTCATAACTTTTGCTTCTGGAGAAGATATCTTTCCTAATTTGAAAATAATAAACAATTATTTAAGAGCCATGTCTACTCAAATCGTCTTAGTGGAAAACCATGTTACTCACTGTACATGAATTAAAAATAATAAAATCTGAAAGATGCTACTTCCCGATAGCTTTAATTTAGGTTCAGTTTCTGTATATTATTTTAACCTTTGTTTTTATTTTCAAAATAGAGGTACTAGTTTTAGTTTGTAAATTTATTGTTCAATTTTCAGTAAAACTAATTGGTTGAATTGGTTTATATTATTATTATGGTGTTAATTCAATTTTAACATCGTTCTTCACAACTCTGTTTATTAAATTTATTTAATTTTTTTAAAGTTTCAGGTTGTTAAAAAGGCTAGGCTGGTCTTAGTAGTTAATAGAAACGGTGTATGCAAATAGTTGCATATTTAATTACATATCATTTTACGAATAGGCATATTGTAAGGATAGATAATTGGATATTGTTGGATGTCAAATATAAAAACAGTTAGCGATATTTTTGCATTGGTAATACAAGTTCAATCTTCCCTGGTGTGAGCTGTGTGACCCAATACAAACTGATAGTGATTAGGACCGTTCAAAATCATAAAGACAAACCAATTACATAATTTACTCTACATAGATGATTCTACGTTCTAACTCTGTTCGTGAAGTGAAAGACCCAAAGTTGTGTAGAAACATCCACCTATATGTAAAAGAAATTCCGTGTAATTGTTTCTCGTATTAAAATTTGGAAAGTAAGGTCGCATAATCTATTATCATTTTTAAAATTGATGTAATAGTTTCTGTTTGTATGCTCATCTGATACTGTGCCATTCTCTTACATGTTGCTCAGTCACCTGACGATAGAAAACATACACTGGCGGATCCAGAGGGGTGCAAAAAGGACGAATGTCCTCACCCCCTGTAGAGCAAATATTAAGCTAAGGATTTCGTTCCATTTATACATAGCTTACCACTTCTTCAATGGAGATATGAAATTTGATTAAAAATGTGCTGAACAATACCATAATGTCGGTTGTTTTAAGAGGTATAATCCCTATATTATAGCTACATGGACAACCTTTTGGTCCTCAATCTGTATTAAATTTGCAAAACATACAGATATGAAATCTCTCACCCAACCAAAGAATTAGGCCCGGTGTACACTGGAAAAACTTTTTTCATAAAACACCGTTTCATGTTTCATGAAACCGATACAAAAGATAACACTGTTTCATGAATCAGAACTTATTTTCGACCTGTATTTAATAATTGGTCCATTTCTCGTAGGTTCAGGCAAAATTTTTAAACAAAGGCAGCGAATCTCTATACTTGACCTTCCTCAAACAATTTTTTCACCAAAACTTTTATTGTACATAATTGATAAAAATTCACATTCCATTTTTCCAATGACCACGGCGAGATCTAGACATCAAATACATATATTGCATAATATATTACTATTATTACAGCACGAGGGATTGTGAATGTGTGATGTTTCATGAAACATGTTACGTAAGTGAGCATGTTCAAATGAAATATATTCAAAGAAACTTGTTTCTCCAGCGTTCTCCAGGCTTAATCCTTCACTGAAGAATAGAAATTAGTACGCGATGTTCATTCTTAATACGAAATACTAATTATTGTTAAATTATTCTCCATTCAAAAACCATTATTATCTGTAAATGTGTAGCATAAAGTAACAGATATAAGATACTCTGAAATTATTAAGAGTTGGATTAATTATTTATGATACTAATCAAATATAAATTTTACAAAACCGTAGTAATTACAACTAGAAATTATGCATAATCTCCAATGCCCAAAACGAACTTTGTAACACAGGAGAAGTAGAAATGACAACTGAGACAAGATGGTTCTTAAAATAATATAAATGTGACGTTGATAGTTGGGCCAAGTGACGAAGGGATCCCCGCGCGACCATTTCCCATTTTTATGAAATTTTGACAGTTTATACAATGAAGCCATATATCAACAAATGCAGAATTCCAGTTCGAAATATACATTTTTGACCGAGATACTGACTTTTCCGTAGAAGCATGTCGTTCGTCGGAGCCGACGTTGCTTCACATGTGCCACTTTTGAGCTTCAATATTGCGGCAGTTATTAGAGAACAGCTCATGAAAATTCGTTTCTAAGGTAAACCACATGCACAGATTACGATAATAATAATTAAAATTTTATAAGTCAGCATTTAAGTGTAATAATAAACAATAATTGTTTCCGTGTTATGTTGGCACGACCTCTTGGCAATGTCGATGCCACATTGTGTGACTGCTTACATTGACAACAAATTCGAGGCAATTAAACAGTAATATGATGCGATTTTAATGAACTTGCTTGATCAAAAAACTCAATTAAAATATCAGTCTTGTGAATCTTTAGGCAAAGAAAACAACCCTGGCTATAGGGCATAACCCCTTGGCGATCGGGTTCCCAATCTTTGGTTGGAAGTGGCAAAGCCACCATGGACCAACGCAAGGAATTTTTAAATTGTATTTGCTAATTACTCATGACACTATAAAATTCATTGCAGGTCATTTCATATTACATCACTGAATAGAAAATCGCGCCTCAAGGAAGGAATACTTTGGTTTTTGGTGACCTCGTGGAAATAGTAATAATAATAGGCGATTGATCAAATGAAGATTACTTTTACTTTATATATGTCATGCACTTAATAAATTGGAATAACTTCTAAGAACTCGTTTTTGGAGCGATTAATGAACAGTGAAACAGGTTAAGACGGTATGTCGGCAGCACACTAGAGTAGCCTTAACCGTCGAGACACCAAAACGAAACATAAGTTTTGTGTTACAGAAAATCTTGTCTTTTCCAATGGTGTAAATTATAAAACGATATATGGTGTCCTTCTGAACGATTTATCACTCTGAAAAAGCTCAATCACTTTGGCGTCAAGTTTGCCGCCCCAAATTCAACAAAGTATATCGTCTACAAAGCTGTATATCTTTTTTTGTAGATACAAACGTAGAGTTATGATATTTCAAAGTATGAATGTCTTACCTCCTTTATTTATCCCAGCAGGCTTCTTTGAAAATGCGAAAAAATAACTTGGTAAATTGGTAAATTATTTTCGTAATCTACGATATGTAGCTTATCTTAGAAACGATCTTTCAGGATCTATTCTCTAATAACTGCCGCAATATTGACGTTCAAAAATGGCACTTTTGAAGCTACGTCGATTCCGATAGGCTTCTACGAAAAAGTCCGTACCTCAGCCAAAAATGCATATTTTGAACTGAAATTTTTGCATATGTTCATCTAAGGCTTTATAGTACAAACTGTCAAAATCTCATCAAAATCGGAAATGGTCGCGCGGGAATCGTTCTACAAATCAGGACACTTGATATGGAATTCCTAGCTGCCAAGGTTTTACAGATGATTATGTTTTAGTACGGAAGAAAGCTCCTGGTTTTTAAAATTGACGTACTTTACTGTTGTGAACTTGAGGATGGACCAAAAGAGGTTTATGCAGTTATATGTTAATTCTTCTTCTTTCTTGGTTCTGCAGCCCATTGAGGGCCTTGGCACTAATTTGGAGTGAAACGTGGTCAGCGTATCGTTTCTCCAAGAATCTTAAACCCAGTCTATACGCTAATACGATGTCGTTCACTTACCGTGGTCTGGAAGTGGTGTGCATGGCAGCACAGGGCGAGAGCGAGAGCGAGCCACGTGAGCAAGCCGCAGCAGCACCAAGCCATGTCAGCCTCGCCACTGCCCCGCGTCCGACGAGTCGCTGCCTTAAGAGAGAGCCACGGGAATTGGGCAACGCACAGCACTGGGCAGCGCACCTCAGCGCGATGGTCTCAATACACACCAGTACGCAACTCCTTCGTAATGACCTCTTGCCATCTCACGCAGGCCGTTCTCACCGCCGCATCACCTGCCTTGCGCCAGGGAAATTTAAACTGTGTGCTGCTATCCTACACATTTTCTGTCTACAAATATATACAGTATATACAGTTGTTGTGGTATTCAGTCCTAAGACTGGTCTGATGCTAACCTATCTTACGCAAGTCTTTTCAATTCCGCATAACGTGCACATCCCTTCTCTGCTTTGCCTCCCTCTTCTGTTCTTACCCCACACACTTCCCTCTAATGTTAATTTTAAAAGACCCACGTGTCTTAAAACGTGGCCATATAATCCATCCCCTTCTCTTAGTCAACGTCCATCATATTGTTCGCTCTCCCCCTAGTCTTTTTACAACTTCCTCGTTTGTGATTCTATCCACCCATCTCATTTTCATCTTGTCCTATTGAACCACATTTCAAAGGCTTCTATTCTTTTCCTTTCCGTAACTACTATCGTCCACGTTTCGCACCCATACGAACATTTTTAACAACGATTTCCCAATATTCACGCTTATATTACCCGTAAGTAAATTCCTCTTTTTCGCGGAAACCTTCCTTGCCTGTGCTATTCTACTCTTCATGTCTACTATTCTTCTACCATCCCTAGCTATTCCGCATCCCAAGTAGCATTCCTTAACTTCCTTCAAACTATAACTTCCGAATCTAACACCCTTTGTTATTCCTCTGTTTCCCATACTACACTCCTTATCTTGGTATTTCGTCCATTATTCCCTATATTGAATCTTTCTCCAGGAGCACGTTCATGCCATTTATTATGGATTCCAAGTCTCCTTCCGACTCCCTTAATACTACAATATCATCGGTAAAGCTAGGGTTTTTATTTCTTCTCCTTGTAGTATGATTCATTTTCCATATTTTGTTTTAACTTTCTTCATTCTTGTTCTATAAATAAGTTAAACAGCATGGGCGACAGACTGCGTCCTTGGCTTACTCCTTTCTTGATCACGGGTGTAATTATTTTGTTTATTTTTATGAGATTTGGGATTTAGTTATATTGAATTTTCTAAAGAAATCAAATTGTTTTAAATATTTTGAATTTTATTTTACGACTAAATTTGTTTACGGAATGAAGGACAAATTTTAATTGCATGTAATAAGACCTTCCTCCCTGGGTATTATCTGGTGGGGAGATGTACGCAAATTTTAGTGGCTTTTATGCTTTAAAGTTTCTGTGTTATGGTTGCCAAAGAAATTAAATGCTTATCTTTGTCCATAATGCAGCCGCCGTGATATCTCTTCTCGCCAAATTTATCACTTCACTATCACTTTTTTTCCAGGTCGCACTTCCAGCGTCGAGAACTATTACTGCTGCTTGCAATGTTCACATCTGCTACTGTTCTCTCTTTTTCTATCCACTCCTCAAAAAGGTTCGACTACCATAAATTATGTCAACCTCCTCCTTCGTTCGACCTTCAAGCAACCCTCTTTGCGACAGATTTGCTAGACGCGGTAAATACTCTACTCTGCTGAGACTTTAAATACTAAAATTTATCTTAAATTTTTGCGTAATTACACGGCTTTCTTCTCTTGATATTCTATTCTAATTACTGCTGCCTGTCTGTTTTAGAGTTTACGTATTAGCCTCCTTTCTCGATATTTTATTCCAGTACTCTTCAAAAGCCTTAACAGTATGTTCCAGTTCACATTATCAAACGTTTTTTCTAAATCAACTAATGCCATGAACGTAGACCGGTTTTTCCTTATCCTGTCATCTAAAATTAGCCGCAAAGTCAGTATTAATTTCTTATCCCTACATTCTTACTAAAACCAAATTGATTTTCTCCTAACTCGCATTCTATTTGACGTTGCATTCTCCTAATTCTATTTTCGTTAATATTTTGCATGCATGAGATACTAAATCAATTGTCGGTGGCTGTCCGCATCTATCAGCCTCAGTCCTCTTCGGTGTGGGTATAATTATCTTTTTACTAAAATTTTCCGGTATAATTCCTGTTTCGTAGATTTCACAAACTATCCTGACCAGTCATGATATTGCTTCTTTGCGCAATGTTTTTATCGAGTCCGCTGGATTGTTATCTATTCCTTTTCAATTACTCAGATCTTGAAGCGCCCTATCAAACTCTGGCCTCAACTCTTCATCCTCCACCTCCTCTTGTTCCTCTTTTATTGACTGATCTAGATTTCCACTGTGATACAGCTCTTCTAGTTATTCCTGCCATCTTTCTGCCTTTTCTTCTTTATCCAGAATTGGTTTCCCATCCGCTCTCCTGATGTTATAGCTAATATTTTTCCTCTCGCCGAATGTTTCTTTGATTTTCCTAAAAGTTGCGACTATTTTCCTTTTCATGATGGAATCTTCAACCGCTTTGCATTTCTCTTGTAGCCAAGCCTCAATGGCTGATTTGCACTTCCTATCTATCTCATTCTTCAAGCGTCTGTACTGCTCTTTAACATTTGCATCTCCCGCGTTTTTTATTTACGCTTTTCATCAATCATTTTTGATATTTCTTGTGTTATCTGTGCTATCATATTGGTGTGAACTATTCTACCTATTTTTCCTTCTGTTTTTCTAGTCATTTCTTCCTTTAAGAGTGCCCATTTCTCTTCTATATTGTTTCTTTCTCTTTTCTCTGTTAATCTACTCTAGATATCTTCTTTGAAACTCAGAAGCACCCCCTGTTGTGAAGTATTTCTAATTCCCATATTTTTGTTATAATTACTTTCTTGAGGTTATGAAATGCAGGCTGAAAATGAAGAAACAGTTTATATATATATTGTGATAAAAAGGCGGATTTTGTAATGTAATGGCGTTAGAGGCAGTCGCCAAACAATGCATCGCTGAAGATGTGATCCCGCGGAGTGTCCCGCCGAGCGGTATAAAAAGACGAGGTGAACCCCGCGAACGAGTGAAAAATGAGGGCGGGAACCCGAAATTTTGAATAGGGAATTCCGTCGGAAGATTTAAGAAGCCGAGGGGCCACCCCAGAAGGCAGGCGAGTGAGAGAAAGACGTGGCGAGCCCCAGAAGCAGCGAGTGGAGCAGAGGACAGACTTGGTCCGAGCAGATATCCAGAAGTGAGACGAGTGGAGGAAAGGACAGACTTGGTCCGAGCAGCCAGAAGCCAGATGAGAGGACGGACGTGAGCAGACGTGTCCAGACGTGATCAAATCCTGCAAGACGCCAGAGAGACGCACAAACATTCGAGAGGTGGATGTTTGTTGGCCCAGTAATTGTGGGTAAGCTATAAAAAAATTGTGAAACTTGCTCATTGCTCTGGATAAATAATATTTAATGATTTTTCTTTCTATTTTCAGCTACTGCATACTCCATCTCTTGAGAGACCCAAAATCCCCTGAGATTAAGCCCGTGTATTCACTTAAATTAATAAATGAAAAATTTTAAAATTGATCATATTTGTTCTGTTAATTAATAAATGTTTTATACCCAAAAAGTATATTACTATATATATATATATATAGGATGTTTAAAAATAGAGGATTTAATTCAGTTATGTATTCCCCTATATATCAATAAAAATGTTCATTACAAGACATGTCCAGAAATGTTTAGTTTTCGAGTTATGGCCTTCAAAACTGGGATATTCACGTAACTCTTTTTTTCCAGAAGACGTTAAAAATGTCCACCACCTGCTTGAATACAGACCCCATATCGATGTGTCTTGGCCCCTGCGACCACGAACCCAGATTCTATTAGTATTGCGTATTTTCTCACCACCTGCCACAATTGGATTCCGAAGGTATTCCATGTGAGACACCCCACAAGCAGAAATTCTTGTTTTCATAGATCTAGTTTCTGTATTTCCATTTTATTATTTCCACATATCATCACGGCGTCTATAAAATCAAATTCTTTAACCTCTACATTAGATTTGTATTTGATATTTTTCATTCTTTGATCCATGGTTGTGATGAATGGTTGGGGTGATGGACAACTACCTCGTTGTATCCATTTATTGTCTTGAACCAGTTTGAATGCTCACTACCTAATGAACTCAGTTGTGATACTCTTTGTGTAACCATTTCACAGTGTCTATAAGCCCAGCATTTATTCCCCTGTCCCTTAAGCATTCCCATATTTTCTCTCTTTACATTGTCGTATTTTCAATATCTATGAAATGAAGGACGTGGTCTTTATTCTTTCCCCAGTGTTTTTCCCAAAGAGCATCATAGATAGTGTGCAATAGCAGGGCACGGAGCGTGACTGCTTCTCCCACTTCTCTGGAACCGTCTGTCTCGTCGTTACAATATATTTTCAAATATGTAATATACGAAAAATTAACAAAAGTGGCTATGTTTTAAAATCAATATTGTCAGTTTCCTGTAGGCAAGCCCTGGCATTGCCTCTGTATGCATATTATAATGCTCTACGGATTTTCCGTTATCGTTCTTAGTGTGAAGATAAGGTAGTTGTTTCCCTAATACTTTGAACCCGTTCTGTTTCTCAATTAGCTGGGGTTCAAGTATTTCTCTTAACATTTTCTGTACCATCGTCTCCATCATCTTTAATCCACGGGATAACCGTGTTATGCCTCAGTAATTTATTTTCGTTTCCTTTCTTAAACAATTGTATTACGACTTCTTTGGTATTATCCTCTGGTATTTTGCTTTCCTTCGATACTGTATGCAATATTCCGTGACAATACATTGTCTTCTCTGTACTCCACCGGCATTTATCATGTCTCTGCTGACTAGATCTATTCCTGTTGATTTATTTCTATTCATATTTTGTAATGAGTTAATTCACCCTTCAAGTTTTCCGTTAATTTTGTATAATAGTACGTAAGATGTGGGCGCGGTCGACTAATATGAAAGGTGACCTTAAGGCAATGTGTTGGTGCAGCTATCCGGCAGAAACCTGAACAGGTCAATGTTTCTGTCATTTTGAAGGGTCGATGACCTAGTAGCGATCCACGGCCAGTGGGGCAGCGGTCAAGGTTTGAAATGATTTCAAAGCCCTCCGGAAGTGGGCATTATTTTGCAGGTGAAGCAGTGAGACAGAGAGCACAGGGCGTTTTAGAGAGGAGAGTGAATTAAGTGTTCGAGGAGACAGGATAGCTTGGAGAAAGGATGGAGGTGAGTAGTGGCTATAGAGAGTGCAGTGTGAATAAGTAGCCAGAGGAGACAATACGGTTTGGAAAGCAGGTGGAGAAGAGTGTTGGACAGAGAGAGAGGTTGTTGAGATTTTAGGATTTGGAGACTCAGTTCACACGCGTCTGATCAGTGAAGAAATCAGTCCACTTAGAGGTGCGTAAGCGGTCCCTGAAGGAACGTGGACATAATCTTCGGCAGCCAACACCGAGATCAACGAAAATTAATCTTCTTCTTGTTGTGGCTACAATGACCGGACGTGCCACTGAACCTTTTAATGTGTAATATAAATCAAGATTTTTGTAAATATTTTTTGTTAAGAATAGAATAGTATATTTTACGTATGAACGTGAACGTGAGTTTGTAAGCGCAACATTTAGTGATTTAGGAACCACGCGACTGAGTTTTGGCATTTAAGGAAAAAAATTATTTGTTTCTAAATTAAATTGTCTGAAAATTTCACTCCTTTATTTGATTATTAAATATACCCGTCCCATAATTAATTAGTTAAAGCCACGATCCCTGAGAGTCTCATGTTCGGTTCAAGAACTCGTTTGTCTTGGCTCGATGCTTTCACCTCCCTTAATGATAATGCGGATCGCAATTATCGTGTTTATATATATTTCATATGCAGTGGCGCCCGAGTCGGCATTCACGTAAACGGATCCAAGGGAGGGGGCAAGTGTTACCATTTTTTAGGACAGTCTCAGTTCCTTATTTCATAGGTGGTTCAATATTGTTATCTTCTCTATTTTCATCTGATATTCCTACCTTGGTCTTTGCTTTACCATTGTACATTTTGTCACAATATTTTTTAAGCTCTAGTAGTATTTCCGATTCATATCGCGTTTGTTCTCCACTTTTTTCCTCGTGTCCTTATTTTTTTGAACTATTCTTTTTCCTTTGATGATTCTGTACAGCAACTTCATGTTTTCTCTGCTGTCTTAATCTATTTTGGTTGTCAATTCGTCCCAGTATGACTCATTTTCTTCTCTTAATATTCTTCTTACTGTCAGATTTTTATCCGTGTTTATTCTCTCTATGTCTCGGGTCTTTCCATCATTCTTTATTTCCCTATATCTATTTCTTTCTTGGCTTTATTCCTCTCTTTGATACTTCCCTTTACTTTTTCTTTCACCACTTTATATTCTTATCCTTTAATTTTGAACTTGTTTTCCCGTATATCCGATAAACTTTTTCTACTAGACACTTTTGAAATATATTCCACTCTGATACTCCATCCGTTATTGTGTTATTTGACAACTGTTGCGTTATTTTCTTTGGTACTCCGCTGTCTTCTCTTATTCGTCTAGCTCCTATTATTTTAGAATTATTTTATTTTTTACTGCCTCACTCTTATCTTTTTGATTCTATAGGACTAGGTGTTGTAATTTCCTTTTTGTATTTTTGCAAATCACCACAGTATCTGTGAAAGCGATGGCTTTAAATTCTACAGTAGGTATTTGTTTGATGTTTTCATTATTTGGCCCATATTTATGATGTACAGTTGGGATTTCCTGTTGTATCCATGTCCAGTAACAAGTAGCCTATGGTCACTGTCTTGACTTTCACTTGGGATGACTTTCACGTCGTCTACATTTCTTCCTGCTTCCTGACTGTTATTATGTAGTCGAGAAGTCTATTACCGATTTTGGGTGCCGTTCCAGCTGTATAATGGTACTTAGTGACATAAGCGTTCCGTAAACCACTGACTCATATCAATATATTGTTACAACCCGTCTGTGGGGTATACACATTAAGGAAGATATGTATGATTTTATTGTGGTGGAGATGAGTGGAATTTGGATGTCATTGTGAATTACTGAGTTTAGAAGGTACCATGGTTGGAGGTGATTCTGTTTTCTTGGTTTAAATTTTATTTGAATTGGAGTTGGCAGTTGATCCCCAAATAGAGAATGCGTATGACCATATGGGGCGGATTAGGGAGAGGGAAATGAGTCTTTTGGTGGGTTTAGAGATTGGTGCGTTTCTGTTGAGTGGATAGAGTAATTTTATTTTAGTGTTGATTTTGGATGAAAGGTGGGTAAGATGGGGTTTCCAGGAAAGTTTGGAGTCTAGAATAAGTCCAAGGTAAGTGATGGAGTTTCTTTTTATTGAGAATTGAGAGGCCAAAAGGTAGAATGTACGAGTAAGGGGATGCTTAGTTTTGAAGGTGAATGGAACTATTGCAGATTTGGAAGAATGTATTCAAAACATTATATACATACCTGATGTTTTTAGTGTAATCCCAATATTATTCCACAGATTTTGTTTTAATTGTGCTTTACTATACTCCTTGTTTATTTACATTATAGCTACATTATTTCTGACAAAATCAATCAGCATTTCGTCATCCTCGCTGGTCCAAATTTCACTTGCACAGTTGTCACTCATTTCTCTTTAATAAACTGACGTCCGTAACAAATATACAAAGACCAGCCTTCAAGCGATTTCTGGCGAGTTTGTCAGAAGAGTACCCCAATATTTCAATACAAGCTGTTATAGTTTTACTTCCGTTTTCTACGAGTACAACCTATTTATCAGAAGTTGGATTTTGTTATTATGCTACAATGAAGTCAAAGTGCGGAAACAGGCTTGACACAACATCAGATATAAGAATTCAGCTTACAGATATTGTGACTGATATAAACAAGGTATGCAATTCAACGATCCAAAATCATCAAAGCGATTAAGTGCTTCATTTATTCATAGTTTTATGCTTATATTATACTACAGTTCTATATTTAAAGATAATTACTAAATATAAATTAAAACTTTTTATAATTTTTACAAGTAGGAATCATCGAACCTAAAAAATAAACCAAGTGTTCCGTTAAAAGTTTCGAGTTTGCAGAAAAAGTTTAGGATACCCTGACCTAGTTCATAACTAAAACTGACATGTTCATAGAAAATAAATATCACATTTTTGTATTGACTGTTTAGAACTATTTGTTCACCATTTTCGCTAAGAAAGATAATTTTCTTCTCTATGATATATATTTACATAGATTCTATTTTATACGTCCATCATACGTGTTGATTAATTAATCTTGCTAAGCCAAGTAAATTACATCTATTCCAGCTTATTAAACAATCTTATAATCTAAATTGTAAGGATAAATTTAATAAATTTTATATTTTACGTACAAGGATTAATAAAATTATATAAATAATATATATATCTTCATACAATATTTTGTAAATGCATCATTCTCAAGTAATAATTTTTTCTGGAATTCCATAATAACTACGACTTTATTAAAATACTTGTACATATGTAAAACATATTTATGTAAGAGTTCTTTGTAAAATAACACAGACATAATTAAATAATTAAATGAACGGAGTAACTCTAATATTTGGTTGGTATATTTGTATTTGTTGTACTTGGGCCGGGTGCTTGCAAGAAGCACTCGTGGCTAGGTTGACGAGTACTTGTCCATGAGGCTGATCACTGCGTCATACAGCTCACTCTTGGCCTTTGAGTGCAGCACAAAGTCGATATGGTTGAAGTGACTGTCTTTCACCTTGAAAATAGTCACTACATTCGGCAATTCCTTGTACAGAGTCTTCACACCCTGAAAATTTTATTGCATTAGTGGTTGATACCGACAATATTCATTATATCATTGATAGGCCTGCTCTAAATTTGGGGTGATTTTCATTATTAACTGACATATAATTCTTTATTAATTAATGAAATTGAAGTGTCTGTTTGCGATTTTAAAATAAATGTCGAAATTTAAGTGAAAACTGCTATTTATACGATGCGTAATCATAAATAACTGTTTTTAAAATTTTCTTCTGACTGTTTGAATTTTTGTCTCAAATAAGCTCCGAAACGTTTTCAACGGATTTCAATTATCGTTTTAGGGATTAAAATAGGAATTTTAACTGAAAATTTCGTGTATGTTCCATTTTGATATTTTGCAGGGTTCAGAATGTATGGATATAAATATTTGTAAAAAGCCTATTACTGCCATCTAGCAGGTATCATGACCAACATTCCGCGCCAAAGCTGGCTGGAATAGAAAATTCTCATTGACTAACTGACAGCTTAGTTTCATTTGACCTATTTTGGTGCTGCTGTCTTATGAAGCTTTTATAGTCTGTTGTTTGATTTCTTGTCTATGTCATTCTCAACAGCCGATTTAATCTCTATAATAAAATTGCTTGTTGTGTGCATACAAATCTAAACTAATGGACCAATTTCGATCAAATTTGGTTACGTGTTCTTTGCAAGCCGGAATCAGCACTGTAAGGATGAGACTCGGCTACCATCCCTAGGGGCGGGGGTAGAGGTTGCGAAAATATTTAAATAAGCGAAAACGGCCGATCTTTTTATTACATAAATGCATTCTTGGGTCAATTAATTTGAGTGTCTCCTCCGATAGTGCTACCGTATAATTTCAACCCTGTCTATAATCGAAGGGGAGTATTTTTAGGGGTAGGGTTAATTGGCAACGCATAAAAATAACCAGAAAACAACAATCTAGATTAGACTCTAAACCGATGTAATGTGACCCACAGATATTACTTCTGACATAAAAAATGCAATTCAAATTATAGTTCACCACCTAAGAGGGGTTGGAAGGGGTAAATCAGACTTCCACATACTATTTCTAACGGTTCGGACAACTTCAACTTGTTTTCCTCATGCGTTCTTGGTATCCAGAAAATCAACACTGCTAAGCTAGCACTACTTTGACGGGGATGGAGATAGAAAATTTTTAAATATCCAAAAGAAGTCAATATTTCCATAAAATAAATACATTTCTGGGATTATTAATTTTTAGTGTGTCCTCCGATACCCATTCATAATCGAAGGCGAGTATTCTTAGGGGTGGGTGTGGAGGGGAAAACATAAAAATAACCAGAAAACAATCGAGATTGGGCTTTAAACCGGTGTAATGTGAGCCTCTGAGGTTAATTCTAAGATAAAAAATGCAATTTAAGTTAAAGTTCATTCCCTAAGAGGGTATGGAAAATAAACTTCCACATACGTACTATTGCTAATGGATGTAACAATTACGATCAAATTATGAATAGGTGTTCCTGGCGAACCGAACTCAACACAGTTGGCGTAATACAGGGCTTCCACCACTTGGAGCGGATATAGAGGGGTGGAAAGTTTTAAATATCCATTCACTGGCGTTATTTATCTTTGATATATTAATAGGCCACTTTTTAAGACATGAGGGTCTGGTAATATTAGCATTAGAGGGAAGTGTGTGGGGTAAGAATAGAAGAGGGAAGGGAGTGGAACTAGCCAAATTTTTATATGTAACAAAGGCTCATATGAGTCAAAAAAATTCTTGATATCAATTACTTTTATAGTGTTTCCCCGACAATATGTGTGTATAATTTCAACCCCTTCCAGCATGTGAAGAGTGGGGGTGGAAACAATTCATATGAAAATAACTGGGAAACTCTTCAAGTTTGGTGTCGAAAATGATATAATGCGAGTCGCCGTGTTACATTATGACTTTTAATATGCGATTTAAGTATACATTCACCCATAAGTGCGGGAAAATTTTTATTCTGTTAGAGTACTGAAAAATATTTTTAGCCCTGCTATTGTACCGGGAGTATTTTTATTCTCTTGAGATACTGGGAGTATTTTTCTGGTTCATATAGTGACGTTTTCGATGCCAGTTTAATCTTGTGTTGACCAAGAATTAAATAATGTACAGGGATAATATAAATTAATACCCGGGCAACGCCGGGTCCCCAGCTAGTTTCTCAATGAAAAAGGTTAGATTTTATTTCAACTGAATTATGTCTATTACTTTTGGTTGATTGTAGCGTTGATTTCTGGAATGGTTAATTCTTAGGCAAAGAAATCCAAATGTGTATTTTAATCATGCCTAAGAGAAAAAAATGAATGTCTCTCATCTATTACTGTGAGTGCAAGGACAAATGTCAATAGGAAAATGATCCTGATCAATAGAATAGGTGCAATTTGTTCAAGTCTCGCGCACAGCTAGTAATTCATAAAAATATTAATTTCTAGCTGCCTTAAACTGCGATCATTGGTATTAAAATATGATTGTGTTTACTGAATAAATGAATTTGTATTTCAGATAACGTCCTGAAATGAATAATTATGTGCAGTTTCCAGTATATTTAAAGAAGTGACTTATTTATTTAAGAATAAAAGGAGAAAAATTGATTTAAATTATAAATGTGTAAGGTACAACTTACCTCTGGATGAAGTTCTCTGTCGTTGTCCGAGTAGTACAGAGCAACGGGAGCCGTGATCTTTTTGAGGTCGTACTGCGGCGGCTTCAGCTGGCCGTAGCGTATCATGTTCATCTCTGGTCCGCGATCCATCGCTTCAAACCTTCCTGCAGGTATCAGCAGATATCATGCTTAAACACGGTGTTATACTTAACGATTTCCTTATTAACAGTAATGTCGTATTAGAAGACGCTAAAGTAAGATACTCAATCGAATTTTTCTCTTAATATGATAAAAATGTAATAAAAGTAAAAAATCTATGGGCTAACATACTTATAGAAAAGAATTATAAACTAATTAACTTTTTGTCAATTACGATGTCAGGCTAATAACTAAATCATTTAATAATTCTAAAAAATTTAAAAGTGCTTTAATCAACACCATATTGTGTATAAAATTGATTGCTTGAACTCAAGAGGTTGTTTTAATGGTCAGGGAAAATGCAAGCTTCAAACGACAGTTAAGGAACATATTGCAAATTTAAAAATATGTTACATTAATCCTCCAAAAATCATTTCACTGGTTGTCAATCCTCACACACACACAGCCACGTCGTATGCCCCTCAGATACTCACAATTAAACCTAACCTGTTCGGCCAAAGCAGGTTAATCAAACGGATTAACCTACCCTCACGCAACCATGATAATTATATACCATATCTTATTTTCATGATTTTTTTATATTGTACATACTGTATCGATATTGGCCTAACTGATAATCTGTAAGATAATAGTTTTTATATATAAATAAAAAATAAAAATAAATCTGTTATCAACAAAATATGTCAACAAAGCCTGTATATTGAAAACTCTCATGACTGATTGGAGTTATGCTAAAATTTTAGATGTAGAAAGTAATTATTAATATCGATCGATGTGCGAAATTCATACTAAGTTACGCAAAATTTAAATTCAATATACTACTCAGTATAATTATGATTTAAAATTTCATTCTTGAAACTTTCTTGCGTAATTCTTTAAAAATTTAAATTTAACGTCTGTTATACATAATAACATTCAAGAAGAGTTGATAAGATCATTGGGAGAAGAAGCAATATCATGACTGTTCCGGACAGTTTGCGAAATCTATTGATGAGGAAGAATACCAGACGATTTTAGTAAAAAAAATACCTACCGATGAAGACTGGGGCTAATAGATGCGAATAACACTGAACAATTAGTTTCGTATCTCATGCATGCAAAATATTAACGAAAATAGTATATATGGGGATGGAACGACAAATAGTATGCAAGTTACGAGAAGATCACTTTGGTTTTATGAAGAATGTACGAACAAGGGAACCAATATTGACTTTGCGGCTAATTTTAGAAGACAGGATCAGAACGATCCTTCGTTCATGGCATTTTTAGATGTAGAAAATGCCTTTCATAATGTGAACTGGAAAAACTAAGTATTTTGAAGAGGACAGGAATAACATATCGACAAAGAAGGCTTATACATAACCTCTACAGTAGACAGTCAGCAGTAATTATAATTGAAGACCCAAAAAAGAAAGCAGGTATGCAGGGATGCAGTTTGTCTCCCATGCTCTTTTAACTTATATATCAAACAGGCGATGAAGAAAGTTAAAACGGAATATGGAAAAGTAAACATACTGCAAGGAAAGAAAAAAAACCTATGCATTTCCGACGATATTGTAGTATTAGGGGAATCAGTAGAAGACTTATATAACCATAATAAATGGCATAAACGTAGTCCCGGAGAAAGAGTTCAATATGAGGGTTAATAAAGGGAAAACCAAGGTAATGCAGTGTAGTATGGGAAACAGGGGAATAACAAAAGTTGTTAGATTCGAAGGGATATGTTGAAGGAAGTTAAGGGATTCTGCTACTTGGGCAGCGTAATAACTAGGGATGGTAGAAGTATAGTAGACATTAAGAGTGGGATAGGACAGACAAGTAAGGCTTTCACGAAAAAGAGGAATTTACTTATGGATAATGTAAGTGTGAATATTAGGAAATCCTTCCTAAAAGTGTTCGTAAGGAAAAGAATAGAAGCCTTTGAAATCAAATGGGTGTATAGAATCAGTAACGAGGATATTCTAAACAGAATAGGGGAAAAGGGAACAATATGGAGGGCATTGACCAGGAGAAGGGCTAGATTAATAGGCCACTTTTTAAGGCACGAGGGTCTTGTAAAATTAGCATTAGAGGGAAGATTGTGGGGTAATGACAAAAGAGAGAGGCCAAGAATGGAATACGATAGGGACAATTAGGGAGGAATGGGATGTGCTAGTTATGAGGTAATGAAAAGGCTTGTGCAAGATAGGTTAGCATAGAGGGTTGCATCAAACCAGTTTTAGGATTGAATACCACCACAACAACAACATCACATAACTAAAAATACGACCAAATACTTTAACAAATTAGTATAATTAATACAAATACGAAGTTTCATCTAACTTTGTGAACTTCTTCAAGAAACTATACATAAAAAACTTATAAAATTAATATTAAATTTCATTACATAAAAATTTTCTTATAATTATAATTTGAAGTATAAATAAAGTAAAACAAATTGTATGTCTGTTATTTCATTTACTTACATTTTTAAATTGTCCATCTCTTTTTTATTTTACTTACATTTAAAAAAAATGTCTGTTATTTATTTTACTTTATTGAAAATTTCACTTTATATTTTAACCAAAATTTGATCTATTCAAAATTAATATTAATTTTTATTTTATTTTGTACAGTTACCTGAAAACCAACAACATTTATATTTATATTAATTGAATACTAATTAAAAAATTTTGCTGACTTATTTGGCCGTATTTTCATTTATAACATAGTTTTCTGGCTTCAAAATTTACAATAAATAAAAAGACCATTAAAATACTTGAGATACGTTTGTGATATTTTTTGCATCATTCTAAAAACTAAATTAGATAATTCAATCCAAATTTTCAATAGTTATCATCAGAATTTAAATTTTACTTATGAAATTGAACAAAATAACGCTATTGATTTTCTTGATGCTCTGATAAAGGTTTTAAATAAAGAAATTATAACCAATTGGTATCAAAAATAAACATATTCAGTAAGAGTTCTTAATTATATGACCAATCACCACATTGCTCAAAAGGAAGCAATGGTTTACAATCTGATAGTTTAGGCTGTCAAATTGGCACATCACAGATACCACAAGGAAATTCTAAATAAAATTACCAATATTCTGTTATACCAATCAATTCATACCCAATCAATTTTATCAATAAATATGTCAAAATTGGATTGAATAAAATCAGGTATTCTAACCATAATTTATTTGTTGAAAAGATTAATAACAGAAAAATGAATTTCATAATGTTACTTTATATAGCTAAAATACTATATACTCTAATTGACTTGTTTCATAATTACGGTGTAGATGTAGTTTTTAATCAATAAATAATTTAAATTACGTTCTAAATATTAAAGACAAATTAACTAAAAATTAATTGTATAGATTGTAATGCATTATATATCGGACAAACTAAAAGAGCTTTATAACTCGCATTCAAGAACATAAAAACAACATCAAATTAGACATTTTAAAAGTACACAGTCGTGTCGAAACACATACATACTAATAATTACAATTTCGATTGGAAATTTTTACACGAAGAAAATAATTACTTCTCGAGAATTATGAGTGAAATGTATATGAGGTGCAACCCTCATGCTATCAATGATTAAAATGACAAGAATAATTTGAAACAAAATTTATGATACTCTTTTGTTGTAGTAGTTTAACTTTTTAATATTCTTCTCAATTTTTAAAATTTTAACTGCCGAAGCACTCATTGTTACTACATAATTTCGACCGTAACCGTCAGGGACTGGAGATAGTCCATGCGCGACACTAATTCTTCACATGTACATTCAACAATCTTTTCGGTGAGGGAGTCAAGGAATATGAAGAATTGCTAAATTTGTAAGTTTGGAACCATGCTTTTATATATAAATTAAAAATTGTAATATCATGTTTGTAGTACGCCTGAGGAAGTCTCAAAAAGGAGACGAGACGTCGCTCTTGAATAAATAGTGATACATTTATAAGCTGACTTATCAGCCGTCTTTTTTATTTATTTTTATTTAATTATATTTTCTCCTTATTTCTACAAAATTTCCATAAAATTTATATTATGATATCATAAAATGATATGGAATAAATAAGAAAATACGACACTTAAAATCTGTAATGAAATCTGGTACAATGAAGGGTAACAGAACAGGAATGAAGCTATTTGTCGCTACGGTGTGGGGTGAGAAAGTGAATTAAGGGGGTGAATGCGCCTCTTCCAGGCAATAAATTGCAGAAGCCTGAGCTTCAGGTTCCGACACAGCACTGGTGGGGAGGGGGTAATAAAAGTTCCTGTCAAATCATCTGAGCCTAACGGAGGGTTAAAAATGAAGTTTCCCTTCGTATGAAATATCGAAATATTATATATACACATAATCTGCACCCTAAAAAAGTTAAAAATCAGTTTTTAATTTTTAATTACGATATTTCTTATTTGAGCAGAAATAATTTTTCTTACCTGTATTAACTGTTTGTAAATAGTGAATCAAAGTGTCCAGCGAAGCACCACCCAAAAGATGAGACAAATAGAAGGGCAACGCAGTCTGTAATTCACATAATAAAATAATAATGTTATGAATTATCTTGAAGATATATAGTGATTCTGAAAATATTTACATGTTTGAATTTTAGGTTAAGTATTGTGCTATGAAAAATAATTTTTAAAATACCTGTAAAATAAAGTTTTATGAAAATAATTAATTTGTTTCATTTCAAGGAGCCACGTAATCCTGGCTCCAGAATTTCTAGAAAGAAGACCAGGTACCGACGGCAGAATTCACCACTGGAAGGAGTCTCCTGAAGAACGCGGAAGCAGCCTGAATTACGGGAGGGGAGGAGGAAGCCGCCGTTTCACAAAGGAAAAACAGGTACGTGTCTGTGCCACTTTCTGAAATGTGTCATGACTGTCGTTATTCTGAAAAAATTCCCACAAAATGACCCTTATGAGATTCCGTGGCGCAACGGTAGCCCGTCTGACTCCAGATCAGAAGGTTTCGTGTTCAAATCACGTCAGGGTCATGGAAAATTTTATGACGTATCCTATTTCCTCAATCGAGGACTAATGGAAACAACAATAAATCTAAATCATTATAAGCTGAGCTAGTGATGGTAAATTTTTAAATTAGACCCTACGTTTTTCAATTATTATTTATTGTTTTTTCTAATAAATTTAATTTGTTTGATTAAATCTAACTCAATAATTTATTTTTGATTTAAATTAAAATCTAACCTAAGCTTCTTTCTATAGTTCTTAGGTCTACTGAAGTATTTATAATCCACTACCAACACACAAACTTACCTTTGCGTGCTGATACATTCGCAAATATTTTTGTAATTAAACTCCTCCTATCTTTATACTAGGGGTTTTCAGTCCCACTGTGTTATTCTCTGGGTTTTGAAGAATACGTGTACCAAGTTTTGTTTCAATTTGTGTACGCGTTTAAATTTCTATAGAGAATTTACAAGCACAGAGCCGTGCACCTTTTATTAAAATATAAATTGGTGAAATGGAAAATGAATTGTAGTGAATAAATTCGAAATATAACTGAGGTTAAATATAATTTGGTGAATACTCCCATTAAAATTGTGTTTCAGTAAAATTATAAAGGTGTACTTGAAAGCAGTAATATAACTAAAAAAAAATTCAGTTTTGTGTTCTGTAGATCTTAACGCGGGAAAATTTTCGCCAAACAGTTGTGGTACTTTTGGGTTATAAAAGTCTTAAGACTGGTCACCTTGTTGAGTCCGTCGTAGTCGATGCCGTATACTTCCATGTACATTCTGGCGCAGATCCACTGGTTGGCCATACCATCTGCGCAGTTGATGTACAACATAGCTGACAGAGTTTTGTCAGCAGCCGCGAGGCGAACCATCTGTGCGCCGTGAGTCATCGCCTGTGGTATTCAGCGCAAGGATATTATACATTTAGAAACAGATGTAAATATAATTTATAATTAAAAATACTATTGTTTTAATGAAATCCGCAGTCTATGGTGATACGCCATTTCTTTATAGGTTCTTAACTCATACTGATATTCGTTTCTATTTCCCTAATTAGATGCTGTTTTGCCAGATTAATAATAATAATTAAACCACATGTCTCTTTAGGTTAGACTTTATGCCTAGCCTTCAGATACAACCTCGTTTTTATTTATCACAATACAAAGTTTCTTTCAGAAGAGTAAATATTTTTAACTAGCTGGTTGCTATAATATGGTAAGACTTGACCGCCAGGGGGCCAGCTGCTTCCTAAAACTATAGTGATACTAATATCAACACCTGAAGAAAGCTACAAACTGTATTCTAGAATATTGTGAGGCATTTATTTAAAGTCTAATTTTTACTGTTCAGCTTTCTATCACATTATCTATTTTCATTTTACAGACCAGGGTATGAGAAAAAACGCAGAATGTTCCAATATGAGCAATGGATAACTGTTATGGTATGCCCAAGGCCTGCGACCCGAAAACACACACCTCTCAAAACTGACAAATCAGACAATATTTTGACGAACGGGGAGGGCGATAAAAGGCTACGGGAGGGTGATTATGAAACACATTCCATTAATAGAATCCGAATGGAATTGAAAAGGGGGGATGTGTAAGGTAGAGCAAGGTAACCAAGGGTTGACTAGGGCCCAGAGCTATCAGGTACGTCGGGCTATTGGCTACTATTCTCGCGTCCTTCACGAGTCTGCTTTCGGGTCACAGCATACCCTTCTCCGTGTTACTATCAGTTTTAGGAGGCAGTTGGTCGACTGATCCAATGAGGATGATCACGAAACAGGCAACTCCTTTCAATAGCATAGGAAGGGAGCCAAGGGTTACCTAGGGCCCCGGGATATAGTTTAAAGATCCTACCCGGTGTTTAACCTGCATCAGGTAGGACGGGCATTGGGCACTATTCTCACGCCCTTCCGAATGATGGGAGACGAATTTGCTGAGGGGCCGCAGCATTCCACTCTTCGTGTCTCCGCCAGTTTTAGGAGGCAGTTGGCTGACTGATCCAATGGGATCGGAGAACAACTCTTACCGTGTGCCCAAGGTCAGAGACGCCAGAATACATATTTCCTCAAATAGGTGAAGGTGTCTCAGCATGTGTGGACTTTGGAAAAAACAGGGAGAGTAAGATGGAGTCAGGTGAGTCCTGAAGCCAATCTGGGGAAGGAATTTCTGCGAGAGAAAACTCCTACAGACCAATCCTTTCAAAAAAGGTTTTTGGTTAACAGCCTTCATGAGGGTACGGCTGAGCTAACTGATCAAACTAAATCTAAGTTATGTTTCGACTGCATGAAACATTCTTTATTCGCCTAATTGAAGAAAAGTCGAGATAGAGAATTCATATTCACCTATAATTTTATATTCCGAGGCAGAATGGATCATTTTAAAATGTAATATAATAATAACTAGGCAAGATTTGTCAGTGAAGAACGGATGAACAGTGTACCATGAGCCTGCGGGCGAAAGGCATGAGAGCCCCGACGCCGGACACACGAAGGCGATGGATGTAAGCAACAGGGGCCAGAGCCAGGGCGATCTTCACTTTGGCGTTGTACTCAGGCTTGGAGGACAACATCACGTACAGCATGGTGTTGCCCATGGAGTGCCCCACGTACTGCAGCTGCGACTGCCCTGTCGTGTTCAACACGTGGTCCACGATGGCGGGCAGGTCGTGCATCCCCATCTCGTGCCAGCTGCAACAGACGGCTGTCGGTTACAATACTGCAGTCGAACGAAGACGGAACAAAGACACGCCACGCACCTGAAGTACCAGAACGAATTGTCTTCCGGAGAAAGCTTCTCGTGGACCATCCCGTATCTGTTGCCTCGGACGTTCCCCAGCCAGACGTCGTAGCCGCGATCAGCTAACAGGAACGCTGAAACGTGACATCACACCACTGCACTACCTATTCTATTTATTTCAGAAAATAATTTTAAACTTTGTTCCACGCAAAATATCAATGTCCAATTGTTTCATAACGAATTCGGTTTTTACTTTTCTTGCGATAACTTTATTGCCATATTTGGAAAATACTTCTGGTATGTCTACGATATATTTTTTTTCATTTTATTAATCTGTTTTCAATTATGAACATTTAGGGAATATAGCGACTTAAAAAATTAATTTAGTGGACAAAGTGTTTCACCTTTCCTACCAAAGATTCTACAACAACATATTAAAAGTAGTGTGGCGCAGTACGACCCCTACCTAAGTTTGTTCAAACTTTTATAATATTAAAAGATCTAAAAAATTTCCCGGCGCCATGCTGCCGGTCGGGAGATGTGCCTGTCTGCGGATTTATAATACTAAGCTTGTTTTGCTGAAGAAACATTCACCCTTCAAAACTTCCGAAGGACACTGTTCCCTGTGTCATGGTGAATTTCCCGCGCTGTGCAAAGGACTCGTGAGGATTGGCGGAACAAAAATCACGTGGTATAACGTTTTCCTTTGAAGAATATATATACGAGATTACCTGAGAGGCGAAAAGTCGAAAAATATGCAGAATGGTTCTAGACGTTGAGAGGGCGAGGAGGTAGAGATGGAGAGTTGTTCAAAACGTTATAAGGTGAGGTGGAAGGGAGGAGAGTTGATCAGGACATGGAAGGGAGGAGTAAGCGGAGAGTGCAAGAAGAGTTGACAGTAAGGTGTGAATTGTCGCTGTTTAGTGAGAAGGTACCGGGATCTATGAAGGCCAGAGGGAAGAAGGAGAAAAAACTGGATATTCCTCAATCACCGGCAGTACCAGGTTCATCCCACTTTCCTTCGGCGGATGAAGTATTTAGAATTCATCCCGAAAGAGAAGGAAGTTCCCGTCTCCTAGTAATCTACATCGATACAGGAATGAAGATGAAAACGTGTCGACAAGTGAACGAAAATCTGCTGCACGTGGTTACCCAATAAGTAATTAACCCTGGTATTTAAAAATCGTCCCCTTAAATTAATTTATTTGTTTGTAATAGTGCGCAGGACCCCTTTTAAGTAATTGTTTTTTTAAATTATTGTATCATATCCTAAAGCGCAAGTAATTTCATTAAATAATTTAAATAAAGAAACCCCTATATCATATACAGTAGTTTCAGAAGTTCTGATGGCTACTTTTTATAAATAATATACATTGTTTGAATTATTTAAATTGTGCAATATTGATATAATCTGTAAAAAAAACTTTTATTTTCCAAAAATGCAAATATTGTATTAATAACTGAGGTAAACATAATGAAGTATATAACTTTTCCGGTAAAGACTGCGCAGTTTCTTACATACGAAAAAACAAAGAGGGCATTGAAACATGTCGTAACATTCCGTTAGGTCAGGTACTGGAATGAACTTTTATGACATCCGAGCAAGATGTGTTTACAATGGTCTGCCATGGTCACGTTCAGAAGTGGCCGCAGTGTCTAGGAAAATGACTAGAGAATAAAAAAAACAGTGTAGGTCCCGGAGACCTACTTCGCCCACTCCAGTCAGTTGTTTGCTGTAGTTATTGTGTTATTATAGTAGAAATATTTGATGAACATTTACGTTTATCATTAAATATTTTTATTTTTGTTATATCAATATTTATTTTTATGCTATTACTTTTTGTGTTTCTCTCTTTCACACCTTTTTTATTTGTGAAAAGTAAAAAAGTGTATAACTTTAATAATGTTCAGCATTTTAAAGAGATTCGTTTCCTTTTAGAAGACTATATTTGTTACTAAAACGTTGTGTCGGCAGACGATATTGAAGAATCGTCGGATGAATATGAAACTGAAGACAATAAAGAGGCAACAACAAGCGAATTACTAAGAAGTAAGAAAAATAACGCTACAAAGAAACTGAAAAACAATGTAAAACTCAATATTGCAGTTAAAAAGTGCAGTAATTTTTTTGTTTGCACTTATTTACTAAGATAATGTGACGAATCTTAAAAAAAAGTTGACACAGTCTCAGAATAATTTACTTATTTTATTCAAATTATTCATAATAGTTATGTGTGTAAAATTGACGAATTTTAAATTATCATTTTTCAATAAATCAGTAAAAGTTATAATAAAGTTTTGTAATATAAACTTTTAACTGCATATTTTACCCATTTATCTCTTGAACACGATTGAGCGGTTAATCTTTCAGGCCTCCAACTGATCTTTGCTTCCAAAAATACAGTTTCATTACTTTTAGAAGACATAAAATACCAAATTTTGTTTATTGTAAAATTATATTTTAAGTTAAATTTCATTAAATACATATTTTACAGTTTTAAGTAATCCAAACGTTCATTTGATGTGTGAATTGTGTATATATGTGTACGAAAATATATATTTATATTACCTGAAGCTAAATTGATAATAATACGCTGTTTGGGGGAAACAATGAGGGCATTGAAAACGTGCCGTAATAAATATGCTTCTAATTCAAAACATTCAGGTCTCAGTAAACATATCAACAAAATTACAACAGTTAATTTTAGAAGAAAGACAAGAATGGAAAAATGTCGACCGGAACAGACTAAATCAGTTTTAATTTGAAATAATGTTGTATATTTTTGGATCTAATATTACATTACCTGAGATTATTGTCTTTAGATTTGTACGCCGAATCCAATTGTTCATGAATTATTGTTAAAAAGGATTGGGATAATCTCAGCCAAATTTATGTTTTATTCTTAAATAAGCTTTGCATTTCTTTATCTTTACGTTTATTTATATTGTCGATTAACGTTCTTTGTAGTACATACCTAATAAGGACGACAGATTGTAAAGGAAACGTAGTAAATGAGTATTTGTTTTGTTAAAATTAATAACTGACTTCTTAGCCATTATGTTGTGAATTTTTTTCGTTTGTATTATTTAAGCTAGGGGTATGCAACCTCTTTTAGTAGTGGGCCGTATAAAAAATGTAATGTGGGCCACGGTTCAAAACAGAAACTTACACATAAATACTACTACTAAGTATAGATAGTGTTGGTATTACATATAATAGAGTGTTATAACGTTAACAAATTAGAAACTTGGGATTCCATTTCTTTTGCAAGAAGTTCAATATTTGGTGAAAGTGATATTATTGCTACACGTAAAGAGCTTTTCAAATTAGTATCCATAATTAAAAAGAAGTACTGCGAAAGTGGGACATCATTTTGCAAATAAAATTAATTAGCCTTGAATATTTATCTTTGTAAAAATGTCAATGCAGCGTGCCGTATCAATATGCAACAGAGAAATTTGGTGACGGGCTGGACAAATCTTGCACGATTGCCGGATGTAGTCCTCGGGCCGGGGGTTGTCCACCTTCTATTTAAGCAAGTGATAGGCAAACTACGGCCCGCGGGGCAAATTCGGCCCGCATAGTATTTTTGTGAAATGAAATAATTCTCAGCAAGCAGCCAACTACACATAGCTTCATAATCTTTGTCATTACTAGGGTTTAGTAACACAAAAAAAATACAAGTGCTCATTGTTATTTTTATGAAAAAAATTATGTTGGCCCGCCTAAAGTTTTTTTTCCTTTCCTTTGGCTCCATCTTTAAAAAGTTTGCCCATCACTGATTTAAGTGATAATTTCACAGTTTCACAGGTTCCGTGTTTATGCTGTACTCTGCGATGTATATATTATATTTGTTTTTGACAAGTGTTAAGGCTGCATTTCGCCGGACATGTGGAATACACTTCGACGATAATAAAACTTGGAAAAAATTTATCTTTTATTGTCAACCCGAGAAAACCGACACAAAATGGTCATTTTGAGTTACTTAAAACAAATATAATTTATAAATGGTTTCTACACAAAGGACCAAATTTAGATAAGCAGGAAAAAATACCTTAATAATGTCATATATTGGCAATTGTTAAAGTAGTGACCCGGAAAGCTATTCGTAGATACAAAAAGTGGATACATAAGTGAAACCATGGAAGAAATAAAAGTCTCGAAAGAATCTCAGTTTGGCAGAAGACTAATAAATAATACTAGGAGAAGGGAAAATTTAATACTTGGATGGCATCTGCCTACTCTCTGAAAGATTCAAGTACAACTGAATTCAATAAGATGTTCGGTAAGACTGAAGATTAACTTGGAGGGATCGGATAATTTGAGCAGAAACATACATTGTATTTAAGTAGAATTCATAAAAATATTATCATTATACTTATCTAGGACAGTTAATAACACAATGTTTAACCCCAGAGTTAAATGGAACAGCATACTCCAATGAAGACTAATCGGTAGTAATGTAAGATTTAAGAACGCCATATGTCATTATAACTGTAACATGAAAATTTTCAGCAATTCTACACAAAATACAAGTAACCATGTTGAAGTCTACTAGAAGAAGACACTGTAGCAATGACTAGAATAAAATGAAACACAGAACGAATAATAAGTCTGAAGTTGCAGAGGAATTGATGGTCTGATGACCCCAGGGCAAAACCATTTTTCAACTGAAACCCAGTTTATAATTAGGTCATGACTACTTAAATTCAATAGACTTTTCTCCGAAACATAATCACGTAACCAATATGTTTAATCATTCACTCTGTCAACCTGAATCTCAGATTGCTCGATTGACTTTGCTGATTGCCGGCGCATCGTTGGTATTACCTAGTGCATTTTCGGGGCCTAGCAGCAGCCAGAGGTCTGAGGTGCAGAGAAGGCCGTGCATGAGCAGCACGGGCCCACGTTTTCGCTGTTCCCGGGGCAAGATCCGGTGAACGGCCAGTTCGAAGCCGTCATCAGTGTGCACGCGATGCGTTTCCGTGCGGTAGCCTGCACGCGTTCCAAGCTCCACCTGAAACACAACGCTTTATATATTCTGACAATTACTGCACAATAGCAAATTTTCGGGAATAAATATAAAATGTAATTAGGCTTTAAAATATTAGTGGGATAATCACAAGCAAAGAAAGAGTGGTAATGGCAGGTCTTGCCTACAGGCTGCAGCGTGACTGTCATCTCAACTTTCCTAGGATCAACTTACTCCATAACAGCCCATGGAAAAACAGCGCTGTTTTGAGTCCCGTAAAATATATCTTACAGCAACAAAAGACAAACTAAATTTGATTATTTATTTACACCATATCATAGTATTTTCAAGTATGTAATGTGCAAACATAAATTTATACGGAATATTAATAAAAGTGACCATGTTTCGAATATATGTCTGTTGAAAGACAATAGAGTGCATAAAATTTGTGGATGACATGACGGAAAATCAAAATATTACAATTTGGATGTTGGAGTATCTGACAGTAGCTTATGGTGAGTATGCAATGAAAATTCTTGGTGATGGGTAATGAAAGAAAAGAGACAAAGATTAAGGCGGGCTAACTAAACATCAGACAAATGTCTTTCATTAAACTGTCACATGTTCACCTGAGACTGTAGGTCCTCAGGGAGCCGTAAACAAGAAAAGTTTCTCGATATTGCAGAATCTGGCTTCGGCTCTTCAATCAATGCTGGTTCGGAACGTAGAAAGTAAATGAGATGTGATTATTATCTGGAAGGGTTGTACAGATGCAAGATAAGTCAGGAAGGTTTTTATAGTGTGGGTAGGTACGCCTGAGTCTGATCAGATAAGAATCGGAAGGTTGAGATTTTTACCAGTTAAAACATACATGAAGTTTTAGATATGTGTATAATTACTGTCTATATTATACACTATAAGAAGTAGGAAATTAAAGGAAGACTGTTAGAAAAGCCAACGATAGCCTGCGGCCAAGCTGTACGTAATCGACTTCGCTTGAACTCGTGGATGCCATTGCCCTAATATGTAGGACCGCTGATATGTCAGTATTAGTTAGCATTTCCCCACTAGTGCAGGGTTTGTTCACCTGTATTGCAAACGCCTTAAGGAATGCGTCCATCCACGACGGAAAATGTTGTAGCTACGAAAAAGAGAATTAGTTACAAATTTTCTGCGGACTTGAGATGCCAACAAGAAGTGAAGACACGCATTACAATGGCGAAGTAGGCTTCCAATTGCAGGAACATAATCAAGAAAACATATGACTTTCAATCGCTACAAGGTAGGTTTTGTCTCACTGTTCTGCGATACACTGTCAAAGAGTTAGCAGAGGTCCTCTAATTAATTAATTTAGAAAAACGTAAGACACACAGGTGATTCAAACTTTGTGGATAGAATTATAAGGGTTTGCACTGATCTTTGCTAAAGTTTCAGACCGTTCGAAGTTGAAATCTATGAGCTATCAAAGTCGAACTATATAAAAGGAAGACAAAAATACCCTGACTTTTTTCAGCTTTTTCGCCAAAGCGCATGTATAAAATGTCTTTAATCATTTTTATTTACATATCATAAAATTGCATTAAATTCTATCTTTCACAATAGCGTAGGTCATTCCAAATGGGCACAGTGAGGCTTCTAACTCAGGGCTCTACTATTTTGACGACGAAAGTAGTAAATTGTGAGGAGTGTTTTCTTCGAGGACGCAGCCTTTGGACTTACGGTAACAGTTGTTAGCTGTTCCCATTGAACCAGTCGGCCAGCTGTTCCCGAAACCTGACTGAAGCATGGATTCGGATTTCTTGCGTAACAAATGCTGCTTTCCGATATCGGAAGGGCGTGGGAGTATACGAAATGCAGGACCTGCTTAATAGAGGTTCGTCTAAGGTTTTCCCTGCATACCTTCAGGTGAATCATGAATCTACGGGTAAGATCCTTTTGATTGGCGACCCTAGTGAATCCTTGATTACCTTTCTCTACCTTCCACCACTTCCTCCGATTCTATCCTTTCCTATGTTTTTATAGGGTAGAGCCATCAAAGTGAATAACCCTGTCTTTTTTAACCAAAAATATTTGCCTGCATTTACATAAATTGAATAAGTAAGTTTGTATTTTGTAAAAACATGTAAAATTGTGAAATATTAACTGAAACAATATAAAACATACAGACTATAATTGTTAAAAACGCTCAAAGATTTGCCTAAGTTAATTTATAATATTAATAATAAACAGAAGAATGAGTTAAATCAGCCTTTTTGTCAGTTTTTTTAAATTTAAATATTTAACATTACAACGTTTTTTTTCTTCAGATTTTTTTCAGTTAAAATTTAGATGTACTTGGAACTCCTTCGGCCGAAGTAGTCCTGGAGTGAGGCTCCATGTACAGCTAAATTTTTACCTGAGGAAGTCTTGAATGAGAGACGAAACGTTGTGTAGTGTAGTTGGAATTATTTGCGTTTATTGTTTTGATGTAAATGTAAAATTATTATGTTGTAAAGACTTGTTTAGAGCTTCTGCAGAATCAAAGCTGACACGGGCTTTCATGGCGTGATCTGTGGAATGTGTTGTCACTGACATTTTCAGCATGCGATCGAATTGCATGCTGATGCAAAGCGAGCGCAGGGGAAATGGCACGTGCACTGCAACTACGGTGATTTTGAAGGGGATTTCTCCTTCGTTCGGAAACGACCAGATTGGTTGTCTCATCCCTCCCAGAATATCAACAACCCCCAGAAGCAGTCATTCTGGAGGGAGAGAGGGCAACAAAACCAAGATGCAAGCCGGGAGCGGCAGCTGAAGCGGGTAGCAGAAGCTCAAACTCTAAATTTGTATTATTTGATGTAAATTTATTCTTCATTATACACTTATTCTAAAAACAGGTTAAGCTGTTCGCAATCTTAAAACCTGATATCCTCACGAGAGTTTCTAAGGGAACTCCTAACAGCGCATCCTTTAAAATACTGTGGTGTTCCTGCCCGCTTTTTCCATCTACTTTGCAGTTAACCATCTTCTAACCGAACTGGTAGCGGGGAAAACACTACAATTGGTGGCAGCGGTGGGATGCAGTGAGGTTCGATCGACGGCCGCCTGATCAACGTGCCACTTGGTCGAATTCGGGATTGAAGAGAGCAGCAGATTCCTACAACAGATCCAGCCAGTGGGACTCCGAGCTACTCCACCACATTGGATCCGGAGCCTTCACCGAGGTGACCACGCACTGGTAAAATCCGCAGTGCAAGCGGTCTGGTTTTCTGTTTTCGGAACTTAACCCGTGGAAAGGAGGCTGGCAGTAAACGAGCCTTGGTTCACGTCCCCGAGGGGAGAGCCGAAACTCCGCGTCAGCAGCATCCGTCGAGAGAAGTCGTCCACCTGAACGAAGGACCTCTGGACAGCAGAACTTCGGAGCTCCAATCCACCCTACATCTGTCGTCTATCGTTGAAGTAGCCAAGGGGATCCGCAGCGCCGAGGACTTCAACTACTAACTGTAACGGGTGAGTCCATTTCATCGTGGCAGATAATAATGATATAATAGATGAGAATGCAGACGGTCAATTTGTTTCCGTTACACACGCCATAACACTGGTTCCTATTACTTTTGATGGTAATCCCAGACATCTTCGCGAATTCATAGATGGGGTAGAGATGGCAATGCAAGTAGTTAGACCTTCTAAACATCCTTTATTATTAAAATTCGTGGAATCAAAAATTAGTGGGGAAGCAAAGGATAAACTTTTGGCCAAGACGGATAGGTCAACATGGGAAGAAAATTTCTTAGTTAGAAGAACATTAGAATATTACGCAGGAATATTATTCAATTCTAGGCAAGGGAATCATGAAACCGTTGCTCAATGGGGATCGCGTTTAGATCGTGTTGCTATAGATTTAAGAAGAGAAGTTGGAATTCGCCTGGGTCGTTTAGAAGCAAGAGACGATACTAATTATGTTGAAGGAGCACAAATGCTAATAGGGGAATTTATGAAAGGAATGTTCATTGCAGGGTTAAAAGACGAGAAAATTAAGTATATGGTAAAGTCCAAAGGGGAGGAATGTAGTTTAGCGCAGATAGTTGAAACGGCTATTCAAGAGGAGAGTGAAATAAAGTCGCAGAGATTTAAGGATAATTATTTCCCACGAGGAATTTCTAGAAGGGAAGTGGTGACTAATAGACAATCACACAGTAAGAGAGATAATAATTTTACGAAGGCGCCATTTCAAATTAAGAAAGAGGTCAGTACAGCCTCAACGAGAGAATGTTATAATTGTCGGAAGAAGGGTCATATTGCGCGTGATTGCAAGTATTCGGGAAACAGGAGGTAGGACCTTTCTTTAGGCGATCGGAAAGGATCCTTTGCAGGGATCGCCCAGTAAATGTGGTTACTGAAAGTGATAGAGAGATATTTGAAAATAGGGGTAGAGTAGCTACTATAGATAGAACTGTGTGTATAATGATAATAATAATGTACAGAAAGTGGCGAGAGTTAATATATGTGCACGAAAGCACGATGTGACAGAATGTGTGAACACAGCAAGGTTGTCGCAGAGCAATCAGATAGCTCACAAGTGTGAGGTTGCAAGGACGACAGCTGAGAGCATGTTTGCTTATGACTGCGGAAATGCAAACAGTGCGAGAGAATTTAACTTCTATAATCCATTTGAGTTTGAAGTATACAGTAATGAGTTAAAATTGGGACGTGGTAGATGTTTGATTGATTCAGGGACAGAAATAAGTTTGGTTAGAAAAAATTCGTTAGTAACAAATATTAAAAAGTTATGTAAAGCAATGAAAATACGGGGAATAACAGGCAATGAAGTAGAGATAAAGGGAATGGTACAGTTGAATATTAAGGGTTTTGAAGGTGATATAGAGTAGTAAATATAACGTGGTAGATTAACTTCCAAGAAATATAGATCTTATCAAAGGTCAAGATTGGCTTATTAAAATAATGTTGTGTTTGCAAAAAAAAATAATTAATAATTCCACCTTTTACAGAAAGGCTAGTTACATTTCCTACAAATGGAAAAGGGATGAAGTATATAGAGAAACGAAAAATACAGCCAGGTATGTTTTGTTCGGAAAGCTTAGTTAAATGTGACTGAAACTTTTCCATGTCTTGTAGAAAATGTCACTCCTGAAACTGTTATATTAAATAAAACACCAAAATTTCAAAAACCTTCAACTAAATTCATGCAAGATGAACAACAAAGAAAATTTATGTCTTTACCACATAATAGGGTAGAACAGAGGGTTAGGTTATTACGCGACAAATTGAGACTTGACCACATAGCAGATCTAAATAGAGCCAATAAAATAAGACAAATTTGTTCAGAATTTGCTGACATTTTCAAACTACCCGGTGATAAACTTACGTTTACAAATTCTGTTGAACACACCATACCAACACCGTCAATACCAGAAGGTCGTGCCATAACATTAAAAAATTATAGGTTACCACAAGCACACCAAAACGAAATAGATCGACAAGTCAAACAAATGCTTGATGAGGAGATAATAGTTCCAAGTGATAGTGCATGGAATTTTCCTCTTCTTGTAGTACCAAAGAAAATCGATGCATCCGGTATAAGGAAATACAGAGTTTGTGTAAAATGACGTTACGGTAGGTTATCCCCTTCCAAATATTCAAGACATTTTAGATAAAGTTGGTAATGCTAGATATTTCTCAGCCCTTGATTGTGCGAGCGGATATCATCAGGTTCCTGTAGCTAAGAAAGATCAGTGCAAAACTGCATTCAGTACTTCATCCGATCATTGGAATTATCTTAGATTACCATTCGGACTTAAATCAGCACCTGCTACCTATCAGCGACTAATGAACACGATTTTGAGAGAATCGTTAGGTAACAAATGTTTCGTTTATGTTGACGCCATTTTAATTCTGGGGAAGACTTCAGAGGAACACAACACAAAATTAATTGAAGTTTTTGAAAATTTAAGAAAACATAATCTTAAATTAGAACCGGACAAATGTGAATTTCTAAAGCCAGAGTTAAATTACTTGGGTCACGTAATTACTTCTGAAGGAGTTAAACCTGACTATAATAAAATAAAAGCGGTTATTGAGTTTTTACCACCTAAAATACTGATAATTTAAAAAAATATCTCGGACTTACAGGTTACTATCGCAAATATGTCGAAAGATATTCTTCCATAGCAAAACCACTTACGGAATTATTAAAAAAAGGTGTTAAGTGGAAATGGACAGATTTAGAACAGAACAGTTTTGATCTATTGAAAAGAAAATTAACCGAAGCACCAGTACTAAAATGTCCAGATTTCACGCAACCGTTTATTCTAACAACAGACGCTAGTGGGTTTGCATTAGGAATTATTTTG